>BMAV01013756.1:564048-824030 GCA_019973955.1 Trichonephila inaurata madagascariensis | reverse complement strand
ATATTGACGTAATGATTTCACACAGCTCTTGGATAACAACTTCAGTATGAAAATCATCAAAAAAAATGGTATATTCTTTTACACAAAGAAAAAGGGCCCAAATGTTTATCTCTTTCACAAAAAAAAAAAAGGGCGTAACTTCGCCGCTAGAAAAGTCCTATTCAAATCGTGAGTAAAAGGGTTCACTCTCGGTAATTCCACACCAAGTCAGAGTGATTTTGCGGCTCCAAATCTGCCGTGCTTTTTTCGCACTATCAACCGTTCCCTGATCTTCCAAGTCAGGAGACTGCCGTATTTGCGGGATCGTTATCGCCCCGGGACGTCCAAAGGGCTTCAAAATCCAGTCTCAGTCCGGACTTTTCTCGCCCTCCTTATATCCTCTCTATCTCCTAATAAACTCTCTGATCTCTTGTCGGACTCAACCCCTCTTGTTTTTACCGCCTTCCGATCTCGGCTCCCTTGATCGTTTACCCTTCTGCCGCGCCAAATCGGTCTCGTTTCTGTCTCTCGTCCAAGAGGCGCCGAGGCTGGGACATTTTACGTTTTGGACGCGCCGTCGTCACTGAATTGCGGGAAAATGAAACACATTTTAAGGCGCCTCTTTGACAGTCCGGTCACCCCGGGAAAAGGACCCGAAACTTGGCCACCCAGTTACGAAATTCCTTCCCAGCAATTAGGAAATGCCTGGAATTTTCGCAACGTCTGTCGGCAAGCGAAAAGGGATCTGTAGCAAGGAAGAGATCGGCGTCGTCACAGACTCATTTGACATATCGTGAGTAATTTCCCATACTGCCGTAACCAAAACGAGTCTCGTTCATCATTTAGATCAGCGGTTCTTAAACTGTGGACCCCTGGAATTATTTTTTAGTCTTGTCCTTTTTAAATCAAGAGGTGGGAGTTATATTAATTCTAGGACTTAGATATCAATAATTTATATATATATATATATATATATATATATATATATATATATATAAATCTTCTGTGCGTGTGTATGTGACTAAACTCCTCCTGAACGGCTGGACTGATTTTGATGAAATTTTTTGTGTGGGTTCAAGTGAATTCGAGAATGGTTTAGATCCACAATTCTGTCAGTCGTCCGATATCACAGTTAGTTAAAGAATTTGCCAAAATTATGTAAGGACGTGCAATTTTTCATAAAAAAATCGCGGGCAATATTCTTGAGGCCACTATTTTGAGGGGCAAACTTCAAGGTGAAGTTGTACCTCTACCACAGATCAAAATGATTCTTTCAGACTCACCTACCCATTCAAATGTTTGCAATTTCCAATTCGCTTGGCATTTGCTATGACCATTAATAAGTCACGAGGTCAAACAATGACAATTTGTGGCTTAGATTTGAAAACCCTTGCTTTTCTGGCCAATTATATGTTGCATGTCCGAGGTTTTGGGAAAAACCCTCGCTTTTTATTTTTTATCCCTCAAGGATTAACCAAAAACATTGTACATTCAATGGCATGACGATAAATTTATTTTTTGTGCATTAAAAAAAATGTACCTGTTATGAAAATAGCTCGAGTTTTATCTTTTTTACCCAATAATCAAAACAAGTTTAAGTTTGTTTTCAGAATAGCTTCTATATTCAGCTTAGTTCATAATAAATACATACTCACACGCAATCGATAGGTCGAATTGTGGTAACTGTACACGTGATAAAGTCAGGAATTGTAACAACTTTCTTTATAAAAAATTTCATCAAAACGGTCCAAATAGTTACAACTTGTTCAAAAAAGTTTGTAATTTTCAGATTTAAGACGTGTGTACAGGACAACGTCTGTCGGGACCGCTAGTATATATTAATACAACTTCATGAAGCACCAATCGGAGCAGGTGGATAACCACTAGTGTGTAGGGGGGAGTGCATTCATACGTGTGTGTGTGTAAAGTCATTTACCAAAATGAAAATTATTAGAAATTCTAAAGCTGTCACCAACTTAGGGTGGAGAAGTGCAGGGTGTTTATAAATGAATATCGGAGTTTTAACGCTTTATAGTATTTAGTACATTTAACTTATTAGTATAACTCATACATAGAATGAAACACCAACTTAAACAGTTTTGTTTTCTGGCATGTGTGCGCATGCTCGCGAAACGTATGTTAATTTTTTCCTCTTCCTCGCCTATCAGCGCGCTAGTAGAAAAATGGCGACTAGTGAACAGAAAATTTGTGTTCTCCCGTTTGCAAAGACAGAATCTGCTATTACTGTGCAACGAGCGTTTCGGTGGACACCTCAATGGACACGTGATCACTCATAATGCACGCATCTGGAAAATCCTCACGAGATGGTAGAACCGCAACGAGACTCACCTAAATTGAATGCTTTCTGTGTCACAACTCGGCGAAAAGAGTATGGGCCTTTCGTTTTCGAAGAACCAACTGTAACTGGTTCTGCCTATCTCGATGCTCTACAACTATGGCTATTTCCTCAATTGAAATTCCGCAAAGGGCCTCACGATAAAGCTTGTTTCACATGGCCTCTACTTTCACCCGATCTGACGCCATGTGATTTTTATTTGTGGGAGTTCATTAAGGATTGTGTGTACGTGCCTCCTCTACCAGCTAACTTGTCAGACTTAAGATACAGGTTTGAAGCAGCTGTTACAAGAATTACCTCAGACACACTGAACAAAGTTTGGGGTGAACTCGACTATCGACTTGATGTGTGTCGTGTGACGAATGGGGCTCACATTGAACATTTGTAAACTTGTAGGTAAAACTGTTCCAGTTACTCTTTCATTCGATGTATGGATTATATGTAATAAATACTGTCAAGTGTTAAAACTCCGATGTTCATTTAGAAACACCTGGTAGTTTTAAGCTTGCTGCACGGGATCTCAACTTTTCCCTTCAGCAAAGAATTTATTCATAATAGTGCAAAAAAAAAATGTAGTAAACAAACCAGGTTTGAAATAAAATTCAGTTTAACTATTACACGTGTAATCTTATATTAATCTATCAAACAATTAAACTATAAAGAATGACTATCGTATAAATCAGGGGTGTCCAACACGCGGGCCGCATGTGGCCCGCCAATACGTAAGTTGCGGCCCACCGATTCTTTTTAAAAAAATTTTAAGTATCAGGTTACATGAGGGGAATTTATATATATATAAATCTACAATGTATTTGCCTGTTACCTGTTCTTGTTTTAAAATAAATCCTTTTTGATAATAGAAATATCCTTTTGATTAAAATAGATTGGTATTTTATCAAACAGTTACATTACATTATCTTTTAATATCTTCCATGCCACTACTCCGTCAGTTGTTTCCGTTATTAGGTTTTTCAAATCTGAACTGATGTTAGCGTAGATCAACGTATAACATCTATCACATACCGAGGTTGTAGGTCTAATTTTTTCATATATATTTGTTTGCTACATCAAGTTTCTCTTGTTTGGTTTGTATTGCAAACTTCAGCAACCATAATCATTAAGATGACCTGCATATCATGCTTCCATGTAGTTTTCAGTTATTTTTGAGTCAACACTGATATTTGGTTTGTTAAACTCCATATATACTCGATTTAGCGCAGCGGCAAGTTCATAAAAATAGTTCTAGACACGGGCGTGTTTGAAATAGACAAAGTTCCGCTGGCCAGGTTCAGCTGCTTAGCCTGTCTCGACACGGTACGTGGACTGGGCCCATAGCCAAATTTGTTACACTTCTGATAAATAAATCAGAAAGCTTTGTAAGCAAGTAGTGAAAAATTTGTGTCGAAGAGGCATAAAAGATGAAAGCAGTTTCTTAAAATGACTTTTAATAATAATCGAGGATAAAAGTCAATGTGCTCGTCACTGGAGCAATCAAAACAATAAGGATTGACTAATAAAATCTTAGTTACAAAATGTCAACATTACCAGACATCGATTCAGACCGTCTTCTCTTACAGTCTGATATTAAAACGATTATCTTAAAAATGGTGATACAACACACGGTTGTAAAAGCCAACCAGCCGCTCTCTGTTTAAGAGCTAAAAGCAAACTTGAATATTTCCTTTTCTTTCTCTAGAAAGAACTAACACGAGCCGAGTTTAAAATAGTTTCGTGATTTGCATTTGCAGTTATTTGCCAACCAGAAATCACAGAAACTTGCAAAGTCGGGTTCAGATCGGTTAGTTTTGATTGAGATCATGGAACGGGATTGGAAAAACAACAGAAAGAAACCACAAAAATTCGGACCCGAAAAATTTCGCATAGTTCTTTTAAATGTCTAACATTTTCTATAATAAATTACTTTTTAATAAATCGGAGTACATTATGCACATCCTTTACTATGGATGGTACGCATGATTCTCTGTGTGATACCTTTTCATTTTCTCCTCCTTTTCTGTTTGGAGTGCCAAAAGCAAGAGGAAGTCAGAGATGTTTTTAAAGTTTAAAAAATATATTCAAGACGGTTAAGATAAAGGCAACGTATGTATCGTTTGCGAATGACAGCACTGGCAAATGTCAACAATGAGTAACGAAAGAATCAATTCAAAAGAACACCGTAATTTTCAAGAAAATAGCAGCTGTAATATATTTTAAACATTATTTGATCATTGCATAATTATATTATATAAACATTATTATATTATCTATGTCTGTATACATTAAAAATAATGAAAACAATAATAATAATTCATTCTGTTTTAAATTTTCACTCAATAAATATTTTTTTTGTTTCCAAATCTGATATAAAGGTATATGTTTTTATGTGCGACTCGCGAGATTATAATGTTTTTTCGAAGAGTCCCGCAAGGTCATTTGGGTTAGATACCCATGGTATAAATGATCAAAGTTTCAAAAAAGATACACTCAATAAACAAACATAAACCAATAACTTACCATGTTCATTTAAAATTCATAGGAGATGATCTTCTTGTACATTTTTAGAAAATTTTAAAATGCAGAAAATACAAGCATTATATCCCTTGATAGCGTTTTAAATTTCATAATTATTAAACAACCCGCAGAATGGAAAAAGAAAAAAAGGCGTTCATAATTATTTTACATAAGAATGGCGTTCATTTAGTCCGATAATTTAGTCGACATTTTTTTTATCGCACGCGCGATACCTGTTAAAGAGATAAAACTTAACTCATAAATTATTTATGAAAATAGGAGTTTTTTACAGCCAAATTAAATGCCACTAGCTAAAATCCATTATTGAAACATTCTTTACTACCCTTATATCTTACAGAGTCGTACGACGTGTTATTAACTTGGGATAAGATAGTTTAAAAATGAGCGTCAATTTATTAAACGCTTTAATTGTTTCTCATTTTACGCCATACATTTCTTTTTAATTTGTTATTCTTTCCCTATGAATATTGATTTTAAAATTACTTCCTCTTAATTTCTTGAGTGTGTAGAAAATTTGTAAATATCATTAAATAATTTTAAAAAAATACGATTTAAGTTCTTTTATTTATGGAAGTCTGTTTTTGGCAGCATAATTACTAAGAAATAGATAAAATTCTGTCAATCGTACCGGGAAGAATTTTAAGGCTGTCTTCCGTTCATTTTTCAAGATGGAGTTCAAACTGCAGACTATATTTTTGAGCAGAAGAAAGCTCCAATATTAATATAAATTATAACGGATATAACTTGTACAACTGTTAATAGGAATTCGATGTTTTAAAAAAGTATGCAGTTTCTTAGACTATACACATAATGTAAAATGAATGTCGTACATGCTGAACTGGCAACCATGTGTTTTCTTTCATGTAATGTCACCAAAACCGCGTTGCGATGATACATAAGTATCGTTTATATAACTTATATAACGCCGTATAGTATGTAGGGCTAGCAAAACTTATACCTTGAGAGCCGTTTACTTTTCTTCAAATTCTCTAAGGAAACAAAAAGGGTCCGTAATTTTTCGCAATTAATACTTATATTTTCTCGTTATCTCTTAGTTGTCATCACTCGTATAAACCAAAATTTTGGTAACTTCCTCGTCAATTAACTTCAGTAAAATTTCAGATTTTAATTCTTTTGGCGCATTTTTGTACTTATATATGCTCTTTAATATACTAATCAAATATAGATCCTAAAGAACAGATAATCTACTGAATCAAAAATAGATCTCATGATTCGTTTCTTCTTATCCGAATAATCTTAAGAATCCCTTTCTTAAGAATATTCTTTATTTCAATTCCTACTATTAGCTCACACTCTCTATTTATTTATTTATCTTGGTGGAATTTCAATCGTTAATAAAATACATTTTAAAGAGCTCAATTGAGCTGAAATTTTATATACACGATTATTTTGGATGACAATACAGTATAATTATAATTAATAAAAATTAATGGATTAAAACTAATTATTTAAAGAATTACAAAAACAGCCACGTTGGCATCATTTTTGGCGACTTGTGTCAAAAACTTGAAAATGTTTTCTCACGTTTAAAGCATTCAGTTGAACGAAATTTATATACACGATTGTTTTGGATGACAATGCAATACTTTAATGATAATTAATAAGAATTAATTACCACTTAATGTTGTGATTCTGTCCTATGTATATATATATTATTATCCATATTTATATTAATTTTAACTATTTAATAAAAAGTAGCTAAAATAAAATTTTTCTTTGTTGATCTAAGTAGGAATTGACTTAAAAAATGTTATATTACTTTTCAATTTCTTTCGCTTGCAGTGCTCTTCTCTCGTTCACTCGCTGGAGTTGAGTGGAATGCGCTGCATGACAGTAGTATTTAAATAAAGGGAACAAAATTTCACGGGGGGAAAAGTGTGCATGAAATTTTTACTTAAAAACCATGCGCCAAAAAGTTTTTAATTCGAAACTAGTCGAATGTTGCCAACCCGAGCACGATTACCGACTGGAACCCAGTAAACCCGACTGAGCGTAACGCACCCGAACCTGATGCTTAATCTAGATTCATTCTTCAATCAAACGCGCCAAAAGAAGTTATCACTTCAAAAAGTATTTCTAATAGTAGTATATAATTGTGTGTATTGTGGGGTATAACGTAATAGTATCGGTACTTTAAAGCAGTACTCCCCAATCTTTTTATCTACGCAGGCCGGCCAACGTTTGATAATTCTACCTCGGCTGAGGGGAGAGGGGGCGTTGACAGTTTATATTTTAGATTGCTTTGTTTTAATAGTTTTAATTTAATTGTGTTTAAACATACCTTCAAAATAAAATACAATTACACCAAAAAATGAATATAAAGCGATTTAACATAGAATATAAAGTGATTTCCATAAAAAGTCACACAAACCTGCGAGAAATACACATAGTAAATAAAAGGGAAATAATTTTTTTTTTTTTTTTGCGGCCCGGTACTATTTGATCCACGAACCAGTCTGCTGCCCGGGGGTTGGAGACCACCGCTTTCAAGCCGCTGGAGCATAAAGGTTAAGGAGTTTGTTAAATATTTGTTTTGTGTTCTGTAAGCTGAAATTTAATTATATATATATATATATATATATATATACAAACCATGCCAGTGCTCCTCAAACTTTTAATAACTGCGACCCGATTTTCAATCATAATTGTCATCGCCCCCTCCCCATACAATAATAATGCATTGAACACAATAAAAATATACTTTGACGCTAAAGCTACAAAACAACATTAACTATAAACCAAACAAACTATCAAAAGTATTACATTTTATACATGACAAGCCCACGAGAGGCACTAGTAGTTATTAAACGTTTTTAATTTAATATTGATAAATTAACAATGAAAAAAATTGTGAAGTACTGATTCATTTATAAGTATATTATATCCGTGTAAATGGGCATTTAATTTTTATTACGTCAGAATGTGAATTTTGTTTTATTTCCTTTCAGTAAATTAAATGAATTTTTCACTTTCAATAAGATCGACTTTTAACTTCGACTTTTCAATAAGCTCGCCCCTTACAATAATATCACGCCCTCCTAGGGGGCGCCTCACAGTTTGAGAAACACTGAATTATGCTATCTGTTTCGTTCTATAAAACCGTTGCTGAACGCTAATAAATAAAACTTGATTACCTTTGTTTTAATATTGTTATTTTATTATTTGCATCAAGAAATCTATTTATATTTATACGATAGTAAATATACTTTATATTCTAGGTCAGAAGAAACCAGGTTTAGATAATATTTCGTCAGTAAAGCAGACACCCACTAGACATCCAAGACACAAACGACATATTAATAAAAAAGATACAGAGCCTATTTACATTGAAGACACTGCCAATATTCCAAATGATAGACCCTATGAAAATCCAGATATTCATTCCCAACTGATTGGATATCATGCAACCCTAATGTCCTGTCAAGACATGATCAAAGATCTACATTCACAACTGAAAGATAGACACTGCAATGAGATAATGAACAAGCATGAACTGAACAGAACTGTTTATGGCTACCTAGAGGACATAGATCACTGCATTGATGATTTATGCAAGAAGATGGAAACCAGTACTGGTGAAAGTCCCAGTCAGAGTTACAGCTACAAGTCAGCCTTTAGTACTAATGTAACCGCCACGGATACCCCAGATGAACATATATACGAAACTCCAGAGGTATTTACGCAACATCCATTGATGGACAAACTGAAAGAGAATGAAGACAGACTTTTGAGATTTGAAGTACTGCTGAACGATAAAGAGCAGCAGTTGAAGTTGTCAGCGGAGAATGCTATACAACTTGAAGAACAACTGAGCAGCATCAAGCAGTCCCTGTATGAGATCCAGATTGAAAATCTAGAACTGAAAGAATGTTTGGAACTGAGCGAGAACAAGCAACTAGAAATGGAAGATTCGTCGAATCAAATGCTAAGAGAACTCCAAGTAACGATGCAGCGATTGGCCGATCTCGAGGAGAGATTCAGGTGCTTAAACGATAAACAATTCATTCAGAAAGATGTGGAGAAACCTATATATCCGGTTCAGTATAATTACCACAATGGGGACACTTGGGAAGGAGAAGCGACTGCGACAAACATTCCAACTCGCGAACGTGGAAGTTCCAATTATAATAGAGACTGGGAAAGTGAGGATTATTAATGGGCTTTTAGAGAAATATGGTGAATTACTGATCTAATGAAAATATTCATTTGTTGTTAGTTGAGCTTACACTTTTACCATATTCTAGATAGGTTATTTAATGAATGATTTATCGATGTGAAGAATTGTATTAATAGCACTTTTCATATTATTAGTTGTCAGTGAAAAAAAATTATATTTAATCATTTTTATTCATAATTACGAATATTTCAGAACTTCCTTTTATTTTAAAAAGATTTTAAAATGTATAACGAAAAAATTAAGATACTTTAAATAATAAATATCAGTTAAAAGTCGATAAAATATATGGGAAAATAACTACAACCTTAGATGATTGAATGATTTATTAAACAAAGAAGAATGAAATATTTAAAAATGTATTAAACACCAAGGATAACGTCTTTCTCCTATGTCTAGTGCTTAGCGTCCGTCTGAGTCATTTCCCGTATTCTTTTGTCGGAACTATTGGCGGGGTGTGACGTCAGTGCGGATTGCTCCACTCGAAGTAACAGGGGAGGGAATGTGACAGTGCACATATCCAACCCTACAAACATAAAAATTTATCAACCGTTTATTTTCAAATATCCGTGTATAAGCCGGGAGTAGGTGTTTTTTTCACAAATTTAACCCAAAATTCGAAACCCGTACATTAATCGAACTGAAGAAAAAAAGTTCCTGTAATTTTTAAACATGTTCCCGAGTAAGAGAAAAAGCTGACAAGCGGGTAAAATAGCTGGAATATTTTCCAATCAAATTGCTGAAAAGTAAAACGCCAGACGTCAACGACGATAGTTTTATTTCTGCTAACCCTCTTTGAAGCTGAAGCCTTTTTCGCATTCGTTTATCTAGTACACTATCTGTGATAGTTAAACTTTCTGTACCATTTTTTTTCTTAGAAAATGAGCGAGAAGAGAAATTTGCATATGATTATTTGTCGACATATATCACATGCCTTGAAAGAAAAACTCGCTGCATGATGGTTATATGCATTCAGACAAACCAATGAAAAAATGTGAATTTTACGAACTATTCGGAAATTCGAACTTAGGCTGTGATTTTGAAGAATCTATTAGACTCTTTTCTTCTTTTAGAATAAAAGAAAAATAACAAAAACTTTCAAAACACCCAAAAAGTTAGATTAAAATCGCTTGCACAGTAATAACGAAAGATGTCAAAAAAAAAAAGACATCCTCGTCTTTTTTCTGAGATTAGCGGATCCATAAATAAAGCCGATCTTCTTATTTTCGCCTTTTTAATAAAATTCCAAAAATTCTCGGCTTATATAAGGAAATATGCAGTAAATATATAAATTATTGCTTTTTTCGAAGTGATATTAATAACAAAATAACCATATTTTGAAAATACTTAAAATAATTAATTTATCATATTCATAAATAAATATTTTACAACCAATGATATAATTCAATATCATTAAACAAGTTATGAATATTCCAATAACTATTTAAAATCATTGAAATATTCTCTGACAACTAATTTTTATGACTGGTCCTATTGAAAATCAATCACTCAAATAATAAGAATCCATTTCATTTAGAAGTTATTCCTTGAAAAAAAAGGAATACATTCCTTTTTTTATAATTGAAGAAAGGTGAAAAATTTGCATCTAGGTAGTACGTCGCAGAATGATGATCCAAATAGTTTCTTGCTTGTGGACGAGGATATATTTTTTACTCCATAATTTAACATGCATGACGTGTAATATTTCCATGTTGTTCTTCAATGATGTTATCCGATAAACCTTCCAATAGGTAGCACTGCCTCATACACAATTAGGGTCGGATCCTATTTCAGCCCACCCCGAGTTTTCGAACTCTTTTTTTTCGCCAAATTGGGTGATAAGTTTTCCAAGCTAGCTACCCTTCTTTATCAGCTTTAAAACAAGAGATCGTTTTTGGCGATTTGTTTCGTTAAGGCCGTATCACACGTACATTTTTGGTGCAATTTTTTGGACCAATTTTTCGTCCAATCTGAGAATAAAGTGTTGCCGTAAGCAAAACTACATGCTCTGACGTCAGCCGCGCTCTATTACTCGTCGATTTTTCTGCTTCGGCAAACGAACATCCAAAATTATTTCTTTTATTTCGCTCGCACTTTTGTTGCTGGGCGTAAACAGAAATGGAGCACCATTCTATTTAAAATATTATACGCCATATCTGATGTGTTTGACGAGATCGAAGCCGCCATCTTGTTTATGACGTAGGGCGCTGAAGAACCTCATTGGATGGAATTTCAAGCAACTTTTATTTGGAACAACTTTTTAAGCTCACTAGCAAAAAGCTGTTCGAAAGCCGTTGGTATGGCAACTGAGTAAAAATTGGACGAAAAAATGCTCGTAACGTGTAGGTGTGATACGGCCTTTAGCTGTGATTTGATTACCGTTCGTAATTAGCTTTGGAACTCTACTATCTTATAACATCAGTGATTGAACCATATGTATCCTTTTCAGACGATAATTAATTGCGATTGAGTACCGATTGCTGTTTAGAATAATTCGAATGTAAGGCTTAACAGGTCTTTATTCTTGGGAAGCAAAAGGAAATTATTAAATTAAGGAAGGTTTGATTGTTCAATTAATGTATCCGAAATGTAAAAATAACATTCGAAAGAATATAATCGATGATTATATGAATGGAGATGCCGTTCGAAAGCAGGAAAGAATCCGCATGGTGTGTGTAAGAGGATAAGGAAAAGTACGTGGTTCAGCAACAATCGAGTAATTTAGAAGGTTCGTAATATCTTTTTTTAAGCTTAAGTTCACAGGAATTTACTCTCAAAATCTTAAAAATTTCAATTTTTCTCCTTTACAGAACATTTTTATTTTTCAAAAGATAAATTGTTTATAGAGAAATGTATTTAATATTTTTAAATTGTTCCTTGAGTTTTTAAAAATGTCTTTTTTTTTACCCTTCGTGGATATCAATTTATTCTTATTAGAATGTCCCAATTTCCTATTTTTAATAGCTAAATTTTACATGAATTTCTTTTTAAAATCAGAAAATTTTACAGTTTTCACTCCTTTAGACAAAACACCATGTTTTTTCCCAATTTTCTGATATCGACTTTGGAAAATGCCTCTTGGCGCCATTTTGGCGCAGCTTGAAAAAATCTTCGCCGAGGGGTGGGCTATAATAGGATTTCACTCTCAACTAGATCTCTCAGTATTTTTTGAAAGGGAGAGAATGAATGAATATTGTGCATTTAGTTTTAGATATGACTTTGAGACTAAAAACAAAACAAATACATTGATTTTTATATTTCATAAATTTGCATGAACATCTAACAACTTATCAGATCATCCTTTTCAATGTGTTGTGAGACATTAACGTTAATGTAAATTTTTTCTATTAAATTTGTTTAATTCTTGTTAAAAAATATTCAATAACTAGTTATAATGAATGGAAGTAGGCATAAGGTGAATCCCAAACTTAAAAGAAAAAGAATCGCGGAAGAACTGCATTCAGAACATCTTAAAGCATTTCTCCATTTAAAAACAAAATTATTTTTAAGAAAAAATATTGGAAAATTATAATATTTTCAGCAAATTAACAAGGTATATTTTCTACGCTAAATCGAAAGAAAAAATTTTACCATTAAGAATCAAAAATATTCCTAATCGATCACAAATACAGAAATGAGCATTTCACCCTTCTATTTTTCAAATCCATTACATGCATTTTCAATGTTAAAATGAGTTTTTAAAAATTATTTACATTCTGAGAAAGAATAAAATTAAGAATTTACTGTTCATTACATTAGATTATTTTGAAACATTTAAATTCTTTCAAATAAAATTTGTGTATTTATTTTATTAATAAACTGATAAATGCATTTTTAGAATACTGGGATAAGTTAAAATTTTCATCAAGATAAAATATATTTAACAAACAGCAATACTGAACTTTACAATGATTACAGCATATTTGTTAAATATGCAATAATAATTATTTAAAATTTACCTAATGTTAAATAAAACCACAGTAAACCAATAAAATAAAGGTTCGATTTCTTAAAATGTTTAGTGATCAAGACAAAAATTATTTTCGTTATCAACTTCAATAAAATATTTCGGTATTCAAGAAAAAAATATAATTCAAGCTTAGATTCATTTTAAACTGAGATAGTTTGTTTTATCAATACATAAAAATAAGTATAAATTTTAACAACAGCATCACATATTTGAAATAGTAATTTCTTCAAATTATATAGATTATAGAAAAAAATTCAAATTTATTTTAATTTAGATCCAATCAAAATTTAAGAATATTATTTTGACATAAGTGAATTTGTAAATATGCTTTTTATATAACATCATATCTTTCATATTACCTCAAAATTGACAAAAATTATCCATCCATGTGTAATCCCAAAAGACTATTTTGAAGATGCTTTTTTTCTTAAAAAAAATTGTAATTCTACACAAATCCATGCCAGCACAATTCATATTCACATTTTGGAAAGAAATCTTATTCTTAAAACAAAAAATCCTGCCTGTAAGAACCATATATATTTAACCTGCCAGTACATCGATATGCTTACTAATCCATTTTAAAATTTTGTTGCTTTAGCCTAAATGTGTGTTACAAACAAGCTTAGCAAACTTTAAAAAGAAACTCAGATTGCACCATCACATAATTAGATTGTAGCATTGCATAACAAAATTGCACAGTTCGCTGAAAAATGGCTTAAGTGTAACTGAAGGAAAAATTAGTCTTCTTTTTTTAGGTATACTTTCATGCTGCCAAATGACAGAACTCAATAGAACAAAAAGGTTTCTAGTTTTACATGGCAATTAAAAATAGATAATATCTACACACATCTCTAACAACATATTATTTAAATATGAAGGAAAACGCAAAAAAATTAAAAATACATTAATTTTTTTAAAAAAGAATTCTTAAAACAATCATTCTTAATTATTACTACAAATAAAAAGGAAACATGATAAATACAAGGTTTAAAAAAATCATCTGTGCCTAAACTTAATTTATTTTTCTGATAGCTGATCATATAATTCTTAAAAAAAAAATTCTAATTTTAGGACAAAATAACATTTTTCATTAAACTTCTTTTGTCATCACATTCAAGATACAGTTAACTAAAAAGTTTTACTGGCAAATAAAATTATTAAATACCACTGAACAAAAATAAGTTTTTCCCCAATTATTTTTATACTTGCATTTTATACAGTAAAAAAGAATCTTACAGCCAGAGAAAACAAAAGCATATTATCATTTAATTCCATAAAAGTATATTTTAGTACAAAGAAACTTGATTAAAATGCTCGATAAGCTCTATGGTAACATATACAAAAGATTAGAAATAAATTTTATAACATTTTATCAAATGGATACCATTACTTTTAAAGCATAATTAAAATTTACGAAAAAAAAAAAGATTAATCTTGATATCAGATCACTAATTTATTTTGTAAATAATCATACTAAACCCTTACAAAGAGAAAGTTCCAATTTTTTATTCATTTGTGATGTATACTTCCATGTTTAGAGAATTTATTTTTCAGTACTTTTAGTTGTATTTTTGTGCTCATTTCAACTGGACCAATAATGGTAATGAACACTGGATTGTATTTGATACTGGTTTTAAATAAAATATTCACAAACTAATGCATGTGACTCCACTTTTTATTTTTAAATCAGTATGTGAATTTTTAACCCTTTATAAAGATCAAACTGAAAAATAAAATCTAATTCATTTACTTCCAGATTCCTAGTCAAATATTAATGGAACAGAAACTTTTCAAATTACTAAAAAAAGGGGAAAATTTTAAAAAATAACATAAGCAAATCTTTGACCTAACTTATGTCATTTTTGATGCAGTTAACTTGTAATGTATCTCTCTTAATGGGAGTTGGAAACCTCTCTCTCTATACTGACAATGTTAAATTGGCTGTTTTCGATGTACCTTTTCTCAAAATCTGTTAATGTACATGTTTGAAATTTTTCATACAATTAAAATACACCTTTCTCATTATACTAAAATGAACTTTTAGCTAATTTTGAATTTGTTTATAATTTATAAAATATTTTATCAAACATAGTGAAAATTTACCTATTTTCACGTAAAAAAATTTGTAAAAAATGAATTTTTGATTTTTTAAAAAAAAGCTCATTTCAGTATATATTAGCCATCATTATAAATGTATAATAAAAAATTTATATACCTGTGAACAGTAATTTCTTAGAAAAGGTACATCGAACATCAAAATTTACATTTTGAAATAAATTGGTTTTAATGTACATGTTACCCGCAAAGTATAAAATGCCGGCATTCTATAGAATGCCTGACATTTTTAGGCAAAGTATGAAATAGGAGAATTATTACATACTTTGCCTAGGCATTCTATAGAATGCCAAATAATATTTAGGCAAAGTATGAAAAAAGGTCCAAATAAGGCTATTTTATAAATGACGTGCATTCCTAAGAAATATAAATGTTATACTAGAAAAATAATAAGAGTGCCATTAAAAAAAATGTATTCAAAATACGTAAAGAAAAATGAAAGCTGTACTGAACAAGAAAATTTTTGTCTTTTCTTATTAAGGGACTTGGATATTTTGAACAATTATTTTTTATTTTGTATTTAAAAATTTTTTTTTAGCATTACATATAATGTTTTTATTCAAGAAAATAATACGAGATGAAATTTTGTGTAAATTATTCACAAATTTAGAAAATTGAAAGTTTAAAAATATGGAACATTTTAAAAAAAATACTCCTTTTGTATTTACTAATTATTTGACCTGAAATATTTTTTTAACTTTCCTAAGAATGTCTTAAACAAATTTATGGATCGATTTTTACAATAAATTAATGCTAGAGAAAAAAATAAATGTAGATATGCATGCTTAAATTCAACGAAAATACCAAAATCTCCTACATTAATTTAAAAAAAAAGTATTCAGTTTACAGCAATGTAAACCGAATGCCTAATTCCGTGTTACATGCATTATACATAAACACAGGAAAAAAGTGAAGTGATTGATTAATATTTATGGAAGGAGAAGCATTTTGAATGCGAAAAAACACAAACTGAGATAAACCACTGTTAAGTTTGTAATTCTAAAAAAATAATTATTATAAGCTTAAATAACATAAAACATCTCTAAAATATTAGCTACATATTTTCGTAAGAATAATCACTTCTTCAAATTATTTCAAATCATATATTTTATAAATGATCCCTTTTTAGAGAGTATCAATTGCATAAGAAAACTCAAGGAAAACGTTAAAAAAAAAATTTCTACAATTGCACAAATTTTAAAGTTTTTTTTCTCCACATAATATTGAAATATTACATTTTTATGGAAAACATACGATGAATAAGAACTGAAATAATAAAAAAAATTTTAAAAAAGTCAATGAAAAAATTTCTAAAGAAATACAAATTACACACATCAATGTAATATTTAAGAAATATTCTGCTTTATTTATAAAAGCTTCTTTTTTTTAGTTATTATTTCTCTTTTTACAATAGCTTTTTTTTAAATCTAAAAAGGGATGTTTGTTTATATTTTTCAATTGAAGTTATTCCAACTTCTAATTTTCAGGCATACAAAAATGATGTATCATTAGAAAGGCAATAATGCAAAGAAATAACTAAATAAAAATAAACAAACGATATTTATTTTAGGGTGCCAAGTCCTTTTAAAGGGGAAAATAAACCTGGCTCATTCGACCCTTCAAATTTCAGTTATTACACATGCTCATGGGGTTATTCCTACATGTTTTTAACTGTTATAAATTTTAAATTTATTAAATCCACTTCTTGCCCTTTTGAGTCCCCGGACTAGATTTGAACTAACTTTCCCCACTCGTCGAGATCCATCCAGTCATATATTTGATTTCCCTTATTGTAGGCTGGGGAAGGCTTAAGCACAAATATTTTGTTCCCATGTTTCTAGGGTCTGAAAATTTCACCAGGAAGTGAGCTTGGGGCTGTTTTTCGGGTACGCCATATTTTCGGTGTATGCGGAGCTTCTCAGGTGCTCCCCATTTTAACTCAGATCTTATGCTCCCGGTTGACCGCACCGACCGGATTCCCATTGTTCTCTTGAGCTCTTAAATATGTAATTTTATCCTAATACCCCCATTCTTCCCCCCTCCATTTCACGTTTAAAAAATTTTAAAATTTTTAATCCTCATAGCCTAAAGTTTTGATTATGGTTCGGAAGTAAGGACTCGACCTCATTCTGTTCCCCGGACAGAATTTTCCAATGCAAACCTATAGTTTTCATTTCATCACTTCACTGAAACAGTTCACTGTTAAAAAAATCACCACTATTTATGGAAATGACATTCAAAAACGTTTTTTTTAAAATAGGAAAAACTGTCAGGGAGGAGACATTTGGGGAGGTGCCTTTACTTGAACCATAAGGTAAAAAATACTCGGAGCTAGGGGGAATTTAAAATTTTAAAATTGTTTAAAAAAAGGGAAAAAAAGGGGTTTTTGGGGGGAAAATTTAAATTTTTGAAACTCATAAGAACAATGAACCCAGCCGGTCGTCGACGGCCCATAGGTTTATTTTAAGGGGCCTTAAAGACCGGGGGGTTAATTCCACGTGTCGCAAAAAATATGGCTACCCCCAAAAATCAAAAACCCCGGGGGTTTTTCCGCCCGGGAAAAGGGGAAATGTTTTTTAGGTTTAAAAACCCCCCCCACCTACAAAAGGGGTCAAATATGCTGGGGGGGTCCGACGGGGGCAGTTGGTTCAAACCAAAGCCGGATCCGATAATTGTGGTTTAAAAAAATTTTTAAAAAATTTAAAAAAACATGTATGGTGCCCATGAGCAAAAATTAAAAAGGAAAGAAAAAGGATCGAATGAGCCGGTTTCAATAGACTGTGGGGGCTGGGGTGTCGAGATATTCCAAAAAGCTGTAGGGGGGTGGGATTTTCCCGCAGACCCCAACCATAACAAAGTTATTACGATCCCCCAAATATCAGCCCCCTAGCCCCAAAAAAAGGGTGGCATATTTTTTCATTTTTTAAAACAGTTTGGGGATTTAACTAATTTACTTACTTACAAGGGAAAAAAGACAAAGGGGTTTTTTTTAACATTTTTTCGAATTGATCATCTCCTATAGGTTTGACGAAAGCCCTAATTTCATCTTTTCCCCCGGCGACATATAGGCGGTGACCTTCAGGGGTGAAATCAAAGTTTTTTCCCTTCAATAAAAGGGTCGCCCCGCACAAAAATATTTCTCCGCCTCCTCCCCACCAACGACTCAGCTAATTGCTTTTTTTCATATTTTGTCGGTTTCAAATTTTGGCATCTATAGATCCTAAGGCAATGTTAAAATAAAATAATATAAATTGCCGGTATTTTTTAGGCATTCTATAGAATGCCGGATTTCATATTTTGGTAAATAACATGATACTTCTAATCGGCTAGGAAATAAAAGGATCAATTTAAAATAAAATATACATGTTTTGGTTTATATCAGACATTCAACTTTTAAGCAAAAAACGAAGTACTTTGTTTATGTTTTTTGCTATTCAAATGGGCGTGGCCCCTTCAACGATTATTTAAAAATGGGTTTTTTGGTTCTAATTACCTAGAGGAAAAGTAAGGTTTTTTTGAAAGTTTAAAAATTTATACAATTTGAAAATGTAAACATCTCAAATCGTCAAAAAAATCAGATTTTAGCTTTCCAACACTCCTTAATGTTTGTTCTTATCCCATTTTGAATTTTAAATCATTTGTGATAAACTATAAAAAGTAGCTAGAAAAAATGGAAATTGTTGAAAATCATCAATTGGAGAAGGGAGGGAAAAAAACTGAGAACAAAATACTGGTTTAATGTCATCTACATATATGTATCCAATTTCAAATCAAGGTAACAAATTATCATTACATATAAACAAGAATAATGTTCTCATATAAAAAATGAGATTTTTAAATAATTTATTATTTAAATATTGCTTAAACTTATTGATTTCCCTTTTTGTATGAATCAAATGTGTTAAAAACACTTTTATATATAATTCTAATATATCTAATAAATACCACATATAGGAAATATAAAATAACTTTGTTCAAAAATTAAACCATTTTTTAGGGATTTTAAATTTGGGTTTATAGATTGGTTTAAAATGGTCCCTGAAAAACCCAAAGGGGGAAACATATTTTTCTTTGACGAAGGGATAGGGGAATTTGAAGAAAGGTACCAGCTCAAGTGCCATGCTTGTTATTTGACTGAGGTTTAAAATAACAAAGTCTGTCACCAATATCTCTTGTGTTAGTCCTGAATACGACTTTATTATGAATATTCGTCAAGCAAAAATCAAATCTCCACTTTGAAAGATTTTTACGCATACACAAACAAGATCTTTTTAAAAGAATAATCTAGAGTGTATACATTTAGTTTCTTAATATTGTTCTTATTTATTCAATTACTAGAAAAAACTATTTAGATAATCAACTGCATTGTAAAAAAAAATATATATATTTACTTCATAATCCAAGCAAAATCAATGCATTAATATTTAATTTTCACACGCAAACTTTAGGCATAGTCACGCACACAATAGTCATATATTTTCAAAAATAAAAATAGTCTAAATTACTATTTTTCCTGAATAAAAAATGAAGAATTCGAAGAAAATGTCATTTAAAATTAAGTACAACACTGAATCAACAAATTTCAAAATAAGAAGATTCTAAGACCAGAATACAACTTGATTAATAATTTTTTCAAAAAATTAATAATAAAATAAACTGGGTTGAGTAAGGGTAATCCCTGTCTGCCTAACGGCAAAAAAAATAAAAACCATTGTACAAATTATACAACTGTTCATACTCATTGCTCAAACTGTAAAATTGTAATTTACAGTTATGTAGTTCTAAATTCAACTTTTTACAACCCATTTTTACTAACTATACCTTATGTATAAATCCATTAAATCCACGAAAAACTTTTTTTTATATAGAGATAATTCATTAAAAGACCAAATATAATTTTTTTAAATACTTATAAAAGGTTTTATAAAAATTTTAAACATTAAAAAACAAGACCTAATTTTTTTTGAAAATTTTCAAAGCTGAAAGTTTTTTTTTTTTTTTAATTTGGAATATTCGTACAATTCTACTTCTGAAGTATAACTCTTCAATTGATTTTTTGTTCCTCTTATCAGTTACTTGACCTAGTTACATAGAAGAGTAAAAAAAACAACATTTTCCAAAAAATTTGATCTTATTTTGTGAATACACTTTTAAAAATGCAATAAATGACATGCATACATACAGGGAATCAAAATCTGTTTAGTTAGCATAAATGTCATATATTACTGTTTGCATGACTCAGTTTTGTTTCAATAAAATTTCTCAGAAAAACTTTACAGAGCATGATCAATAGTAAATCAAATAATTGTAATTAAATGTATTTTCAAAAATAATCAATTAAAAGATACCAAACAGAATGAAATCTTATAGGTAAAATTGTTTTGTTGAACAATTTATTATTAATAGAAATCAGTACTCATTTTTTTGAAAAATTTATATTTAATGCACTGAAACAAACAAAAGCACACTATTTTTAAAAGTATATATTCCAAAAGGCACCATTTTCTAATGGAAACTCAAAATGTTCTTTAGATACTCAACAAATGATATGGAGCTCAATAGCAGCTCAGCAAACATTAATAGCAGAGTCAATATATTGTTAGAAAATGGATAAGCTCTTTTTAGTCTAATTAGCAACTTCTTCATGCCAAAATAAAGGGAAAAATAGGTCATCTTGACATCAAGATTTATCATTACACTTGTGATGGAAACAAACTTTTTTTTAAACTGCACACCAAAAATGTATCACAGATCCTTCCATGGATTAAATTTAAACATTTCAGCATATGCAATATTTTATGAGAATATTACATCTAGATTTCTGGAAAAGGTACAGAACTGCAAGAGACAAACCACTTTGAAACAGTTAAAATGAAATAATGTCTCGTAAAAATACTCTCCGGTATTTATAACCATATTGGGGGGGTTAAAATTGTGTTGTTTATAAATTATTATGCACAGAATTTGATGAACCTTGGCAGAATAATAACAATTTTAGTTTTTTACAACTAATTCTGTCAAAAACCTGCATATTGTGTATTTAATGGTGACCTATCATGCACTTATGCTTACAAGAAACATCATATTCATTTGGAAATTATCAGATATACTTCATAGTTCAATTATTATTAATCAATAAATTTCTCAAAATCCAGATAAATATATACCTTTTAGCTTTGTAAAGATATTAACAAATGAACCGGTTCCGAAAAAAAATTATAATTTCCTATAAACGAAATTTTTTTAATAAAGTTTTTTATCTTTTCATTATATTTTATCTGCAAAAAAATTATTCTATTCAATCAACAAAAATTATTCACAAACTTGTTGAAAAATTTGTGTACAAAATCCCATAATAATAATTAGTTGATTTTATTTTGAAGTCTAGAACACTCAAGAACTTTTAGAATGAACATGCAAATAAGACAAGATCTGTAATGGAATTAAATAAATGTCATCAACAATCCTTTTAAAAAAAAAAAAAAAAAGCTATTTTAGCAAATTGTTTGAAACTTTATCCAAACAAGGAATTTTAAGAAAGGCCATCAAGACTTTTACACAAATGTAATTTACAGAAAAGCACAGTGCGTAATATTTCAAGATTAAGTAATAATAATAAGTAATTTCAAGTAATAATATACTGTAGATCCACCCACGATGTAACTCCACTTTTAGAGACTTAAGGATAGGGCAGGAATTAATAAACTAATGTTTAGAGCTTTCTTACAGAGGATAATATACTTTGATGCTTACAAAACTAATAGAATTTTATTCCATAACAGACTTTGTTTTTCTATATCCCCTATCAAGAATGGAAAAGCCCAGAAGTGTAAAATTTTGTATACTGAAATAATGAATAATTATGGCCTGCATCTTTGTTTTAATATGCAAGTACGTTTTCTAAATTTGCTTAAGCATTTTTTTTTAAATTCACTGTTGAAGTGGTTTTCAGGTTTTTTTTTTTGTACTTTTTTTCAGAGCGAGTGAGTGAATATTAATGCCGCACTGTTCAGCTACATGAGGGCTTTTGGCGATGGACTTTGTAATTTTGAACCATGATCAAGTGATGAGGATGACACCTGAGCTGGCACCCTAACTACCACACCAACAGAAGGACGTTTGAGCTCTCAACAGATTTACCGTGCATTGCTCCCCTACATGGCGGGTCCTTAGTGGTACTGGGCTCAAACTCGTGACATACCTGCCATGATCCTGATACCTTAACCACTGGGCTACAGCAGCCCTTAGTTATGTGTTGGAAGTCAGGGAGAGGTGTTCAAAATCTTCGGGATCTGCAATGTCAGGATGCATAAAAGGGCCCTGCAGAGATCAAAAGTATAAGAGCTGCCTTATGGAGTTTTTGGAAATATATATAGCTTTCTTCCTCATTAATATTAAAATTTTATACTTCTGTGATCGAGTTTAATTTCAAAAGTTCATTCATGCAAAAAATGAGTATTCCAGTTGTATTCAAATAAGTAATATCTCAATGTATGATTCTTACCACATACCTTTAACATTTAAGGAAGCACTAATTATGTTTCAAAACAATTATAACTTTCAAAACAATTATATTTTTTGTTGCATAATGAAAAACATTTGTAGATTAAAAGCGATTCGGACATTCAAATCCTCTTGATACAACTAAAATAAAAGAATAACAAATATTTTTTACAAGGATTATTTCTTAAGCACAAATCTGTAACTTTATAAAGAAATCTATCACACAAAACTCAAAATGAATGAAATAAAATTTTGAATATTTCCAATTTTCTGTGGCATTAAACAGTATACAATAAAAGTTTTAAAAAATTTGTTTAAAGATTTGGTTAGTACGTCATGGAAAATCATACATTAAAGAAATGATATGCAAATAAGAAATTTTTATTATTTTGCAATGGTCAAGATGACCAAGAAATTAAACAAAAAAAACATGAGTTCAAAAAAAAAAGTTACAATATGAAAATTAACAAATATCACATAGTAATAAAAAAATACATCTCTACAACCAAAGAAAAACAAATGACCTTAGATTAAGAGAAAGGACCTGATATCTTAACATTTTCTTAGATGAGAATTTAAGGTTCAATGATATATATGATTAATTATCCAATATTATATGATATACCTACAAATCAAAAAAAAATTTTAAAGCTCATGCAAAAGGATTTTATGGTAATAACAAAAAAAAGTGAGGGCTAATTTTTCCCTCTAATACTCATCATAACACACCACTTAGCTTTTAAAAAAAATTTTGATACAAAAACGTTTTTTATTGTACAGTTAAAACCATTTAGTGTACAAAAGTAATTTTAAGATTTAAATCATATTGATAAAACTAAGATAAAAGAATAATGACATTTATTTATCACAAGAATTATTTACACAAATCTATATACATGAAATGAATGAATACCAATCAGCAAAAATGTACATAGATAAGACATAGAAAAGTATAAAAATAGCAATGAACCAGAAAAGACAAATAATATAAATACTGAGCAATAAATGCATACATTTATCATTATTTCTTGCAGCAAAAGCAGTAAAAGAAAAATTTTATCACTGATTCTTCCAGCCAAATAAACGCAAAGTTTTGTCTGTTAAAGCAAAAAGAAATGTCTTATGATTAATCTTTAATTCAGCAAGATCAAGAACTAGTGATTCAGCTCTAAGAGTATCAAGAATTTTTCCAGAACTTCCATCCCAGACAAGAGCCTGCAAAAATTAGAGGAATTATAACTATTGCATAAATGAAGAAACTTTAAAACATGTTTCAATGTGGTTTTTAGAACAGGAAGAAAAGATGTCCAACATACAAATCATAATGAATTATATACATTAAAATACAAAATATCAGAGAAACAACAAAAAATATCAGAATTCAGAAAATATAATAAATTTAATGACCATCTCTAACTATACCTCTAAAATTTTCATTCAATAACTGTTAAATATTTAAAACTATAAAAAAACTGAAATTTATTTCCTTAACATTTTAAAGAATGGAAAAAAAAAACATGTTAAATCTATATATAATGCAAAGTCTTATTTTTTGAAATTATCTGATTTCTTAAAAGATTTGTATGGGAAAAAAACTGTTCACAACGCATTTAGTAAATAATTGTATAATAATTGTTTTAAGAAAAGTTAAGATTTTTGAGGTTTTCAAAACTAGTTAAAAATTAAATATATGGAGAACTTGGTAATTTTTTTTTTCTGAATTTATTTCACTAAAAAATTTTATCCACTTCATTTTGTACTGTCATAAGTTTTTTGAAATCTTTTGATTTTATTGAAAATGTTCATTAATAGTATTTATCTATATTAACAGCCAAGAATCCTTGTTCACTTAAATTTTTAAGGACTCTCAGCATTGAAACTGTAGATTAAAAATTTCTACAACTTTCATTGCAACCAAGGTTTTAAATGAATATTTATTCTTTGCACAATATATGAACTAAAAATAAAAACTTTTAAGACTTACCTAACAAACAGAACATTATCTAACAAATTTGAAAATTAATGCCAACTTGTTTAATAGGCTCAATTCAGGACAGTCAAACAATAAAGAGAAACACATGTTCTCCATTGTATTCAAAACAGACAAACTAATTGTACTCCTTCACAATCCTTCAATTTCCCATTTCATGATTAGATAAAGATGTGCACGAATGTTTTTAAAAAAAAATTTTTTTTATGCATGTACTTTTAAATGAAATGCATTTTGTATACCTACATGCATTATTATTGTTGACAAATATGTACTTTTTAAGAGAAAGTTTTTGCAAAGAGCAAAAGTTGGTAACAACAAAGCGCATGACCAGATTAGCTGGAAACACATGATTGCTTTAATTGTGTGACTATGATGTCACATGAGTTTTTGAATTGATTGGTTAGAAACAGGTGATGATGTCACATGAATTTAGCCCATTGCATCACATACCTTATAAGATGGTAACAAAAGTACTTAATATATAATTTTCAAAAATTTAATCATTTTAATTTTCATCAAAGTTTTCAGAATTTTTTAAAATAAGAAAGAGTAATTAAGTAAATAACTTTTTGCTAATATAAAAACTACATTAATATATATATATATATATATATATATATATATATATATATATATATGTGAAAGAAATTTATATAATATATCAAAAACAAGAAATAACAGATAATGAACATAACAAAAACTAACGTAATAAAAATACAAAAGCAAAACATAAAGATCGAATTTATAGAAATATACAAAAAAGAACTTAGCGAATCAGAAAGCAATTTCGGACATAGGGCCGAATAAGTTGGGTAAAACTAGTTTGAAGGTGCCAACCTTCCTCCTTTGCAACTCAGTATGAAAAACCAAAAATAAATAAAAATTCAAAGTATATAAAAACTCACAGAAAGTATGAGAAAACCACTGACTACTATTCTGCAACAAATTCTACAATCTTAAAGCAGAAAATTCCTAAAAAAATTACTAACGAATTACAAGAGAAAAGGATTTTTCAAAAAAGCATTTTACAAAACTTCTACTCAGAGCTTTTTCTAAGAGAGCCAAGAGTCTTAAAATTAACAGAAAGCTACTATTCACTGAGTTAAAAAAAAACCAGATTATACATTAACACATCTTTTAAACCAGCCAGCAAAGATAGATATCAAGATATAAAAAAAATATGGTGATGTTTCATGTCAACATCAAGCTTTTGTAAGAAACAGTTTATTCAGCGAGCAGTTGATATATCCTGCACTGAGAGAAAATCAATGCCAAGTGAAGATTTTAACTGGGGTGAATACTTATGTCCAGAATTGTTAAATAACATTTTTTAGTTTGTTTTTGGTTTGAAAGTGAAAGGTGGCATATAGAGACTATAAAATTCAATGAGCTGGGATTAAAAGTGTTATGTTTGGAATATCTTTTCAGAGAAATAATTGCGTGTCTAATTTAAGACTCCCAAGATGTTATAGAAAATAAAAGTTAAATGGTAAAAAGGGGATTTTGTTTTAGATCTAATTTAATTATCCTTACAAACACACACACACACACATATATATATTCATTTACTTTGCAACATCTATTAACAGTAAGTAAAAGAGTTTATTAGAAGAAAAAATATAAGAATGATAATAATACAATGCTAATACATTAACAAACATTGTTAAAACAAGAAATGTATTAAAATAAACTTTTCATGTAATCCCAATTTCTTTGATATTTCAATACTTCCCATTTTTCTTTTAACATTTTAAGAAATGAAACATTCAAAGTAAAAATACACTTTGCATCTCATTCACTTCTTATTCATTTCTTTGAGTTTATTTCCTTCTTCTTAAATAATAATAATAATCTTGGACAAATAATGAAAATTTTTTTCTTCTTTTGTACTTATTTTAAAAATACGATTTAGGGGAATTCATTCACAGATGTATATAATTAATAAGTATCAAAATTAATTAATTCTTTTATAACTTCTATTTTTATAATTGGATTATAAAAAAATATATTTCCTTAATGGACAGAAGACATGTTACTTAAAAATATATCAAATTGCAAATAAAATGCTGTTTATTCATTTTATATTTCAAAACCTATTTTGTATAAAAATACTTAAAATAACATAAAATCATATAAGATTTGTTTATCCAAATAACTTACAATTTTAAATTTTTAAAATTCAGAAAATTTTAATAAATATGCATGTTAATGCAAAATAAATTAAACTTTATTTGTTAAAGTATAGAAGACAAAATACAAAATCTATAAATTGGAGAAAAGATCTATCAATTAAACTAAAAAACAATAGTTTAATCCGTTCTCCAAGAATTGGAGAAGTCATGAAAAGAAATATTAAAACTATAGAATTTTCTATCAGAAAAGACACTCTAATTTAAATTTTGTTCTTTGGCATTAAGTAAAAATAATTTTATGACAATAGAAATCTATAACTTGATTTAAATCAAAATTCTTGGCATTAAATTGATATTTACAAAGACATATGCAAACTCTACACAGAAAAATTGGCAATTGTTCGATATACTGTTCCAAGCGTTTAAAAACTAGAAAAACTTCCAGAAATAAAATCTAAAGAAAGCAAAATAAGAAAAACTAAAAGCACACAAAAAATCAGATAATTCAAAACAAAACTACATAGAGAACAGAATAAAACATGTATGTGTAAATGCAAATTTGAAAATAAAAATGTTAAACAAAGTATTCTCAAATTCATCAGTTAAGGAAATTTTTAGCCAACCATTGCAAACTTACTTCTATGTTTTAAATCATTACATTTTTAAAATTATAACTGAAGAATCTAAAAAGTATAACCATTTTATTCTCCACAATGCAAATAATAATTTAAAATAACTACAGAAATAATGAGCGGGAGTGGAAATAAAAAAAGGGAAAAAATAAATTTTTATTCATAAAAAGATATATTTTTTTTAAAAAATATTTAATTGTTAGATGAAACTTGGCTGTTAACAGAAATAGTTCAATAGTTAATTATAGAAATAGAACAATTCAACAGTAAATTACACAATGAATTACCAAAAAAAGGTCATCAAAATATCTGCTTTTCTGAGCACAAAGAAATTGAGTGCTTTTTAAACAAACACAAATAAATAAATAAAAGGAATTATTATTTTTTCCCAAGAAAATTTTAAAATTTAAATGATTATATATTAATAAATGAAAATTCAAAAGGATAAAAAGTAATTAAATGTTGCGGTTTTAAGTATTTACTACTATTAAAAATCTTTTGACACAATGCAACATTCTGTAATAGGCTTATGAATACAGAGTTCATTACAATTTATTGCTCAAGATTTTTGTCAGATTGAAATAAATATTTCAGTGTAATATTGTTGAAATAATTAATTAGTAATTATTAAATTAGCAAATGACTAACAGAACAAACAAACAATAAAAAAAACTGCTAGTAAAAAGATTTTTTAAAGATATTTTTAAACAAAAACAAAAAAAAATGTACTACCACATGCCTAATGTTATAATCTCTCATATTTTAAAATAATATTTTTTATAAATACATTTTTTTTTTCATTTCTTTTTTATGCTTTGATAACATCTTTCAATGGACTAAATTCATAATGATTGCATGATAAAGGCAATTACGTGTTCTCCACTGAATTCAAAACAGACATTAAACTAACTTGTACTTGTTGGGTAAAGATGTTCAAAACATTATTAAAAAAAATCATCAAAAAGATTTTAAAACTGAAAGAAAAATCTTATTTTACACATGCATTTTTAAATCAAGTGAACTTTCTTACTTATGTGTGTTATTATCATTGACAAATATGAACTTTTTAAAAGAAAGTTTCTGCAAAGAGCAAGAGTTGGCAATAACGAAAGTGCATGAGTGGATTAGCTGGAAACACATGATTGCATTTACCATGTGATTATAACATCACATGAATTTAGCCCATTAAAAAAGAAGGCTAGGAGACTAAAAAAGTCAATTCAACACCATTTTCAAATTCAAGGGAACTCTGTGTGTGATTCAGTTAGCTCCAAAAAAATTACATAACTTACCCCTTGTGCATCTTCATCACCTGCACATATGAGCAATGAGCTTGCATCCTCAGGATGAGGAAAGAGTTTTGAACGGGTCAGCTGCAGCTGTGTTCGACCACCTTGTAAAGTCTGAATGGGATTACAAATAAGATCTTCCCCTATTTGATCAGAAACAAGCTCACATACCTGTGAAAAAGTTATACAGAATTTTAAACAAGTTTAATTATAATTAATACATTTACATTTAAATCATTGAACAATTCTATGATTTCTTTTTGATCAATGACTGGATGATTCTATTAGTGCAAGGATTGTATTTCGTAGGAAGTGCCAAACTCTTATTAATTTGTAAGTAATATAAAAATAAAAAAAAATTAAGTTAATTCCTACTTAGTTCAACAAAATTTTTTTTTTATTTTAGCTACTTTTTATTAAATAGTTACAATTAATATATAAATATGTATATACATATGACAGAATCACAACATTTGGTAATTAATTATCATTAAAGTATCGTATTGTCATCCAAAACAATTGTGTATATAAAAATTTCAGTTCAACTGAATACTTTAAAACATGAGAAAAAAAACCTTTTCAAGTTTTGACACAAGTCGCCAAAAATGATGCCAACGTGGCTGTATTTGTAATTCCTTAAATAATTAGTTTTAATCAATTAACTTTTATTAATTATAATTAAATTACTGTTTTGTCATTCAAAATAATCATGTATATAAAATTTCAGCTCAATTCAGTACTTTAAAATGTATTTTATTAACGATTGAATATTACACCAAGATAAATAAATAAATATATATAGAGAGAGTGTGAGTTATTAGTAGGAATTGAAAAAGAAGTTGTAATAAAAAGAAAACTAAGTAGTTGCAAAAAAGAAGGGTAGAATAACAAAAGGATTGGAATAAAACAGAGAATAAGAGCGACGGTATTCCAGACACACACATCGCTACAAACAATTAAAATTAAAGCTACCTGTACAGTATAGTGATTAGTGACACTGACTGCTGTGCCATGGGGCCTGGTTTTGAGTCCTAGAGATGTTTGTAAATGTATGTCTGTGTGGCAAGGGGAGTAAATCTAAATATCCATCAAACCGCAAGTCCTCTCATGAGATTGGTGGCAGGAGAAGAGAGATGAGAGGCCCCTGACAACCTCCCAAGGTGTTCTCTCTCAAAATTGCGAGTGGATTTGAGCCAAATCATACCATCATATGCATGATGCTCAAAGATGTGGCTAACCACAAGTGTAAAAACTAGCTTCTTGCCCCAATGAATTTTGAGAGCATTGATCTGACACTGTTGATCAGATAGCATTAACAACAACAACACAAACAATTAACTCAATGGAGGGAAGAAAATATAGTTCAGGTACTTCGCAATAATAAATCAAACATTTATCTAAAGAACTTCTCCTGAGTTTCTGTCCAAAGAAATCAATAAAACACATTTAACATAAAATAAGTTTGGTTTCTATTCCAGAAACACTAATAAGCATAGCCATAAAATAATTACAAAATTGTTTAAAACATACGCAAGACAAGAATTCTTTTAAAGTTAAAGAAATCTAGATCAACTTGAAAAAATATAATATTAATATCAAACACAGTGGATCTTTTAGATTTCTTACAAGATATTAATTATTTACAATATAATTAGAATACAAATGATACAGAGAATAAAATCTTTTAGAGTAAAATTTTCAATTTACTCTAAAAAACTTCAAAGTCCTTCAAAGACTAAATGAAATTAAAATATTTCTAAAGATTTAAATATAATAATTTAATATAATAAATGAAATACTCTTAAATCTGGAACTTTAAACAATGGACTGCAATAAAATTACAAATCAAATAAGTTTAAAATGGAAACTATAGATTCCCCTTTTAAAATACATGTTTTGATTATAAATAAATTACAGATGAAGAAACAAAAAACAAACAAAAGCTCCTGGATTTGGTCAGGTTTATTTTGAACTCAACACTTTATGAGCTACACAATGAAATTTAATAAATCAAATTTATAAATTTGAGTTAAGAGATCAAATGAATATGATTAACATCTTGAAACACTTATTGATGTTCCAAGATGCATCTCTAAATTTTTACATTGAGGTACTTGATGAGTTTAAGAATCAAAAGAACATCAGCATCTAATTCTTCATACTTATTTCCTAAAATCTACATATAAGTCTATCCATTATTGAATAAGCTGCTATAATCTACTAATAACTTACCAAAACATTAAAATTTAAAATAAAAATGTACATTTTTGACTTCAGAAATGTACAAATTTTCAATAATTAATCATTTACAATTTCTACTTGTAAAAATATTAAGGGAAATGGTACCAAGATTTTTAGAAGATAATGGGTGTAAAAATTAGTAAAAGTTATAAATTTTACTTATTTCAAACTTACTGTGTGTGTTACAAAAGGCTGCTTTGGTGAAGGACGGCTTGAAACCAAAAAGTGCCCAGATACAGGTTCAGAACTGAGAGAGGTATAAGGTCCTACAGAAACAATTTGAAGGGAAGAAACAGGTTTAAAATTTTTTCTATGTGATAAAACAAATATATGCAAATAATTATCAATGTCATACCACAATGAAGCTGTCCAAGAAAGCAAAGAATATTGAGGATAACTTAAATGAAAGAAAAAATAACAAAGTTACTCTTAAAAAAATAAATGAAGTAATTTTTTTTTCTAAAAAAATGAGATAAAGATTTTAAACTAATTTAATTTGGAGTTAAGAGGAAAAAATGTGACCAATTATAATAAATAAGTACCAAATGTGCAGATAACCAAATAGTAATGTTTTACCAATTTTTTATACCAGTTTCATTTTTTTAATTATATAAAAACTCATGGCACCAAATGAGAATTTTAAATAAAAAGAAAAATCAATTTAATTCAAAATTTAAAAACATAATAGTTATATTTACATTAAAATAAAATTTCCATTAACAACAGTGATTTGAAGATAGAGATACCACTAAAATTAAAACCAATCTATGCAGACCATTTCCAAGGGTCAATTTATTCTCCCTAATATCAACATGCATCATAAAATATTTTATGGAAGATAAATTTTTCAAAAATTGTAGGTTCAACAAGAACAAAAATACACAAAATTACTTCATCATTAATTTAGTCCCTATAAGTTGAAGAGTTTAAAACCATTCACAAACATGGGATAGAAGAGTGTGGGTTTGTTTTCTTTTAATAATTACACCCAACTCTATTTTACACAAATATATACCTTTTTTTAGAAATCTGTGCAAAAAAAAAAATACATGAGACATATGGTAAATTTGGGATATGTTCCACAACTTTAAAAAATCGTGTCAGATGAAAAAACTCTAAATATATTTCCAAAAACCTGTTAAAAAAATAATGTTACCTTGTTACATATTTATTTACCAACCTTGTTACATACTAATAAAACAAAAACAATTCATTTTTATTCAAACTCAAACTCAGTGGCGTAACAGCTAGGGCCTACTGTGTCCATCCCAGTATACATGACCATTGGGCCCTGAGGTGCATGAGCAGATGCCCTGATCAAGTGGTCAGTCTGAAGTGAGACCCCCAGTGTTTAAGTCCCCAAGCAAGCTTGGTACTCATTTATCGACCCACTGTAGTACGGATGAAGGGTTGAGTCAACCTTGCCCAGCCCCGGAATAGAACCCGGACCTGTGGCGTGAAAGCGTAATGCGCTACCACTCACCACTAAGCCTCATTCATTTTTGTTACAAAAAAAAAATTAAAACTGATGTACAGTGAAAATGTAGTCTATAAGTATATACAACATGTACAAATTCAAATTTAAATTATAGGGATAAAACTACTATTCATCACTACTTAATGATAAGTGTGTACATTTCTTAAGAACTGGATCAAAAATGCTGTCAATAGTAGATGTGTCAAATATGTCTAGCACAAATGATTTGTCATTGTGCAAGACAGCACTAGCACTTTGATTCAAATGAAGAATTTAGTTCGCTATTAATGGCCTTCGTTTTTTTATTGGTAGTTGCTCACATAATTCTTGATATCCTGCTACTCAAAACTGAAAATTACGTTCTGATCCAAGCCCTGATCTTCAGCACTTGGATCTTGGCCCTGCAGAAACCATGATTCCTTCAATATCACCTTTTTAATAGTAGAAAATTATCGTCAAGACAAATTATACTGGAAATTTCCCCATCAAATAAAAAACTTTAATTTGAACATAGAACTTTATTGAGATTATTTATTGCATCGTACAAATTGAATACTTTAACACAAAGTACAATTATACTGAAGAATGAAATGCTGTGTTTTTAAGTTGAAGTACAACAAAATAAAGAAAAAAGCTATTATAAAATCCAAGTATTCTCCATAACTACAGAATACAAAGTAAACAAGCCGTGAAGTAGACCAAGTCACTCACACATGTGGACATAAACTGACTGTCATCTAATTACACTGTCGAAATTAAGAATTAAAAAAAAAAATTTGAAGGAACAAAAAGTATGTGTAAAAAAGTATATTAGTGAACAGTGTTATTTCAAAATTGTATAAAAAAAAAAGACTGTGTAAAAAAGAGTTGGGTGTATAATATTTTATTAATTTCTTTTCTAGGGGTTTGATACTGATTTTTGTTTTAGCTTAAAATCAAGAAACAGACCTTGTATAAATATATGTGTGTGAGCATGTGTATGTATGTGTACATATAAAGAAACATTTTTATCATGAAACAGTAAATGTACTGATTTTAAATATTATGCATGTGATTTCACTATATTTAGATGACCTTGCATGATTTTTGAAGCTGCAATTGAAAAGAAAACTCTTTAAACCAATTCAATAAACTCATTTTTGGTTGATAAACTTCCTTAAATGATCAATATATATATATATATATTTCATAGAAATTAAATTATTCATAAATAGAATGTTTTTTTTCCCCTTCTTTATTTCTAATGGCAGATTATGAACAGTTATTATCAGAGTTATTAAATCTACCTAGTACATTCACCGAAAGCAGGTATCTCTTTTTAGTGCAGCGCCATATACCAATCGCTACAGGTAATTTTGATGCCTAGTTTCCTCCCTAGAGGGAGGCACCTGAGCTCTGACGATGCAAACCTGTAATAGAGTTTAATTTTGCCTAAAGCACCCCCCCAGGGATCTTTTACATGCCATATAATCATATGGCATGGCTGCTGTCGATTTTCTGCATCATGAAAATTCATCGACTTGGACCGGGGTCGAGCCCGCAACCTTGGGTACAGAAGGCCAGCGACAAACCAACCAAGCCACCCAGCGAATACAGTAGAATGTATACATTAAAGTAATTTACATGCAGTCAAATTTCCATATTACGAACCTCTATATTGCAAATTTTTCTATATAGCAAACTTTTTCATGGAACCAAGGACATTTCAGTATTATTTTTCATTAAATAACCTCCCACTAGCGAAGTGGAAGTATAACAAACTTTTTCTCTTGTGGTTCAATTTTTTCTGCCCTATTATTTTAGTATTTCTGAACATTTCAAGTTATTCTCTCTTTTAACACATTTTATGGTGGTCATAAATCTTGAACTGGTTTTATTAGGTAAATGACAAACCGACAGCAATAGAATTCTGGCTGTTTCATCCAAGCAGTGTAACCTTTAATCCCACATTCTCCAGTCACTACAAACATCTTCAATATTCCCTTTCACCCTCAGTGAAGTTGTCTGTGTCCCTGTCCTTGAATTAGTCAGTTCATTTGTAGTGTTGATATGTCGTACTGGTAACTTTGTTTCTTCTAGCTTGAAAATGTCAAAACACAAGTGCTTGAGCATCAAAGAAAAATAATTAATTCTTCAGGAAGTGGTTAAAGGCATCAAGAAGTATATTGCTTTAAAATATGGTATTCCTTCAAACAGCTGTCAAAAAAATTGAGATAAGTTACAAATTATGATTCATCGAATTCTTGTTTAACATGCGTCTATGAAAATGTTGACAAGGCAGTTTTGAAGTGGATACACAAAATGCAAGATAAAAATGTTATGATCTCTAAACCTTTCCTATTAGAAAAATCTCTTCAATTTGTGAAAGCATTAAGATACGACCAATTTCTAGGTAACAATGGATGGTCAGAAAAATTTAAAAAAGTCTACCCTAAGGGGGATTTTGGTGTGTTCAAAAATGGAAGTATTATGAAACAAAGCAATTTTTCAAACAAAAAAAAAAATCAAATTTAACAAATTTTAGTAATTAAATTTAAGGACTCATATGGCAATGTATATTTAGAATTTTAGTTATAAAATAATATATGTTTAACATTACTTGAATACTTTAAATTAGAAAATATCCTTAAAATTCATTAATATAAAACTATTTTCTTCATGTTGAAAATATGGTGTATTTTTTTACATTCCTTATTCTTGTTTTCCTTGTAGCTTTTCTTTCTTTCTTTTTTTTTATGCGCAACATAAATAAAATAAATCAATATTAATTTACAAAAAGGTTTGAATAATTACTTTTTTTAATAAATAGGGTTTATGAATTTAAAATTCGTTTTATGTGGTTTATATAAGGTATATTAAAAGATGAACCTCTAAATAACAAATTTTCCACTTAACGAACTCTTTTTCGGGATTTAGCGACTTTGTTATATAGAGTTCCAACTGTACTTATATTACTTAATTAAAATTTTTAGTTTTTATCTATTCATATCTAAAAAATATTGAAGGAACATAAAATAAAAGCATTTCTTCAATAAGGATATTTAACTATTAATGTATAAACTGTTCTTTAACAAAAATAGTAATTTAAAATAGAATAAAAAATTGAAGAACAGCAACACAAATATTTCAAGCAAACCAAAATATAGCAATTTTTAAAATTAATCATAGAAATTATTCACCTATAGTAGGAAGAGGAACAATTTTGTAATCACCGTCCTGTTGCCTCTGCTTCTGATAAAATGCACAATTAGACAGTTTTCCAACAACAGGTCCACATTTACTGAAAAGAATTAAAATTTTTAACTAAGTGAATTTTTTCTTAAAAAATAATAACATTTTTCATAATTTCACCTAAAATAACAGAATTACTTTTAAACTACTCATCATAAAGAATCATATAACTCTTAATTTATATGATAAAATATCATTTTAATCATAATATTAAACACATTAAAGCATCATTTTTCATGTTTATAGTAATTTTCGAAACTGAGATCATATTTAAATTCATACAAAACATTTGATAAATACATAAAATCAAAAATACTCAAAATATTTTTTTTTGTAGAAAAGTATTAAAAATTGAGATTTTAAGAAAACTGAATCATTTGCTAAAGGGGAAAAAATAGTAATCAATAAAATATGATTAATTTAAAAGGATAACTTGGATCTTTTTTTATATTCTAACATTTTTATTTCGTTCATAAACATATCTATGAAATACAAATACATATGCATGAAACCAAGGTTCTTTAATTGTCATAATTTTGTAAGAATACATTTGTAGCAGTAATAGATTATCTAAAAGGATTCAGGAAGGTTTGATTAAAACATTCTAAAATTGACAACGATTTGATTATATTTTGGAAAACACAAAATATATATTATAAGGCAGCAACACATTTACAAATAAAGGCAGTGGTGACAGCATAAAACGAGCAAATAAAGCACAAGACAGACAAAAGTGCTCACCTTCCAATTCAAAAGCTTTCAGCTAATTAAAAGATTTGTATGTTCAGTTAAAGTGCAGAGTAGGGAGCCCCTAGGATTTGGCAATTTGATGTCAGAAGTAATTTGGCTCTTCTCATTACTCTTGGAACACTTATCGCTACATATATGTAGTTAGGCGATTGATTCTGATCCAAAATTGACCTTGCCAGGGAGTCTACTATTCCACACTTTAACTGTATGTTCTATAGAATTGCCTGAATTAATGTTTGAAAGCAATATTGCATCATTTCATTGTAAAGTTTGCCAATATGGATATTTTTTAGAATTAAGGTTGCAGTTAATTAAATAACCTTTTTACAAAAGGATAATTAAAAAAAGAATTATGGATAATAAAAAGTTTTGAAGAGTTAAGAACCAAAATAATGAAAAGTCTTTCATATATGTTACTGATGAAGTGCAGAAATCAGTTAATCTGCAAATTAACCAGAGTGATCCATTTAAGTGCAGAAAATTATTTCATGTTTCAAATAACCTACGTAATCAGTGAATTACCTGGATAATCTCTAAATTACCTACGAGGCACTCAGAAAAACGAAAATCAGATTTTTGGAGGAACAATAGCAGTGTTTCAGTCAGCTTAAATTAAATGTTGTTTATTTTTTTGAAATATAAAGAATCACGAGAGTTAATACAACTGAAGAATTAACACATAAGTTCATAGAATTTATCATAGATCAACTGAAAAACTACAATACAATGAATCAAATGGTTTAAAATTTTATTGAAATTAAGGATTCTGCGATAGTTCGTAGGGTCCCTTAGTTGCCTACATAATTTGGTAAACAATAATTTTTTTTTATTATGGCTGTGATTGCTATAGTGGTATGAGCAGATATGCTTCGCCATATTGAAACTTTTAACCATTTAATTTGTATTTGGGAGATACTGTTCATAAAATTGAATGTATCATAAATTAATTCAAGGAGCCTTTTATCAAATACATTAACCGTCTCTGCTACTTTGTTTCTAAATATTTTAAAAAAATTATTCTGAGATGAGTTAATGTTCAATCAAAATTTCCAACAGAAAGGAAACGACAGAAATAAACTTTTAAACTTTAATGATATAGAAATCACTAATGTGAAGATTACCACATTAGAATGTGCAAAACTCTTCATTCTGCATTTTAAAGAAGCAAATCAGTTAATTTGCATATTAGCTATGTAAGCTGCACATGAACGACTTTCGAGCTTTAACAATAACATACACATGTATACAACAATTATTTTATTGTTTAAAGTATTATTTCTTTCCTTCAAAGTCATTTCTATAAATAAAAAAAAATTACATATTTAAAATGAAAAATTATTTTACAACAAACCTATAGCTAGAGCAAGAGGTCTTTTTTAAGTACTGAAGAGCAACTACAGGAGTTTTACAACCAAATCTAGGTAATTCATGTACATGTCTATTAGTCACACGAATATCATAAAGATAAACGTCCCCGCTCTTAAGGCCAGCATAAAAATAGGTAGGATCATCCAAATCCCAAGTACAACTCCAGACATCAGAATCATGGGAATACCTATTGTGGGAGAGAAAAAGATATATGTAAAATAAATACTAAATTAATAAGAACAGAATATGATACATTCTATCTTCAGTAATTTCATAAATAAGGTAAACTAAACAAATATGAGCCAATATATATTATAAAACAAATATATTATTAAATTCATTTACACAATATTTGACTTTGGTATAAATGTACACAGAGATTAAAATTCTTTTATAAAAACTTAATCAATACAGTATTTTGTGAAACAGAACAATGACAAAAATTATGCGTAAATTCTATAACAGTTATTGTATGAAATCATGAATATATATATATATATATATATATATATATATATATATATATATATAAATTTTTCTTTCCTTAAATTTAAAAAGAAACCATGAAATGAATAAGAATCATGGCTACTGGCCCTCAATTTTACTGTAGAAAGTCCAGAAGTTTTGAATAATTTATTAAATTTGTTAAGGAGTTATTATTATTTTTTTTACACAAATACAAAGGAATGATATGCTTAGGTTGTTTAGAAGACTTTTGAATTATACACAAAATATTTAAGATTCAATTCCCAGATTAACCTATAATTTATAAAATATTTGCAAAATAGATTACAATAATGTTTATATTCTTCATATTTTCTAAAAAATGTTTGACCCAAATCTCATGGTCAATGGTTCATTCGTCATGCTTTGCAGATAGATGCACAGCATAACCTGTGTCAATTGAAAGAAAATTTAAGAAATGACGTTTGTTGAAAAAAGATATCAAACTATGTGTTCATTTGGAAAAGAGTGCTACAAAGTCTTATGAAACGTTAAAGCATACATATGGCACTGACATATTATCATGATAGCAATATAGGCTTTAAAGAAGCAATAACCTTTCAGAGAAGGTACGGAAAGTGTCGAAGATGAGGAATATGTTGGCTTGCACTGCTGAAAGTAACAAAAAGGTTTCAGTTATCATAAACGGGAATAGATTGCAAAAAATGTGCAAATAGCAGAATCAGTCAGGATATTCAAGGCCATGTCAAAAGATACTGACTAAGGATCTTAACATGCACAGGGTGTGTCAACACACTGTTCCCCCACATAACCAATTACCAAAAGGCAATTCAAATGGAAATAGTAAGAGATTTACTTTTAACTGCTGATAAAGATATTCCCCTTTTTGACAGAACTGTTACTGGGGTTGGGAGTTGGGTTTTTTATATGATCCGTAATTCACACAAGCATCAGCAACATGGAAATCACTAGAATCTCAATGCAAGCAGAAACACCAAGATTGGTCTAAAAGGAAGTTTATACTAGGAGTTGTTCTTTGATATCTAGGATATAGTACATTAGAAACTTATCCCAGAAGAATGGCTTACGGACAAGAAACTATGTAGGCATCCTATAGTGTTTGCACAAGTTGATCAGAAAAAGAAACTAAAACTATGAGCTGAATAGCCATGTGTATCTTTGCATGACAATGCTCTTGTTCATTAATTTCACCTCTACTTTTAACTTTTTTGTAGAAATGAAAATAGAAGTTACACCACAAATTCTCCTTACTCCCCTGAACTCCTCCTCTAAGACTTTTATTTCCTGAATTTGCAAGTAGTTTGTAAGGTTTTGATAACGTTCATAAGTGAAGGTGCAAAGGTCGTGTTTGAAAGACGGATGTGTTTCATAATTTTAACTGATAACATCTTTTAAGTTACAAGATTCAGTATCTAGAACTTTTTAATCCTACCTTGTGTGTGTTTATGTATATGTATAACTCAGAATTTTTAGTTCATATTTTTAATTTACTACAAAAACTATATTTTAAACATACAATTACTACATTTTAAAACAAATTTTAAATAAGTTAAAACAAAGAAATATTGTACCAAATTGTGAATATAAGTATGTATTTGTGCAAACATACTTTCCAACAAATTCTTGATCTTATACACTTTCGTGTGGGAAGAGTTTGCAAAAAAAGGAATTGCACATAAAACAGAAAAATTGAGAATCGAAGAGTGTTTAAAATTTTAAACAGCTCTAATAACTAAATGCTGTCATATACAAAAAAAAATTCTGAGAAAGTGTTGGATGCATTATTAATTCTGGAAAAAAAACATGAGTTTGCTAAGCTAGGTACTTTAAAGAAATTAAGCAAAATTACTTACTAAAAAATTAATTAGCAAAACACAAAATACGTTATATAAAAGTATCATTACTTGTTACACTATAATGGATCTTGAATGATGAACAATTTTAAATGAAATAGTATATTTTACAAATTTTCAAAAACATAAATAAAAAGGATAAGGAGAAAATATTTCATTGATTTCATGCAAATATATATATATATTTACATATATAAGATTTAAAATTAATATTTTATTGATAAAATTGACACAAAAATTCCTTTAAATCTTATTCTGTAAGAAAATAGTAAATAAAACAAACTGTTGGTATGCTATATTTTTAAAATCACATTTAATTTTTAATTGTGTTTAACTAATAGACTACCAATCATGTAAAAATTTCCATTTGTCACACATAATTTAACTGATACGCTTATTTATCCCAAAGAAAATTTCTTTTCAAGCAACTCCATTACTGAGGAGGAAAAGCAATAAAAACTATTTGGTAATTTGAAGTCAATTGAGCAACACTGATGAAGAACTAGTGCACTGGTTTTGTACTTCAACTCCATATATATTAGAACAGTTATGAGAGCTGTAATTATTATAGTCAACAACTATGTGCAACTGTAAGCACAAAATCAGATTAAGATGTTAAAAAGCCAACATTTGCAGAATTATCCATCCAATTCTTACGAAGTAATAATTAAATCACAAAAAAAACCCTAAAGTTTAAATTCATTATTACTTCATAAAAATTAGAAATTTTACCCGAAGATTATTGATTCTGATTTTTAGTTTAAGATATTGTCTCATAACTGGCCACTAAAATGTTCAATGATGGAAATAAAATACTAACCGACTACTTTGAAAGATTTGACTAAAAAATTAAAAAGAAAGTTTATCACTAACTGGATGTGACACATTTTAAATTCAAATATCAAAAGAAAAAAAAAAGATTTTGGCATCATCTTTTGAGTAATGCAAAGAAGAAAAAAATCCCCAGAAGATGGAGTTTTGAATAACAGGAAGAAAACACAATAAGGGAAGCTTTTTACCAAGCAAGTTTCTAAATGTAATTTAACAAATTTAAAATTAATTGCTTTAAAACTCAAATGTGTTTTGCTAATATTGAGGGCCATGCCCTTTCCTTTTATATATAATTCAAAAAGACAAACTTTGATACATAATAAAATGTAGGTGTAGAAATAATATATTCTTCCCCCAAAACCTGAAATTAAAGCCAAATATTTATTTTTTATTTCAAAAATTAAGGGACCATTTTATATTTATCAGAACATTTCATTTTAAAAAAGATATATTTATCTTTATAAACCAGCTTTTTCAAGTAAATATAAATATTTTTAAAGTAAATATCCTGTAAAACATGCCCATGCAAATAACATTTTTTGACAAAAATTTTATCTTATCCATTTATAAAACAACAGTTAAAAAAACTATTGTAATTTAATTTCAATGGACTATAATTAGTTAAAAATGGTTTACATTTTCCTCTCAGGATAAAACTAACACTCCTAAAACCCTTTAGATATAAATATACTTATAAGTTACAGAAAATAATAAACATATACATAAACAGACATAAAAACCAGGACCCTTAGAAAAACTTTTCAAGGATTAACATTAGTAAGGTATAGAATAAGTCTGTTGGAATTTTTGGATGGCATCATCAAATATTCAATCACAGTGACTAATGGCTTCTTATTAGTTGTATAAAATGTATATAATGCATAAAAATAGAATCAACTTACGTATGAACTACAGAATTTGTTAAAACATTTGTAATTTTCACAGATTTATCTAAAGATGCAGTAAGAACTAATCCATCATGACAATGAAATGCCATATCTCTTATGGGTTTCTGATGAACTAAGACAAATTCTGATGGTTTCATATCTAAAGTGGATATCTGAAAAAGAAATTTTCAAATGAGACATTAATTAATATAATAGATATTCCAATAAAAAATTAATTAGACAAGGGAGAGAGAGAAATCAATTTACTACCATGATTTGAACAATACAAAAATAATTTAATTGTATATGTAAAATAAATCCCTCTTAACCCTCCCCTCCAAATTCATATATTTTACTTTAATTGAATAATATGAAATTTACAAGAAAAAGACCTAAAACATAACACAGTGAAAACTGTTAACACAACACTGAGGAGACTGAAATATTTTTTCACATTAAAGGATATTGCAAAAAGAAACATGTAAACAAAAATTTTATTAGAGTACATTTTATTTACATAGATATGTATATATGCATGTACTTAACAAAAATCAATGAAACAAAAACCTTCACAAGAACTTATTGAAATTTAATACAAAATGTTCAAGTTTTTTGAAAAACAACATTTATTGAGTTTTTAAAAATAATCTGATATTTTTCTTTTCATTGTCTTTTTAAGCATCAAATTGTCAACAAATTCCAAAGCCAACTGATGAGAGATGAGATGTTTTTTGTGTGGAATTTGTAGGGGTGGAGGGTGAAAGTAGATTAGATAAATAAAATTGGCTCATGTTACAGGTATTACAAAGCCAAGTTAGTCTCCTTTTTACAAAACATGTGATACTACCTTTCTTTCGTTTCACACCACTCTTAAATCTCGCTTTCACTGCTGGTGTTTTCATATTTTGTTCATTCCCAGTAGGGAAATCTTTTTGTATTAAGAAATTTTCGTTTCGTGGTAAAAGAAAAAAAAATGCATGAAAATGCATAGTACTTTGTCAGGATCATTGTATTATTTCGTGTTAACCAATATTTCCTCTTTAATGTTTTCGCATTCAATGTATTTCACTATATATGAAATCTCAGTAATAACTAAAATATAAATTATGATATTCTTTAAATATTTTGTGTAAACAAGTGATTCTTAATAGCTCACAAATAATGAAGTGTTTGAATACATTAAATTATACAGGAAAGGGATCATTCTTTTCATCATATTAAATTCCCAGGTGCAGATTTGAGGGTGAGTGTGCTGAATTTAATCTTTATTCAAATTAAAAAATTTCATCTTTATTAACATATGCAGGTTTTAAAATAAATTAAGGATAATTTTTGTTTAACTGTTAATAAGAAATTTTTATTCAGAAAAATGTAAAAGAATTTTTAAAAATTAATAAAACAGTGCTTCAAACAAGGACACAAAAAAATAAATTATTTTTTATCTTGAATCTGCCTCTTTCATGGATATGACAGTGGTAATAATGGGTTGCTATCCCCTGCCAAACCAAAAAATCATTGAGTCACTTTGCACACAAAATCTAGACTTGTTAGTAGAAAGTATACATTTCAACTGATTTAGGATTTCCAAATGATATGTATGTATGTACAATTAAACCTTTTATTTAAGTGATGTGATGGACAGATACAATGCTAGATAGCTTGCATATATTCTTCGTTCAAGATGTCTTCTGCACATAGTTGACCTACATAGTTGCACACAGTATAGCACATAGTTGATACCAATTTTGTGTAAATAGTGTAAATAATTTGAATTTGGATGTGTAATACATTTATATTACTCTATATTATATTCATTTTATGTTAAAATTGTAATTTTCACAAGCAACGCCGTCCCTTACGTCATAATGGTGATTAAATGGGAACCTGGCGATTGAGCCAAGTTGGCCACCAATTTGGCGATTTATGCAAGTTCAGGACCCTCTGGATTCTTCTAGAAATTTGTAGAGAAATCCCCTAATTTCACGCTCTATGATGTAAGCAGATCTTTCTGGATGTTTCTGCCACATCTATAAATAGAGCAGTGCTCGCCGAAACAGTCAGTCTCATTTCAACCAGAGATTAGTAAGCATCGTTTTGACTATCGATTAGCTCGGCTGTGCATGTGAATAATCTTTTATATACATGTATTTCAGACACTTTTAATTGTGTCTGAGTGCTGTTGAAAGTGTATAGACCTACTGAGATTTATTCTGTGAATGTTGCTGCTGAATCCTGTATTTCGAGGATTGGATTTTTGGCAATAAATTCTCATAGCTCTTAAATAACTGTTTTTCTTCTTTGAGATTGATTTGCATAAAATCCTCGAACCCCGATCAACACAACATGTATGTATGTATAATTAAACCTTTTATTTAAGTGATGTGATGTGATGAACAGATACAATGCTAGATAGCTAGCATATATCCTTCATTCAAGATGTCTTCTGCACATAGTTGACCTAGATACCAGACTTCAACTACCCATTACATGAGAAAATCTAAGGAGGGTTCTAAGAGCAGTTCTGTGCTTCCATGAACTTAGATGAGAATAGCATTCATCTGTAGCACATATAATTTTATAAATCTGTCTTAGTTTCTACTTGCAGAAATCATAAATGCTTTAAAAGCCTGTTTTAAGCCATGTGTCCAATGACATTAAACTGCAACAATTCATAAATTTGTGTCTTATTCTGATGCAATATAACATTTTACACATAAAGTGTAGTTTAAATGAAAATTTATAAATTTTGGTAGTGTAATGCACTTTTATCTGATTTTCCCTTAACTTTTTGAAATAAGAGAACTTTTTAATTTCTGAACAAAATAATCTTACTTGACTACTCTAACCACATAAAAAAATCAAGATAGATGTAAGCCTTTATTTTAAAACTATCAGAAATTGAACAAGCCTTTGTACAAGTCTACTAAGACTCCTATATTCCTGTTTATACATTTTTTATCATTCCAAACCTATTAAAAAGGTCTTAATTCAATTATGATGTTTAAATTAGCATATAACACAGCATATTTTTTTAAAATGTACTGTACAAAATATTCTGAATCTATTTAAGAATTGGATTGAAGAAATTTTTAATTGACATCTCTTGAATATGGTTATATTAGATTATAAAACAATGCAACTTTTAAGCTAAAGAGATTGTCCCCATAATGATCCCCTGTTGGAAATTTATAAAAAAAAACTTGAAAATTAATATCCGTACAATTCAGTTGAACAATTACAGAACCCTAAAAAGAGTATTTGTGCATCCTGACCAAAGAAACAAAAAATGCACAAGGATGAGATTTTGAGTATTATCTATAAAACCTCAAGATCTTTAATATCAACAATATTTATACCTACTAATTATGAAATGTAGTTTTTTCTTTAATGTTTAATGGTAGACCAGGATTACATAATATTAAATAAAAGTTTACTTGTCTTAAATGATAAAAAATGTTTATTAAGAAGATAAAACCGTTTATAAGTAATATATTTGAACTACATATAAAATATAAATTTTTGCATATTATTCTACTACTGCACCTTTTTTTTCAAATTCTTTAAAATGCAAAGTGAATTCTCCTTATCAAAAAATTCAAAAATGAGCTTTTCTATTTAATTCAGTGTTCTCACATAAATTTATAGTTACTGTTAATTTATGTGAGAACACTGAATTAAATAGAAAAGCTCATTTTCACCTGAAAATTTTAGAATACTTTGTTACTTTTATGTAAAATTTTTAATCAATTTTACTTACTCCAGGTAATACAGATTGATTGAACTTTTTTTCTACCTCTAGTTTTCTGATTTATTACTTTTTTTTAAAAAAAAATTCTAATTCTTCAAGTTACTTTTTCCCATCAAGATTTTCATTTACATATGTATATATCAGTAGCACACACAGGAATTTTTCAGGGGGGTCGAAAGTCCACTATTCTCGTATCATGCTCCAATACACCGCCCAACATATTCTTTTGTTTTTGTCAATTTTGGGAACAAAAAACAGTAAAAAATTAATTATTGAATGAATAATTAGCATTAATTAATAAAATTAATTATTAATAACAAACATTTAAATTAAAATTTTTTAAGACATATACAAAAAACTGTAATAAAAACAAAAAAAAAAAAGGGGTTTTTGGGGGGGGGGGATCTGGATTTGAAAACCCTCCTTGCATGCACTGGTATATATATATAATATATGGGGGCTGCTTTGGGGATTTGGTTCTGAATTTTTTATAGCATAGTTTTTTTTCTCCAATAAAACAAAAAATTTTATGATTCAAATTTGTAAAATTTTTCTTCAATTTAAAAAAGCATATGTGGTTTTTTATTTCCAAAACCGTTTCTGATTCCCAATTTTTCAAATCTTGCTTTCTTACAGCTAAAATGTCTTAAAAACTGATTCCACTATTGAAGCAGGTTAAGTTGCATTTAGAGTGCCTCCATTTTAGAAGAGTAATCCTCTGACTTACAGTTTTTACAACTCAAACTCCAGTTTATCCCAACAGCATCACTTCAAAAAGTACAAAACTAGATAGAATAGTATCTGTTTTGGATTACAAAATTCTGGTTTATGTCAGTGATTTTATTTGTTCCCCAATTTTTGAAACTCCTTATATACAATCAAAACTTAAAACCACCTAAAAACAAATACTGAATATCAAGTGTCCAATTCAAATCATTCATACAGGATTTATAAAACTCTGGATATTATCAGGATACAGGATATATTCAACTAAAGATATTATCAGGTTTGGTGGGTTGTAATGGTTTCAGTTGTTTATTTGTTAATGATTATAAATCTAAATTTAAGTTCTTAACAGACAAAGTTAAGTTTTATATGACTTGTTCTTTTTCTTTTTTTACAGTTTCTACACAAATTTAAGCAAGTGTATGCTTGATATGAAATTTGTTTTGCATGCGGTAAAATTGTTCAATTATTCACTTATAAGAAACAAAACAGTTAGCACTAGATTTGTATTTACAGTGATTATTTATATGGGCCAATGTAACAGATGACATTTCTAAATCAATCTTTTAGTTGCTGATGTCTAGAAAAATTTGAGTTAATTACTGATATTAAAAATTATGCTTTAAGTAACTGTATAATCTGACAAGCGGATGAATCCAAAAACCTTCTAATGCTTTCTCAGTTGGATTAATAACAATCTTAGGTGACATATCATATAATATATAAATCAATTTCTGATCTTCCAAATATAACTACTTTAAATCTAATACCAATGATACATCCAACTAGTCACAGTATACTTACTAAAGAACTATTGGTACTTAGAAGACCCAGAAAGCTATCACTGGAAAAATTAAAAGCTTAAATATCAGAATTCTTTGTTACACCAAGACATAATTTTGCTAATTTTAAGAGCCCAATTCATTTAGTAAAGAAAGATGGTACATATATTCATAAACTAAATGCAATTAAGAATCCAGATAAATATCTTTTTTGTTACATATCCATGAGCTTTCAATGACATTACATGGCAAGACCATTTGTTTTCTGCTAGCTGGATTTGGTTAAAGCTTATAAGATACCAATTAATAAATCAGATATTGTGGGGAAAATTGCAAAAAATTCACATACACAGTTCATTCTTAAAAAGGCGTGAAACATTTCAATGATTTACAGAAAAAGTATCATTTAGGTAAAAAATGACATATTTGTTTACAAACTATGCTTTTTGTTTATTTTATCTCAAAGTCTATCAGGATGTCACCATTGAAGATTTCTTTGTCCATTTAAAAGACTTACAATGAGTTTTTCAGCTACTTGATCAGAATCAAATTGTTTTTAACTTCCCAAAGTGTATTTTTTGGGCAAACAGAACTACCATTTTTTTGTGAATAAATATATTTCTTCCCTCACCCCCTCCCCAACAAAGTTAATAGTGTTTCTGAATTTCCAATGCTTAAGACTGCCAATTATGTCTCTCATTGGCATCCAATTTTTACCACCATTCCATTGCTTTAGTTGCACAGAAACAAGCTTTACTATAAGATTTAATCAAATAATAAGAAATACACAACAAAATTCTAATACAATGGACATCTAATACCACTGAAGCATTGAAAGCATAATAAAATTATGATGGATAATGGTGATTTATTCAGTCACCTGAAAGAAGCTGCGAACTTGTCCCTCATGACAAATGCATCAGATTTAGCTATCAGTACAGTTTTGAACCAACATGTTGATAAAAGATCAAAACCACTAGCATTTCTTTCTCATTAATTGATTTATCCTGAAGAAAATTATAGTGCCTATGCTTGGGAGTTTCTCACATTTTCTAGTGTCATTTGCCACTTCCACCATTTTCAGGAAGGAAGATAACTTATAATCTATCGTCCACTTATGTTTGCCTTCTTTCAGACAAATAAATGCTCACGCAAAGACTAGAAATATAGACCATGTTCAGATCATAAATACCCAAGGTCTTCAATGCAGAAGTAACCAAAGTCGCTAAAATTTCACCAAACATTAAAAGATTAGAAGCCTTTATTTACTATTAAACATTAAAAAAAATTTTAATTAAAGAAACAAGTTAGGTGATGACATTAGTTGCTCCAAAAAGATTACAGTCAGATAATAACAGATGAGTAATCAACCACGAAAACTTTCTCCCTATAAAACTGCAGTAGAAGAGCATAATTCACTGTTAATTTACCATAAAATATGTATAATGCACACTTTTAACACCAAAAAGTTTGAAATTTGCAGGTGCGCATTATGCACCAGGTATGCAAATGAGAGCTTTAAAAATAAAAAGAGATAAGCATGAGTAAAAAAATTAGACTTCTACATGGATCCAAAATACTGTTTATTTAAAAGATATGACCAACCTATAATGAACTTAAAGGTAGTAGTTCTAGAAGTACACCTTTTTTTCCTAAAGCTTTGAACAATACCTTGAATAAATTACTTCAAAACAAAAGAACATTGTGCAAGTACATTTCAGATTTCTTCATAAAAAGGTGGTGCAGATTATACGGCAAATATACCTAAGAAAAATTGCAGCTTGAAAGTATAGGTGCGCATTATACGGCAGTGCATGTTATACGCCAGATTTTACAATATATTCAGCCAGTTTACTTTACCAGTCAGTTCATAGTGGACGAGTGCAAAGGTACATATATACAAATAGTGCTTCATACCGATCAATTAAAAAAATTAAAATTTAATAAATAAAAAGAACTAACTTTTCGAAACCCATATCCAGGAAACAGTGTATTAACTGATTGCTGTGAAACTAAAGCCATTCCTAATATATCACAAATATCAACTATTCGGCAACCTCCATTTTTAGCCATTTCTAAACTTTTTTCCAAGGAAAATACTGGAGCTGCAGCTTTAACACTTTGTGATGACTTTTCCATTTTTATACCACATCTGAAATTAAACAGTAATGTTAAAATAACAATGATACAGAAAGAAAATTATCAAAAATGAAGCATATATATAACAATCTAAACAAATCTTAATATTTATGTATAATGTGAATACATTATTAGTCTTTTGTATTTTTAAAACATCAAATGTACTATTTTAATCATATAAAAACCAAAAGAAAAAAATATTTTAATAAAAATTTATTACAAAATTCATTTTTTACAAATACCAGCCAAAAGTTCAATACCAAAAGCATGTTTCTTAAATTTCAGGAAAAAATTTATATTGATGAAAATAACTCACTTCTAAACAATTAAACAAGGTTAACATATACAGAAGGTTAATCAAAACATGTTCCAATTTCATATTTATAATGATTTTATACAACACAATGATGATTAACAGACACATCATAATATTGGAAGTGCCTTAAAGCAATTTTTAGGAATAATTGAAAATATCAGAAAATTAAAATAGTTAACATCAACACCTTAACTTCTACAGGCCCATGTACAACCCCGCTCAGCTGGTGCGATAACTGTGTCTGGTGTATATGTACACCTTTCCTACAAATGATCATTTAAAATGTGGCACTATCAGTAAAACTATTTTTTTAAAAGTTGGCAGAAGGTATTTTAAAAAAAAAATCCACATACTTATATTCTTGTAGCAATTTGTTTGCTTCCATTAATTCCTTCTTCAGTCTCTCACATTCTTGTACTGACATCATATGTTTTGTTTTCACTTTTATTCATTTTCTTCCTCCCAAGTTTTTTTTTGAGCCCAGGAGAGCTTTTTTCCTTTTTTGTTAATCTACACCCAAAAATTAAATTTAACAATCTAAGTTTTTTTTTTTTTTAAAAGCAATTTTTTAAAAAAAAATATATGTAATAGATTTAAAAAATATAACTAAATTATAATTGAAAATATTTTAATTTATAAGCTTGTTATAAGAGATGAACAGTCTAAGTTTACAATTTACTTGTATATTATATAAAAATTTCCACCAAAAAACATACAATTTTAAAATGCCCTTTGGAAAGAAAAAAAATTGGTAAAATTTTGAATTAATAAATAAATGCAAAAATATTTTAACATTGTATAACATGTATAGAAGTATTAATAATTCCAATGTGAAATTAATGCCATTCAAGTACCAAAATAAGAAGGGGAAAAAACTAGTAAAAATAACTTTTCTTGTTATGTTGTTAGCAACATTTAAAAATAAACACAGGCACCAACAGATAATTATTGGGTTACAGAGAAACTGAGATAAACAAAACCCTTAATAAATAAAGCATAACTATGTTAATCTGATGGACACTGGATTAACATATTGAAGCTTATTCAATATGGATTGGGATTATAAAGAGAAAAACATTATAATTAATCGAAACCCACCAATGAGGAAAAGATGTTTTATGGTATGGAGATCAGGAAAAATATAAGAGATTAATTTCAAATTGAATAATTCCACAAAGGGCTTGAACTTTGAAAATCATGGAAAAACTTAAAATTTGTTAAATGATTTTAGACTCAAAATAACTATCTTAATTATTTTTCTACAATATAAATAACTAAAAATGATGGTTATTGACAAATGAGTACTGAGTAGTGATTAGTAAAGTGTAACATTTCAAAACACAGATCTCTTTCGCAGCACCATCAATCAGTACTGATGGATTTAAGCTACTTTCCATCTTCTGCTTTATCATACACTGCAATTTTTTAAAGGTTTTGGTCTTTTTTTAAATTTAACACTGAAAAAGCTGTCAAATGTACCTAATTTTTTGTGCTGTTTTGTGTGTGTGTGTGTAATTATTTAATATGTGTGTCCTCTCATTGAAATAAATGTTTAAGTACTATAATGCTGTTCCACTTAGACAAGTTACTTGACATTTTACCATAAAAAAACCCCAAATTCCCAAACTTTATTCTCCTTGTAGCAGTACTTAACATAAAAATTAATGCTCTAAATTTTATTTTTCCCTTTATGAATACACCGAAGAATACCTTTTCTGTATCAGTAGGTTTTGAAATTATTAAAAACGAAACAAAACAAAGAATTCAATTCCCTCTTTTATTCAAACAATTTGCAAGAAATTTATGAACCAATAACATTTTATATATGTTACCATCACACATTTTTAAGAATACTGAATTTCAAAAGCACAAAAATAAACAGCTATTTTTTTTATTCAAAAAACTTTTCTTAATTAAAAATAAAAACTGTTAGTAAATTAGCTTATAATAAAAGATTTAAAACAATATATTTTATTCAAAATTTAAATTAAAAAAAAACTTGTTTTTTACAATTTTAAAACATAAAAGCTAGGTGATATTTAAATCCACAACCTGCTTAATACATAAACTATTTACATTATAAGGAACTAATTTGTAATATTTCTAATCAATAAAAAAAGTACAGTTTAAAAAAGAAAATTTAAAAGAGAATCTTATACAGTGAAATATGTTTAACACGAAAACACTTAAGACAAAATATCGGTTAACACGAAATAATATAGCAGTCGCTAAAACCGCTTAACACAAAAATATTTCCCTTTGGGTATGAACAAAATAAGGAAAACATCAGCAGGATTGGATTGTCCTACTGTATGATAATGTGTGTACAGAAACAATTAAGGCAGACAAAAACATTTTGCAGTTTGTTGAAAGCTCAAAAATATCATTGATGCAGATTCCAATGACCAAAATGAAATGAATAATGCAGCTTCTGTTCCCAAGTCATTCAAAATTAGGAACATCATGAAAAGTATGCACAGTTCCAAAACGAACATTCCAATGGATGCTATCGAACAATTTGATGCCAAAAAAGACAATGCCGAGAAAAATATTAGATTATTTTAACTTAATAAATGTTTTGTTTTTCAAAAAATTTGAAAATCATAATAATTGTTTTTCAGTTTTTGCGATTGTTTTCGTTTCATTGATTTTTATTAAATACAAACATATCTATGTAAATAAAATAAACTCTAATAAATTTAATTTTGTTGATATACATATATACTGCAATATCCTTTAACCTATTTATGCCTAGTAGCTTCATTTTTGAAACAGCAGTCGAGTAAAGGTTTTTTTTAGCCTAGGAGTACTAGATTGTACGTGTTGGTTGGATTTGTGACATCAACTTGCTTCATAGCGGCATAGCAATTTTGTTCAGTTCAAAAACATTCAGTTAGTCACTCCTGCAGATATTTGTTGCAATGAGGTTGTGAAAAAACAATGCAAAGTAAAAATATCAGATTATTTTCCAAAAACTCAAAAAATGTTGTTTTTCAAAAAGCTTCAGAAAATTTTGTTTTAAAGTTAATTAAGTTCTTGTGAATGTTTTTGTTTCATTGATTTTTATTAAATATATGTGTATATACATATCTTTGTAAATAAAATGAACTCATAAATTTAATTTTGTTGATACATGTTTTTTCACAATATCTTTTAACACAAAACTTTTTTGACATGAAAAAATATTTCAGTAACCTCAATTTTGTGTTGAGAGATTTTCACTGTATTTTATCTTTTTGTGTGAAAGAGGATTAACAGAAAGAGATCATGAAAAATTCTGCACGATTCTGGTGATGAAGATAATAGCAACCTAAATAAGATTCCAGTAAGCTTGTTTTGTTTGCTAAATTGTACCAGATTTAGATTAAAGTGATAAGAAATTCTATTATGACAGTGAAGAGGGCCTGGACAAACAAAATTATTAAAAAAAGAAAGCATGATTGTGACCTTGTCCCTCTATGAATGGAACAGAGATGAATCTCCTGGTACTAGAAGAAATTCAGTTAAAAATCGACTCTTAACTTTTTTTAACCATTTTAATAATAGTGTGTGGTGCTATATTATATTACATACATTTTACACTAATCCATAAATAATGCCTGGGAACTACATAGCATTTGTTCAAGAGAAATTTGCTCTATTTTAGGACTGGATGATTTCATTAGAATCCTTTAAAAACCCTTCAGAACCAAGTTAATGTTGAAAACAACCCCATGGGATACTTCAAGTAAGTATGTCATGATACCAACAATCAGTCACAGAGAAAGTGACAGAACCATGTGCAGTAACTTCCTCATTGAAAGTGGACATGAATTGAATACTATCTTAAATCCACATGAGACAATCACTTTTAAGAACACCAAGGAATTTTAGTAATCCATTTGTTATTATTAAAATTATTGAAGTAAAAATTGCCAGCATTGTTGAAGCATCATGAATAAAATTTTTACTGCAACATTAATGTAAAAACTAAGATACAGTCGACATATGATAAAGAAAAATAAAGAAAAGACCATAATGACAATCTGAATAAAGTTAGTATAAATATAAGAATGGTACAATGTGGTATAAGGATTTGCTGAGACAAATAACATTATCAACAATGAAATAAGAAATCAACATATTCGAAACATTAAATGAATCAACTTAATTTTTCAACATTTAAAAAATAAAACATACATTGAGTTGAGTTGAAACAAATTTTTTTGCAAGCTATCATGTGTTTGAAATTTAAAGATAAATAAAAAGTGCAATGTCGGTGTTAATTTGAAAAACTGTTGGTAGAATTAGTGCATTCCTTTCCAACAGAATACATAAAAATTTTGTAGCCCTAATGAGACTATTTTGTGTGCTGAAAATTCCATTTAGGTAAAAATATGAACATGCATCTTTCTCCATAAGTTATTCCATGCCAATAACAGATCAATAACCATTCTGTTGAAAAAACGAATTGTGAACATGAGCATTGTAGCTGTATATATCAAGCAATTGTTGGATGTGGTGGATCTTGCATAGAAAAAACAGCATATTTTGGAGCATTTATCAAATGACACTATAAAAAACATGTATCTTGAAATACTGCAAATGCACAACTGCTTTCAGAGCCAGTTGTCCATGACAATGTAACAGCTGACTTGATGTCCTTAACAATTACTGGAGTAGTGATTTCAATCTTTTTCAAAATTAATTCCTAATTTCCCCACCATTTGAAACTATGCTATTACAGCCCAGACACCTAAAGCAATTACAAGGTTATTGCTTTAGGTTATATCACATATTCTTTAGACAGGCAAAATTCACAAAGTAAAGCATTTTGTGAGTTTTTGAAGAACAGCTTTATCAGTAACATACATTCAATCAACAACACTACCATAGTGACAGCCAAACATCTCACAGTGAAACATAAATACTTCTGTAATAAATTTAACATACAGTCTTGTTTTGCACTGCATTTCCTCTCTGCACATATTTAGTTCTATGGATGTTATTTTAAAATTGATATCCTATGCTTTTTTAGTTTTTCATTTCTCTGCTTATAAATCTTGCTTTGAACTGCTCAAATTGTTTTAGCATTCAATTCAATTACTTTTAATTTGTTTTTCTTCCATGCAAAGTGCCGCTTTGGGGTAATTATTTAAGACTTTTATTTTGTTTACTTTTTTATGAAATTCTTGTCCATGAATACATTTTTAAATAGCCTAGATACAAATTTGGAGGCAACCCAATCACCTATTTTAGAGCAAAATATGTTTATAAGAAATGCTTACTTATAACCATCTTGTACAGGATTAAGTGAAGATATTCTACAAACCCATTTCACTTTTTGCATCACTATCATTCTATTTATAAAGGCACCGGATTGTCAAGCACTAGATTATCTAACAAAACTATACAAAAATCATCAAATTTTTCAGAATAGTCATCCTGCTCTATTCTACACTCAAAGCTTACTCTATTAATTCTCCAAAAAATATTCACAGAACTAGACAATAAGTTTTCATAAAATTGTATAATCAAAGTTGATTTTTTTTTTTAATTCTGGTATAGTCAAAAGTTACTTGTAATGAAGAGGTGGATACATTCACAAAACCAGTAATGATATTTGATGTTTACAATAACTACTAAATTGCACCAGAAAAGACAATTTTTTAGAAATTATTTCAAATTTAAATGAGTGGACAAAAAATTTTATCCCATAAAATACTTTGGAAATTATTGAAAAGCATTTTGAACATTAGCATTTTGCATTTTTCTCATCAAAGTGGATCAAAAACATAAGAAACAAAATTTTGAACACCTCTATTCACAGCAAGATAATCATCACTCCAGAGAGATACCTAGAATAAAACCAACCTACAGGATAATGCAATACGCAGTACCTGCAAATATATAAATTACATGGAACACATTCTATTGCTTTGCGGAAACTACACACCTCATCAAAATAATACCAATAACCATAGTGGGTACATTTATTGAAATCAAAGAATACATTTCTGGAGAAAATAGCCTTATTGCTCTGTAACCCATTTCAAACAACCCCTTCATTTAATTATTATGTTTAATATATATGTGATATACTCAATAACTTAATTTCTACACTAAGGAAATTTTTAGAGTTGTTTTTTTTGTCACTTTTGTAATAATAACATCTTTATCCCTTTTGGTAACAATCATTGAAAAACATTTTATCATTACAATCTATCAATATCACTGTATGTATGTATATATAGAGTGGCCGCGGTAGCCAAGTGGTATAGGTATCGGATCGTGGCTTGCCTTGTCACGAGTTCGAGCCCAGTACCACTAAAGACCCGCAGTGTAGGGCAGCGATGCACGTTAAATCTGTCAAGAGCTGAAACATCCTCCCGTTGGAGTGGTGTGGTAGTTAGGAGAGGGGGCTGCCAGCTCAGGTGTCGTCACGTCACTTGACCATGGTTCAAAATTACGTGGTCCGTCACCAAAAGCCCTCGTGTAGCTGAACAGTGCGACGTTAATATTCAATCAATCACTTATATATATATATATATATATAATTCTATTAACATTTAATAAAAGTTATCAAAAAAATATTTTTATATTTTTCATAATTTTAGATAATTTTAAAGAATGAAATGTTACACACATATGGCTGTACAATATTCATGATGTTGTATCAACAATATAAATTGTTTGCATTTAAAAGGGAAAAAATCTGCAGGATATTTTTTAACAGGTAGAGAGAGTGAATTATAAAAGTTGAAGAAACTAAATTCAAATGAACTAGAAAATTAACTATACATTTGATAACATGACCAGCGGTCACCAAACTTTTTGACATCACGGACCAGTAAATTCATAATTTAAATTCTGCGGACCACTAATAGGAGTTTTCAAGTGTTAAATATATTCATAAAAAAAATTGTGATCTAAAAACACACAAAATGTACCGAGTTAATAAAATAAAACTATTAATTATAACCAAATTATGAAAACTTTATTAATAAACCATAATAAAATAAACAAAAACTGTAAAAACAAAACAATTAAAAACTGGTTTAAGTATATCAGTCTTTTAGCATTATATATTTCTATGAAATGGTGCTATTCTATGAAGTAACATTTTTATAACTTTTCACGTATTGTAATGATTTGAATTATGTTTCAATGCATCTTAAAACAATTTAATGTGATGGATAAATATATTCCACACATTTTTCTGGGGACCAGCGAAATTTTCTCGCAGACCACCACTTTCGCGACTTCTGAAAATGACTACTTTATGAAACACCTGCTCAGATTTGGTTTAACAGATTCCCTAGCTAATACCTTTACGCAATGCTACATACACATACGAAGACCATTTGGTCTCTTGTTCTGGACTCAGTGACATAGTAGCAGCTATAACTGTTAAAAATCATGGTATATTTTATTATGTTTCTGAATTGTATTGGCTAGCCTATCATAGACTGATGGCAGTCATGTCTAAGTCTGGTGTAGGATGAAAAATTTAAATACTTGATGCCATTTAATAAAATGCATCAAAATTGGAAATAAAATGCACTACAAATCAATTCGCACAGATAATAAAGTGTTAACAAATTAATATCTTACTTTTACAGCTTTTGCATAGATATTCCTTATTTCAGATTTTCGTGCTCGGGCATTACACTGAGGACAACGAGCACTTTGTCCTTTCAGCCAACGAGTTATGCAACTGCAAAAGTAATAACAATAATTAAGAATTATATGAAGTTTATCTCTTATATGAAATATTTCAATTTAACTATTATATACATATTTTTATAAAATGAAAATGCTTATTACCAGAGACAAAAAAAATTACCAATATAAACAAAAGAAAAAAGATTAATTGAATTAGTTACAAATATACACAGAACCACTCTAGCATTAATTTGTCAATTTATCAGAGTTAAGTCATAATAACCTCGTAGGGAGAGTAATAAGCATGTTACAAAAATATGTAGATTAAAATAAGATAGAAGGTTCAAATCGGTTTTTTCCGAAAGATAATCACTACTAAATCTGTTGGGAATCAAATATCAATACAGCGCAGAAATTAGAAATGAAAGGTGTCACTTCAATTGCAGTTTACAATACTTGATTATGTCTGGTAGTCACGAATTCTCAGCAGTAGATCTCAAGTTGCCTCTAGTGCAACATTAAAAAAGAATTGATTATCAGTAATGCTTATCTTCATTGCTGAAGTTACTACAGAGCATGTGTACTAAATTTTATAAGTTTTCAATTTTATTTTTGAAATATTTTGATTACTACAAATACATTAATTTGAAGAAAATTTTCAGGGATATTTCAATGCAGTCTATTAAGCAATGAAATACATAAAAAATAATTAAAAATTAATCAAAAATATAGAGCAACTCAAGCACAATGTATTAATACACATAGATAAATAATGTAAAATAATACCCAATTCAATGCAAAAAAAATTTTAGCCATCAATATATATAGATCAAATATATGTTTTCATGGTACAAATTTAGTAGCTAAATAACCTCTTGATGGCTAATATATATATATATATATATATAATCCATATATATTCTATTATATAACCTATTTCATAGATCGATAAATATTTTTAACATTGAACAAAAAGTAACACAAGGACTATTCCCAATGGACGGTAAACTTTTAAAAAAGTTTTCTGAAGTAATATTCTTGATGCATACTTTCCTCTTTCAATTTTATTCAAATGAAAATAAAAACTTGAATTTGACTGTCAGTAACAAAATGAACAGTTCAAAGACAGAAGAGAGAACCAATAAACTTGACATATAAGTAATTTTGATTACACAATATATATATTTTATTTACTGTATTCATTTAATTGGTCTAATGACACAGTTATCACTGACATTGGTATATATTATCCCTCATAATATTAATTCTTTAAAAATTTCAAAGTATTTAATACAATTCTAATTTTCACTTAAGAGCAAAAAAAAAAATTGCTTTGACAATATAGATATTTAATGGAATGCACAGTTAGAATGAAATTAATATACATACATACAAAAAAAACTTTCATAAGGTAAATTACTATCTTGGAATTTTACATTCACAAACAAAGTTTAATTTTTAATGTGATCTTGCCTTTTTTTTTAAAGATACCATTTAGCTATAAGAAACATAGATTTTCTATTTTTTGCTTACGAATATTAAAAAATTTAAGAAATAAATATCACATCAGTTACTAGAAAAATCAACAAAATATTTTGAAGATGTATACATCTATATATCATGTGGTACTTACACAAGTAATTAAATGTAACATTGATAAAAAAAGACAAGACAATATTATAAACATAGAAGTAACTCAGAATTAGTCATAAATATATGAAGATTCTAAGATTATTTCCCTTGATCTGAATTCCAAATATATGAAGTTTAAATAAACTTAAATGTTTCCTTTTAAAAAATAATGTTAACTACTTGCATAAAAAATCCTTGTCTTATTTAAAGCAAAGACTATCAGTGACTTGAAACATGGAAAAGTGATAATACATGAATAAGCATTCACTTTCTTGAATTCGTGGCAATGTAAGGAATTTAAGCCTTGAATTTTAATAACAGATTTAATAAGCATCAGCTTAAAAAACATGTACAAACAAAAAAACGTGACTAATTTTTAATGGAGAACTTAAACCCATGACTCAATTGCAAAAACATTAACCATAAGTTCATGCCAATGGCCATTCAGTTAACATTAGTTATATCGAGAAGTAGAAGAAATAACCAGTATCACAGTTTTTTTTTTAATACATTGACACTTCAAATTTTTATTTTATAAATGAACAATGTACTTTATATATAATACACAACAAAGAAACTTTGTGACTATTTTTGTGAAAAATTATAAATATATATATTTAATCTGAAACACAACATTTAATTTTGCCAATCTTCATAGAAATACTTCACTGGAATGAATTTGAAAGACAGAAAAAATATTTATTGATGAAGTATAAAATTACACATGTTTGTACTATTTTTTGAGAAAAGTCAAAAATGAAAACAATTAAAAATTTCATATTATACATGTATGTAAACAATTTTAAAGGTTGATACTATATTTATTCAAGTGTCATCCAGATACACTCAGTAAAAATACTAAGCTTTTTTTCTTATAATATAAAGAAATGAATATACATATATATTATAAAAGACCTATGGTAAATCTTATTTCATTCTTGCAAATAAATTACTCTGTTTGGAAGATAACTGGCCTTTTCCTTAATTTTTTACACTGGTCCTTAATCATACTAGAAGCAATACGAATTGTTCTATTAATATGATTTTGGACAACATTTGTTGTTGTGTAATGCATACATAAAAATATATGAGTGATGAATAAATAACAATTACTTGTGTAAAAATAAAGTCCTACCTGCGTCCAAATAAGTGTCCACATCTGAGTGATACCAAACGATGTTCACTTGAATTAGTCCAAGGCTCAAAGCAAATGGTGCATGTCTAGAAAGAAGTTTTATTAATTATATATTTTTTAATTATATAATTGGTACATATTTGAATATCATAATCTGTGTAATTTTTAAGAAATATAAATGCTAAAACTGTCAATATTTGTGAAAAAATATTTTTTAATACAGTATAACCATAAATAATTTTTAAGATAAATAAAAATATATTTAAAAAACAGTATTTAAGCTATGAAAAATAAAATCCTTGGTTTTCAGTTTATGAAGAATACAATATTATTCACATCAGATGATGAATCAGAAGGGGGACAATTATTACCTAACATGCATGATGAAAATTTTATTGTTCTTGTGTCGTCTGGATTAGAAAGCAAAGAGAATATTGAAATTGACAATTCTCAAAATCAGAATGAATTTATGGCTCTTGATAGCTTACAGAGAAAAGAATGTGTTTCTAAAAGTGCAACCAGTAGATTAGCAACCCAAAACATTTTGGGAGAAAATAGTGGTCAAATTGTTTACGTAAAAATAAATGTGTGCAATGACAAAGCGTTGAATGTTTAGTTGCTTTTTATGTACAGAACTGTTTTAGAGCACATAATAAAACATGCAAATACAGAAGTTCATAGAGTATTAGAAAATGGTGTTTGCTCTTTCAAAAGAAGACTTTTTCACTTACATTTTGATTATGTATGCCTATAGTTTCTCAGTAGATAGGAACCTGCAACTTCATTCATTATGATCTACTACATGGGATATAAATGCATGTAAAGAAGAAAAATGAGTTCAAAGGCTATTTTTGTGAATTAGCAGCATTCTTTCAGATCTGACATTAAAATTAAATCAATGCATCATAATCATAACAGGATAAATTTGACATGATTTCAGAAGCAGGGAATCATTTTATTGTAAAAATTCATAAGCTGTTATAAGCCAGGATAGTCCATTCACTTGCATCAATGAAAGGAATAAAATGAAGAATGACAGCAAAGTCAAAGACTTTTCAAATATGTAGATATTAAATTAATTGATCTGGTTAAAAATGTGGAAAGAATGCCACAGTTGACAGTTTTTTTTACTTCTCTTAAGTAAGAAACAAAAGGTACAATGAATATAATTTTTTTTTTTTTTTTTGAGTCTATTCCTACTAAGGTCAACAAAGAGAAATTTTATTTGTTACTTTTTATTAAATAGTTATAATTAATATAAATATGTATATATGTCGAAGGGAAATGATTAAATTAGGGCTTTCATCAAATTCCTAAGGGAGATGATCAATTCACGCAAGATTTTAAAATAACTCTGTAAGGTGATTTCCCTAAGGAAAGTAAGTGATTTATTTGACCATATCCCTAACTGGTTTCAGTGAAATGAAATAATATTGTCAAGAGTTTAAAAGGGTTTATTTAAGCAAATATGGTGCATTATTAAAAGTAGAGTAATTAATACATCAATAACCATTGAATTACAAAGTATATATTCAAAATTAATTAACAAAATAATTAATAATAAAGCTGGTATTTTTTTTTAATAATATTTGCAGGAATTTCAAACATATATATATATATATATTAATGTAGTGCTTCAGAAATATCCTGCTTTATTTGTAGCAGCTTTTTTTCATCTATAAAGAGGGCATGGTTGAATTCCCTAATTTGTTTACATTTTCAATTGAAGTTTTATCCAGTTTCTAATTTTCAGGCATACAAAAGTGATATATCAGTCAAAAGATAATAATGCAAAGAATATAACTACTAAAAAAACAATATTTAAATCATTTTGTTTTGGTGCGTCATGTCAGAAGCCCTGTGCTGCCTGGCACAGACAAGGAGAGAGGGGAGGTGAAAGGGAGTGGTAACAAGTGAAAACAGAGCTCTACAAATGCTGACGTTCATTTCATCATTTCACTAAAACAGTTTGGGGATTTGTTAAAATCACTTACTTACATCAAGAAAATGGCCTAAAAGAGATGTTATTTTAACATCTTCCGTGAATTGATCATCTCCCATAGGGATTTTATGAAAGCCGTAATTTCAACATTTTCCTGCGACATATACATATGACAGAATCACAATATTAAGTGACAAAATAGAGAAGCGAATTTCCTTGCAATTTTCCATTTTCCTTTCTATATATGGTGTTGAACTATTTTGTTGTTGGTGGTGGTGGTTACTATTTATTCATTAATTTAATTAGTCTAAAAAATAGAAAAATAAGAAAGCACATTCTCAAAATTAGGTCAACCCAGGTGGGATTTGAACCCACAACCTTTGAATTAAAAGTCCAACACGCTATCCATTGTGCTATTGCAGGAATGGGCATTAAGTCAATCATGATCAACCAGTGAACCATCAAGGCATTTTGAGGTGACCACCCTTACAAAGACGCGTATAGTTAAAAAAAAAACGTATTTATTGTACACTGACACCAGCTAGACAGATTTTTTCCAATTGATGGAAGTGTGTTTACTTAAGCAAATGATTCGATAAATGTGTAGACGGAACTTGTACTTTCATTAGAATCGAACAATGTCGTTTAACATGTTTACAGTTGCTTTTGGGGAAAAGAATGAATTTGGGGAATTTTCCCCAAATGCCAACTGAAGGAAGAATAAATGTTGATGATCAGTTTTTCCTGCTGTAACATTGGATTGGGTATTGAGACATATTATACTCCTCGCTCCCACAGGATTGGTTTCTCGAGTTGATGCCATGTCCTGTGATGGCGCTGGAATTGGCACCAAACAAAAGTAGATACATGTGCCAGTTTCAGATTCATCGGTTCACATATGTGTTATCTGCTTGCTGCATTGAATACTTCCACAATGAGCAGTTGCTCATTGTTGTTCCAGCATTCAACTTGAAAATTTTGTTACTTGTGTTTTTGTAGTAAAAATAGTAATGTTATATTTTAAAAAAGGGATACAATGTCGAAAACGAGTGTTAAGAAAAGACAAAATACAATTTTAATACAGGGCCACACCTATGCTAATGGGTGGACTGCAACACCTTAAAAACAATAGAAGTAGCCTGTATCCTGGAAAAGTCTGCCCATCCCTGCACTACAAGGGACAGAACAAATGAGACTCCTTTCTACATATGCTGTTGGACTATTATTTTTATTTGTTACAATTTATTCATTTTTTAATTTAATTAATATTTGAAAAAACTGTATTAACATCAAGTATCATCTACTACAAGTTTAAAAAAATGTATTTGAACTTGAATGGATAAATAGAAAGTATTTTATTAACAATTGAAAATTTGAACAAGATATATATAAATAAGGAGAGAGTGAATTCATAGTAGGAATTGAAAAATCGAAAGACTTTAGTGAGCACAGCATGAATAGGATTAAATGAAAAACGCAGATTGCGTAAAGTCACGAAAAGAAACATCATATTAAACAATAATATTAAAAAAAATGAAGAATACAACTCAACACTTAATAGTTTACCAATGTAAAACAAAAAAGAATATAATCTTGAATTCTAAGCATTCAAGCAATTTGATTACAAATAATTCAAAGAAAAACACCAGAAAACATCCTTTTATAATGCAAATAAACAAGGCGCAAATACTGTAGACCAAATGGCAAGCCAAAATTCAATCAAAGCAGGTCCCAGAAGGTCCAATGAGGTAGATCCCAGAAGATCATCAATAATGATGATCTTCTGGGATCTACCTCATTTCTACTACATTTTAAACTTGGCTGCCATTAATTGCCTGTATTGTTTTTAAATATGTAGCAAAAAATATATCCGGCCTTCTTTTATCAAAACATTAGCAGAATTGCAAGTAGAATATATTGAAAAATCAAGTAAAAAAAAACAAGTATAATGATGAACTGTGAAGTGAAAATCCACCTAAATGTGAGAAATGTGAAGGAAAAAAAATCATGGAAATTATCAAATCATATAAGTTTTTTACATAAAAACAATGGCAAGTGACAAATATACAAAATAGATCGGCTATAAGTACACTGGTAGTAAATAATGTAATTTTTGATTATTTTATATTTTTTAAAATTGTTTGTACGTGTACTGTATATATTAGCAAAAAGAACATTAAAATATACATTGTATTTGAATTTTTTGCTGAATATCAACTAGAGTCTATATATAAGTTACCTTTGCCCAACATTTCAGGAGATATATATATAACAAGATCTCTAGCACTCTAGTGTTAAAGGAAAAGTACTAGTGATGATTAAGCATTTTTATAAAAATACTTTTACAGAAACGATATAAATATGTCAAAGAAATATTCTACAAATTCTGATGTATTAATTTAGCTACTTAGGATATTAACACAACACAAAAAATCCAGCAATGTTTAATTTTTATTGGTACATATGTAAACTCCCATTGGCCATAATAATTAGCTCAATATTAACCCCAAAAATCCCCAGTTCTATAAACCTCTTAGCTTCTAAATAAATGTTACAAGCAATTCGCTTTCCAGTACCACTATTTTTCACACAGGCATGCATGTAAGGTGTATTGGTGTGGGGAGGTGTCATAAATAAGCAAATCCTTTCTTGAAATAAGTAAATCTTTCATTAACACTGCCAATGCCAGTACATTACTACATTTCACAGCCATCAGAGTAGTTTTACAGATTGTAGCGCACAGAAAAAGTTCGTATTTTGGAAAGTACTGTAAAATGCGGCATATAACATGCATCTTTAACACAAAAAATAAGATTTAAATTTACGGTGTGTGGGTTAAACATTGGGTGTAAAAATGAGAGCTTTCAAATAATGAAAAGATGAGCATAGAAAAAAATTAGACTTCTATATATATTGAAATACCGTTTCTTTGAAAGAAATAACATTCCTTATGAACTTAAAAGGGTTGTATTTAAAAAGTACATTATTTTTTTCTAAAGCTTGTGATAATACCTCATATAAATGACTTTGAAAAATAAGAACATTGTACAAGTATATTTCAGGTTTCTTCATAAAAAGAGGGTGCACATTATACAGCAAATATAACTAAAAACTAAAAATTGCAACTTGAAAGTCTAGGCATGCGTTATATGGCGGTGCAGGTTATATGCCGGATTTTTCGGTATATATATGCCAGGGGCAATTAATGTACTGGCTGAGAGAGACATATATGTACAACAGGGGCAGTTAAGGCAGCAACAAATGCATCATCTGTATCATAAATGAGGAATATCACATCAATTGGCAAAAACAGTCAACAGGATTTAACACATGAACCTATTTTTTCACAAAATTATTTATATACATATATATACCTGTCCATCATCATCCACAGACTGATTTGTATGTGCTTCAGTTGAAACTTTAGAATCTGAATCTTTTTTAGGAGTTGATCTATGCAGACCAATTGGTTGAGGATGGTCAGGAGTCAGATGTACCATAGAATGTGTTGAGCCTTGAGAACTTGATTGTATATTTTCCAGGCATTACAGATTCTGAAACACTGGCATCCATAGGGATAGCCTCATTTTGTATTTCTATGACATCCTGTAAAATTTAAAACAATGAAAAATAAATAAAACAATTAGCATGGATGAGTATTTAAAACAATTAAATAACAAGCAAAAGAAAATATTGTATTATTGATATATTATATACAATTGCAAAACATAAGTTTTTAAACAAAGTCTTTTGGTACTAACATATAATTTTTTGACCAATTTCATAAAATAAAAAAGACATTTCCAAATACTGTCGTCTTTATAATCACTCTTTTTGAACATTGATGATAATGGTTTTATACCGTTGGTAGTACATTGTGACATTTGATCTGATAAAATTAGTTGGGGTATAATACAAAAAGTATCCCTTTTTCAAAATTTTTTAAAATTTGAAGGTAAAACCAAAAAAGTAAAATTTTTTTTTACTTAATTTGAATCATTCTGAACAATAATCCATAAAATACATGAATAAAGAGAAAACTTAATGTTCTATTTCTGTTCTGTATTATAAATCATGTTTTGAAGAAAATTACATAATGCATGTAACAAAATAAAGAAACTCCAATAGACTAGAATACAAAATTTAAAAGATTTCAAAATATATGAATTCATATATATTTTCTTGTTTCATGGATATATGGCGGTTCTTTTTTCATTTAATTTTGAAAGTGTTAATAACACAACTCTGCACCAATAATTCTTTTATTGTCTTCACTATATAACTTACATTAAAAATTTAAGGAAAGAGTAATTATTAATTGGAAATATATGTTCAGTAATAATAAAATCATAAAAGAGCTTTACAATTTTTATTTGAAAGTAAAATTTTACCATGATCACCACATTTTATAATTAATTCAATAGTGATTACAGTGATATCAATCTAAATATCATATTAAGTTTAAAAATTCATAGTAATAGGTATTTTTAAAAATTTTTTTTTTTTCACAAAAATAAAATTTTGTTCGAACATTTTTGCATGTAGGAAAAATGGCAAAAAATTCCGCATTATTTTTTTGTCATTTTAACTCACAGAAAAAAATCTAATAAAATTTCCCAGTTTTGGGGGTTCCAAACTTTTTTGAACTGATTTTTAGTCTACAAATAGGGAATTTTAAACCCTTTGGTATAAATTTTAATATTTTTTTTTTGTTTGTTTAATTCATGATGATAAGCAAGAACTTTTACAACAAGAAAGGTCAAAAGAACAATTAATTATTACTCTTCATTTAATGTTTAAAATGGAACATTTATTTTTTATAAATCTTTCTTGTTGAAAAAAAATTTACCCCTTTTTGAGTTTTTTAAATGAAAATTTTTTTTTAATTTTTTTTAAAAAAAATTTAAAAAAAAAAATTTTTTTTAAAAAAAAAAATTTTTTTTTTGGGAAAAAAAAAAAAAAAAATAAATTAAAAATTTTTTAAAAAAAACCAAAAAAAAAAATTTTTTTGGGAAAATTTTTTTAAAAAAAAAACCCCCCCAAAACCCCAAACCCCAAACCCCCAAAACCCCCCCCCTTTCCCCCCTTTTTTGGGGGGGAAAAGGGGGGTTTTTTTTTTTAAAATTTTTTAAAAAAAAAAAATTTTTTTGGAAAAAAAATTCCAAAAAAAAAAAATAAAAAAAAAGGAAAAAAAAAAATTTTTTTTTAAAAATAGCTAGCTAATTTTTTTTAAAAAAAAAATTAATTTTAAAAAAAAAATTTTTTTAAATGTCCAAAAAATTTTTGGGGGGGGGGAAGGGAAAAAAAAAAATTTTCCAAAAAAAAAAATTTTTTTTAAAAAAAAAAAAACTTAATTTTTTAAAAGGGTTTTTTTTTTTCCTTTTTTTTAAAAAAAAAGGGTTTTTTTTTAAACCCTTTTTTTCCCCCTTTTTTTTGGGGGGGGGGGGGGAAAAAAAAAATTTTTTTTTTAAACCCCCCCCCGGGGGAAAGGGGGCCGGGAAAAAAAAAAAAAAATTTTTTGGGGGGGGGTTTTTTTTTTTTTTCCCCCCAAAAAAAAAAAAAAAAAAAAAAATTTTTTTGGGGAAAAAAAAGGACCAAAATTTCCTTTAAAAAAATTAAAACCCCCCCAAAAAATTTTTTTTGGGGTTTTTAAAAATTTTGGGGGTTTTAAAAAAATTAAAATTTTTTTTTTTTTCCCCAAAAAATTTGGGAAAAAAAAATTTTTTTAAAAAATTTTTTAAATTTTTTTTTAAAAAATTTTTCCCCCCAAAAAAAAAAAAAAAAAATTTTTTAAAATTAAAAAAACCCAAAAACTTTAAAAATTTTTTTTTTTAAAAAATTTTTTTATTTTTTCCCAACAAAATTTTTTTTGAAAAATTTTTTTTTTTTGGGGGGCTTTTAAAAATTTTTTTTTTTTTTTTCCCCCCAAAAAAGGGGGGGGGTTTTTTTAAGGGCCCCCAAAAACCCCCCGGGGGGAAAAAAAAATTAAAATTTTTTTTTGGGGAAACCGGGGTTTTTTAAAGGGAAAAGGGGGGAAAAAAAAGTTAAAAAAAAATTTTTTTTTCAAATTTGGGGTTTTAATTTTTTTTTTAAAATTTTTTTAAATTTTGGAAAAATTAAAAAAAAAAAAAAAATTTTTTTTTTTTAACCCAAAACCTTTTTTTCCTTTTTAAAATCCCCAAAAAAAGGGAAAAAAAAAAAGGGAAAAAAAAAAAAAAAATTTTTTAAAACCAAAAAATTTTTTAATGGGGTTTTTAAAAAAAGGGGTTTTTTTTTAAAAAAAAAAAAAAAAATTTTTTTTTTCCCTTTTTAAAAAAATTAAAACAAAACAAAAGGGGGAAAAATTTTTTTTTTAAAAAAATTTTTCCCCTTTTTTTTAAAAAAAAAAAATTTTTTTTTTTTAAAAAAATTTTTGGGGAAAAAAAAATTTTTGGGAAATTTTAAAAAAAACTTTTAAAACCCCCAAAAACTTTTTAAAAAAAAATTTTTTTTTTTCCCCCCCCTTTTTTAATTTTTAAAAAATTTTTTTTTAAAAAAAAAAGGGGGTTTTTTAAAAAAACCCCTTTACGGTTTTAAAAAAATTTCCCCCAAAAAAAAATTTAAAAGGGGTTTTTTTAAAAAAAAAAAAAAAATTTTTTTTTAAAAAAAAAAAAAATTTTAAAAAAAAAATTTTTAAAAAATTTTTTTAAAAATTTAACAAAAAAGGCAAAATTTTTTAAAAAAAATTTTTTAATTTTTTTTTTTCCCCCTTTTTTTTAAAAAAAAATTTTTTTTTAAAAAAAAATTTTTTTTAAAAAAATTTTTTTTAAAATTTTTTTAAGGGAAAAATTTTAAAAATTTTTCTTTTAAAAACCCTTTTTAAAAAAATTTAAAAAGGGGTTTTTTAAAAAAAATTCCTTTTTAAAAACCCCCCAAAAAAAAAAAAAAAAATTTTTTAAAAATTTTTAAAAAAAAAATTTTTTAAAAAAAAAAAAAAGGGGGGGGTTTTTTTAAAAATTTTTTCCCCCAAATTTTTTAAAATTTTTTTTTTTAAAAAAAAATTTAAAAATTTTTTTTTTTTTTTTAAAAAAATTTTTTAAAAAAAATTTTTTTTTTAAAAAAAAATTAATACAAATTGTCATTTTTTGACCTGGTGCTTATTAATGGTCATAGCAAATACCAAGCGAATGGAAATTCAAACATTTGAATGGGTAGGTGAGTCAAAAATCATTGGGATTGTGGTAGAAGTACACACCAATTGTGCTCAAAATAGTGGCCCCAAGAATACCCCCATGTTTTTTTTATGAACAATCGCGCCCCTTACAAATTTTGGTACATATTTTAAATAATTGCGGTATCGGACCGAATTTGAATTTAAATCATTCTCAATCCCAAACCACAAAAAAAAATACACCAAATCGGCCCATTTTTTAGGAGGATTCGTACATACACACGCACAGAAGAATTATATATATAAAATATATCCGTATGTGGCGAAATGAATAATCTACCCATTCTGTAATTATTTTTTGCGATTTTGATAAAAAAAGATTGAAATTTTAAAAGGCAAAATATCTTCTCCCTCTTATTTTTTTTTCTTGCCGCGCATTAGCATAATAAGAACAGGGGTAAAACAATTATATTTTTAAAGGGTTTTTAATTAATATATTTTTAACTAATTGCGATATTGGACCGAATTGTGAATTAAATCATTCTCAACCCATTTGAACCCACTCAAAAATGTCAAAAAAATCGTCCAGTCGTTTTGGATAGTTCAGTCACATACCCCGCACAGAAAATTAATATATAAAGATATTTGAAAGATATTAATTAAAAAAAAAGCATGATTCCTCTAAATTTTGTAAAAAAAAAGACCTGTTTCCAGTTTCTGAAAATCGATTTTCGACGCCAACTTACGTCATTTTATAAAAAATTGTTACAACATGCGGGGGAATATTGAGTTGAATGTTTTTTTAAAGTTTTTTTTATATCTTTTAACAAATTGCGATATGGACCAAGTGAATCTAAACCATTTCGAATCCCCTTGAATCCACCCAAAAATTTCATCAAAAACGGGCCAGCCGTTTGGGGGAGTTTAGTCACATACATAAGCAAGAAGATTTTTTATATAAAAAATATACAGGGTGGTCTGAAAAATTTTCCAAAACAAGAACATAGCAGCCTTTTTAATAAACTATGAATTTTTTTTTGTTTATCTGTTGACAGTTACTCCCCAAATTTCAGCCATTTTGGGGGTTTTTATGTAACATCGTTTGAGGGGTTGATACAGGTTTTTTTTTGAAAATACAAACGAGTATCGAGTTGGCATTAAATATTTGATTTTGAAAAAGGAATACGCCTACGCAGGTCATAGTGAGTTGGGCTTTGGCCACCATCCTTTACCACGTAAAATTTTTTTGGGGGCTGAATTTAAACATGCCGTAGAGCTTGGGGCAAGCCCGTGGCTGAGAGGTACCCCGCTTATAAACCCCCGGGTTTTAGGTTTCCCCGGGGTGGGCAAGGTTGACTCACCTTTCATCCCTTTAATGGGTCGATAAAATGAGTACCAAGCTTACTTTTGGGACTTAAACACTGGGGTCTCGCTTCAGCAAACCCCCATCGGGGACATCTCTCATGCACCTCAGGGCCCAAGGTCGTTTTACTAGGTTGGGCATAGTAGGTTTTTTGCCCCTCTGGAATGTCACCCCCTGATTAAAGTTTAAGAGCTTGGGAATTTGAATTTTCGGGAAAGTCCAAATACCAACTATAAACGAAAACATAGCCAATTAAAAATTAAAGAATACAGGGTTATAACATGTAAAAAGAACGTTTTACATATTAAATCAACATTTAGGCATGGGAAAGCTGTCCCCGCGTTGGGGGCCGCGTTTGCTTACTTAGATCAAAAAAGTGTCCGAATAGGATTTCAAACTCTGTTGGTTAGTTTGGTTTGTTTTGGGTTTTTTTTAAAAAAACAAAAACTATACCCCCAAAAAAAAATACAGTCAAACGGGGGACTGCAAAGGAAACAGCCCAAAAACAAAACTGTTTTTTGGGGTGGGAAAATGATGTGACTATTTTTTTGGGTATCATGGGGTTTTTTATTTGATTATCTTCAAAGGGAAAACCCTTTAAAGAGCGTACTACGATCATTTTTAAAAAGTGAAGGCAGAACTGCGGGGAAAAAAGGCCCCATTTGCGAAAAAAAAAATCCTGTTTCACCAAGACAACGCACCGTTCACACCTCAGTGGTTGCCATGGCGAAAACCCCAATACGTTTGAACTGCTTGACATCCTCGTATCCCCCAGATCTCCCCCCCAATTTTTTCCCCCTCATTTAAAAATTCGCTCGGAGGAAGAGATTTTCTTTGAATAAAAGGGGGAATACCGGTGAACAATTATTTTGAAAAAAAGCCATATATTTAAACGGTTATAGAGAGGGGGGCATCCTGGGAGAAGTTTTAGGTTAAAAAGGAGACTTGTTAAAAAAAAATTTAAAAATGTCTTGAATCTTTGTTAGGTTGGAAACTTTTCAGACCACCCTCGCGTATATATAAGAATGAATATACATTACAATAAATCGTCAGTTACTAAATACTTTTGTTTTTAACCAGATAAAATGTTTTTTAATAGATATAATGTTTATTCATGTTATAAAAACTGAGCATGTGTAGCATTTAATAGTAAAAACAACATCATTCCAAAATATAAGCATTATTCGTTGTTCCACATTAAATTTTCCTCACTCTATTTGTGAAGCCCCCGGCCGTGGGGACCTCAGTTCTACATTATCTATTATCTAGACTTGTTTCTGTGGGGAAGAACGAAGAACCACTCAAATCATTCTCATTCTAAACTCTATTTATTAAAAGATCTTAGTTTAAACACAATATATAACAATAATAATTAAGTAAGATGATATAGAATGAGAAGACGCAACACGTATTACTAAATAATTGCGTAATTGCCCTATATCAACACGTTTTCTAATCTCACTAATACACGCACTTTCCTTATAGTTTAATCAAAAGGGTTACCGCTATATCCTAAGTAAACCTTCCCCTTTTTTGTCCCAACAGACTGCTTCAACCTGTCTCAATCCTTGTGGTCACGGATCCTCCTTTCTTGATTATACAGTACCTAGGTTAAATCTTGTATTTCCTCTATCTTTTTCTCAATCACTTTAAAGCGGGAAAAACCTCGCAAAGCACCAGGGAAACCTAAACTTCAAAATATAAGATTCCTAATTTGTCTACACACGTTCTTCTTCTCGAGTTGGTTGGAGCCACCAGGCTACTAACCTTAAAGAAACCCAAGAGCACTCGTTAAAGTGAAAACGCGATGAAAAGCCCTGTCACAATCCTTGATTACTGAATCTAACTTTATAGATTAATTCCTCTATCACTCACTACCTTTCCTTATAGATTATTTAAATTAGCTTACCGCTATATCCTAGGTAATCAGCTACGTTCTTATCTGTTCTGATGTGCTTTTAATCCGACAGGGGTGTTCCTTTTTGTCCGAACCCACTTTTGGTCGTCAGTACCAGCACGGATAGATTTCTTTTTGAGTTAGATTCTTCTAACTTTATCTCATGCATAACTGTCTACTTAGCGACTTCTACCCCCTTTAAAGCAATCACTTCTACACACATAGACAGAGACCTTATCACGACCCCTGCTCCACAGCTTAACTGAAGCAATATATATATATATGATTCCTAATCTACATAATTCCGCCTTTCCTTCTTGAGTTGGTTGGAAAGAATTGCCATTTCGTCCCAAAGAAAACCCCAAGAGGACATTAATAGAAATATCGATAAATGCCCCGTCACAAATTGTTTCGCCAAAGAAGGAGTATTAATTATTAATTTGCTATGTAAAGTTGTTAAAGTGTTCTAACTTCTTTTTTCAAATCCTTTCGTTTACATAAAGTTCTGATTGCTATAATCTGTGATTCCTTGCAAGATTGTTGTATTTCTAAATAGAATTTTATGAGCAAGCAATTTCTCTTTACGGAGTTTAATGTTAAATAATAAGAACAGAAGTAAAAAGATAATGGATTTCGCTCCTACCGTGGCAGCTTCTACGCCGTACCGCTTAGGCGCTCCCCTTCTTTCCGCTATGAGAAAAAATCACCATTGCATTGAGCCAAAACAAACGCGTATTTTAGTCAAGATACTGAAATAAATAATATAAAATCTGAAATCTGAAATCCACAGATTATCTTCTATCCATATAAATAAAAAAAATTCAAAGACTTGAATTAGAAGTTTGAAAATCTCAGTTGAATCTCCATGTTTTCCCATAGATTAGCATAACATTGGAAGAAGAATCAGAAGTCATTCGGTTTCGGCTCAATGTTGTTGTTTACGATGTAGAACTTGTCCATAGGCTAAATTCACGAGGGTTACATGATAAATATAGCCACGTGTTATCCATTGAATTCAAAACAAATTGACTTGTACTTGTTCTACTAGTACAATTTTGATACAATTTTAAAAAAGTAAAAATGTTCAAATGTTAAAATTCTACAAAATTTATGAAAAAAAAATTTTTAAGAAATTCAGATAATACACATGTATTTTTAAATCGAGTGCATTTTGCTTTCTTAAATACATTATTATTGTTGACAAATATACACTTTTTAAGAGAAGTTTTTCACTTGAAGCAAACGTTGGCAACATAGAATCGCTTGAACTGATTAGCTGGAAATACGTGATTGCATTTATCGTGTGATTGTGACTCACATGACTTTAGCCCATTGGCCAGCTTTTCTTTGAAGACATTTAATTTCAATCATGTACCTCAACTATCAAAAAAAAACCTTTTAATGTAGATTTGATGGAAATTTCTAATTTACTTCATTCTGATTTAATTCCTAGCCCATTTAATTTTTTTTAATTTTTACCATTCAAAATTAATTAAAACCAAAACTTCCGCGATTAAGAAAGCTTTTTTTTTTTTAAGTTCTAGAGAAGATTGAAGGGGAAAAAAAAAACATTTAACCTGAGTACATTTGCATGATTGAAATTCCATTATAATAAAGGCATTCCAGCCAAATTCAAGATATTTTATAAATGATTTTATTACTCTAAATTTAAAAAAAAATTAATGAAAAAAATTTAAAAAAATTTTTTTGAGTTGTTTTGTTTTTAAATGAAGTTTTTAAAAACAGTTTTTTAAAATTTGACAAATTTATGAAACAGTAGTACAAAAAATTTTAGGCACATTTAACAAATAACAAGAGAAAAATAAGACACATTTTAGAAAAATTTTTTTTTCTATACCTTGAATAATTTAAATAAAAGAGGGAAATAATCAACAACAAATATCCCAAAGAGAGAGAAAGCCATTTTCCCGAGTATAAACATTTATGATTAAATAAATAACTAAAAATACATTTTATTAAGAATCACGCTTGTAATTGAAATTTTCTAATGAAAGAATATAAAAGTCGGACCCATATAACAAGTCATAAATCCCGAAAAGTTCGTTATGGGAAAATTGCTTACAAAATTCATCTTTAATTTTTCTTCATAACCACATAAAACTAAATTATAAAACTATATATTAAAAAGTAATTTATTCCATTTTTGTAAATTAACATATATTTATTCAATTCCTACTATTAGCTCACACTCTCTATTTATTTATTTATTTATCAATGAGGGTGAAAGAACTCCATGAGGGTAAAAGGGGATATCGAAGGTGTTTCCAGTGAACTGGACAATGGGGGTTAAAGGTTGCACTTCCTGGATGAATTCTAAAGAATTCTATTGCTCTCGGTGAGTTAGGCACCTAGTAAAACCAGTTCAAGATTTATGACCAACATAAAATGTGTTAAAAGAGAGAACAACTTGAAATGTCCAGAAATACTTCAAAAATAGAGAGAAAAAATTGAATCACAAGAGTTCTTTATATAGAATTCGCTATTGGGAGGCTATTTTACGAAGAAAATCTTGAAATATTCATGATTCCAGGAAAAAGTTCACTGTATATAAAAATTCGCAATATAGAGAATCGTAATATGGAGGTTCGACTGTATATTATGAAACATAAAAAATTTTTACCATCAAGTTCCTTTCTTATTAAATATAAAGTAATCAAAAGTACCCGTAACACTAAAAACAGATAACCAAAATATTCAAAATAATAATTTAAGAAAATAAAAATATAACATGAATAACTATGAAAACTCTCTCTAATATAAATCATAATTATATAATAACATAAATTGATAAAAAAATAAATTTTTATTCATTAGTTTGATTATGTAGTAAATTAAAAATAAATTTATAATGAATATGCTCATTCTTTTAATTATTACTAAAAATTATTTGTAAAGAGCAAAATATTTTATTTATTTAATATCCTTATCACATCAACTCTTTTTGATCAAAAATTCGTAATGAAGAATGTTATAATTACCTCAGTAACACATTCGGGTTTTTTTCCAAATTGGAGTGTATCTCTTCATAATATTATGTTATGTTATGCAAATCCTTTAGTTTTAAAACACAATGACAAGTTTAAAATATCAGTTCCTTTATAGGTAAAATTCAAAAGGTTTTTGAAAAATAAAAACATATATATTTTCAGAAAAACGTTGGACAGACGAAAAAATTTTAACTATTTTTAAAAGAGAAATAAAATATTTTGAAGTTCCAATGTTAACTCCCAAGAGATAAAACAAAATAAAGAACTGTATCTTTTCTTTGTTTAAAAAGAAATAAGGAATGTGACGATTTCAATACATTTTCTAGAATTTGAGTTAGTTCTTCAACACTTCCGCTTTCGAAATCTATAAAAAAAATCTTTCCGCCATTTTTTAGCCTTCAGATATCATCTTTCCTGTTATTGAAATAGGAAATTCTAAAGAAGGATAAATCTGTTTTATCCATTATTAAGCTTGAAAATTTTACTTTACGAGTAGTTCTCCTTATCCCTTTTTTTTTCCTGCTTCTTTTTACAATTACTTTAATTAGAAGATTATTTATTGATATGCTTATTTGTTTTCTAAATTGTGAAATAGTGAATGCGAAAAACAATTCAGTGTTTGCAGAAAGGGAGAGGGGGACACAATTTCGTATACTTTTAATATCGCAACATTTTGAAGTACCACAAATATAGAAAAAAAAATTATAGAGATAATATTATAAAAATATCGAATTATAAAGAACTATAAAGGGAAAATTAACCTATAAAGAAATATATCAGAGAGAGATTTTCTGTATAAAGATTATCTATAGAGAAATTTATAAAAAAAATTTACATTTTTTATAAAAGAAATTTCCTGAAATAAAAAAATTTAAACCTTTTTTAATTTCCCTTAAAATAAAAATATTTCCGTGGCTCCCCCAAATGGGGTACATTGCAATTTTCTAAAAATTAATATATTTTGACTAAAAAAAATTTAATATCCCGGGAAAAAAATTTGAAAATTCAACATCAACAGAAAATCGGTTGAGATGACAGCAAATTCAACATTTTTGGTTCAGACAGGAGTAAAAATTATTGGAAGAAAAACGAGAACTTAATCCCGAATTAGGGAACGGAAAACATGGTGTTGAAGGTGCCCTTATGTGTGTGTGGGGGGGGGGGAGGGATTATCAGCTTCAAGATTAGGTATTTTGGTACTTTTTTGATGGTATTGTGATTCATGAGCTTTATTTAAATATTTTAAAGAACAATTTGAAATTATCCGCCCAAACTTTGGGTATTGGAGACAAATTCGTTTTTTAAGGAGATAATGACCCCAGATCGGTAAGGCGAATAGCAAAAACGGAGTTTGGGACTAAGCCACAATTTCGAAAAAATTGGCTTCCCATTGAAAACAAATCGCGGTTTCCCGAGATGCCGAAAACTTTTGAGACGGGCCCGCAAGTCAGAGTGGGGGAGATTCCTTTTTACGATGAGAAGCTCTTTTGGGGGTTTAACAAGTTCATATCCCAAAAAAGCAGAATCGGGTTTAGCCCAAGCACCTCGGCAAATTTTTGAAATCCCCCCAATATCCAAAGTTTGTCATGGTTGGGGGTTGGCAAGTGGCAAAACACCTTTTGGTTTTTGGAAGAGGGGTTAAAAATCAATCAAAAAATGCAAGGGATTCTTGAAGCTTTTGTAATAATCAAAAGATTTCGGAAATACCAAAATTTACGTTTTAAAGACCCCCCACCAGCTCATTTGCCAAAAAAACACAAGAGTGGTAAAAGGGGAATTTTTTCCAGACATGATATCATCTGAAGAATGACCACCTACATCCGGATCTCAATCCCATGGTTTACAGTGTATGGTCCATTTTGGAGTACAGGCCCTGCACTAAACCACAATACTTTGCCCCTCTAAAGCACCGCTTCTGCGGGAATGGGATAGATTATATATAAAAGACTTGAGGCCCATTGTTAAAAAACTTCTTCGGGTTGGTTTTTGCTCAAACGGTGGTCTTTTTGAAACCAATTAAATTTATTTATTAGTACGAGTGTATTCTTATTATTATTTGTTATATTTTTTAGTTTCTTAAATTTTGTAAAGTTATTTAAAAAATCGTTTGTACGGATTTTTTTGCCGCATCCTGTACTTAGCAACTTTTTTTTATTGATGTTTCGTTTGATGTTTAAAGTATCGTTTGAGGTAATTTTGTTTGCTTACGTAGCAAAAAATATTCTTTAATAAAGTAAGGGAACAACAAATTCAATTCGATTTTTTATTTTAATTACAAAATGGGGATAACACCCGCTACATTAATAATTTTATCCAGTTGGACATCTTACTGTTTGTTTATAAAGCGTTTTGGGGGAAAAAAAAAATAGAATGTATAACATGAATAAAATTTTCCGTCTAATAAAGCTAATTAAAAAAAAGAAAAAAAAAAAAGATTTATAGTTAAAAGAAATGTGAAGAATTTACGTTTGAGCTCTTTAAAAATTTCTATAAATTCATTCAACAATTTTCCTCTTTAATTACCCTAGAACTACTTGATAAGTACTCAGATCAACTAGTTTAAAAGGCCATTCTGCGAAAAAATTTTATGTGAAACCAAGGAACAGAAAACTGAGATCCCCCAAGTCAATGTAAAGCAGCTAATATTTTATTGGAATCGTACGCTTTTTGCACATGAGAGACAATTTCCCAGTTCCGATTCTAATAAGCATACAAAAGAATAGAGAAAGAAAAAAAAATGAAATTTAATCATAACATCTTATTTAAATAGTGTATCACGGTAGTAAAATGAATAAAGAATGGCATTCACAAAACGTTTTAAATAAGGCTGTGAAATGATAAATTTTAATAAAAGCAAGATAATTAAAATTTTAATTATTTGTTTTATTATGAGCAGAATTATCCAGAAAATATAGACCCTGCTTTTACATTTGGAATTCAGAGTAATTTTAAATGAATCAAGTCATAACAATGCGCTATAAAGATGAAATGAAATAGGTTGCGACGTTTATCTTATTAAGCAGCGTGATTGCTGTTCTAAATGAAGTAAATGTATTGAATGTATATACGTATTATAAAAATATTAAAGGAAAAAAATGAATGCATTGGTTTTAAGAATTAACAGCAATTTGTTTCTCAAACAGGATGATGGGCAATGTTTTGAAAAAGTAACAAATTTCTAATGAATAAATTTAAATGAAAATGAATTGAAATTAAAGGCCAGTATTAAAACGTATATAATGGATCACAATTTTTCAAATAAAAAATATGGGAGAAATATTTTCAGGAGAGAAAATTAAGCATGGATGAATAAAATATTGTTACGTTGATCGGGGTTCGAGGATTTTATGCAAATCAGTTGCAAAGAACAAGACAGTTCTTTAAGAGCGATGAGAGTTTATTGTCGAAAATTCAATCCTTGAAATACAGGATTCAGCAGCAAAATTCGCAGAATAAAATATCAGAAGGACTTCATACCTTTTTACAGCGCTCAGACACAACTATCAGTGTCCACAATACACGTATGTAAAGATTATTCTCAAGCACCGCTCGTCTGAGCAAATAGATAATCACGTCAAGGCAAAACTACTAAGTGCTAGTTAAAATCAGACTGACTCAATTTGGTGAGCGTCTCCCTCTTTATAGCTCTAACGGACCTTTCTCCAGTAATTTCCAGAAGAATCCAGAGTGTCCCAAACTCACCAAAAATGGTCGCCAACATGATCGCCAAGTCGCCAAAGTCACCATCTCGGTAGCTAAAAATGATGCCAACTTGGCTCTATAACCCAGATTTCGCCAAGTTCTCATTGAATCGCCACTATAACGTAAGGGACGGCGTTGCTTGTGAAAGTTACAATTTTAACGTAAAATTTAAATATAATTTGGAGCAATATAAATGCTTTACACATCCGAATACACATTATTTATACTATTTTACACAAAATTCGTAACAATATTCTTTCGAGTACTATTATAAATCAGAAGGCTTGCTTCACACGGTTATAAACATTTAAATGTTTTTTTTCTTTTCAAAGGGGGCTCCGGATTGGTAATTCCCATTGCAGACCTAATACATTCCCCAAGAACTAGTATCACTTTTTAGTGTGGCACCATATAGGTGGATTCTAATTGCTACAATGTCATTTTGACGTCTAATTTCCTCCCCAGAAGACGGCACCTGAGGGCTGACTATTTGAAATTGTAATAAGAATTTAACTTCGTTGAGAGCACCCAAGCCAAGCAAGCATTTTGGGGATCTTTAACATACCACATTATCATACAACATGGATGCTGTCGATTTTTTCCGTCATGAAAAACCTTCAACTTGGGAGCTGCAGGCCAGCACCTAACCAAATACGCCTACCAGCCGGAGAATTTAAATGTTTTTCGGAACAAATATTTACGTGAAAAACATTTTAACGTATGTGGCAACAAAAACAAAATATAGAATCAAATTAAATGCAGAATATGAAATGTTTCTGCAGACAGTTTCAACAAAGCTAGACTTTACCATTTTGCGCAAAAAAAAAAATGTAGGCATTACATAAAAATATCTCTGTCAGAAAATGTACAAGGGAACCTGGAGCTCGAAATAATATTATTAACGACTAAATTACATAAATTTTAACCCAAAACCCTTTTAAGAAAAAAATTTTTGGGTAACTTTTTTTAAAAAATGATATAGCATGTTGGGTCTATTTTTAAGTTTTTTTTTAAGATATATTTTTTCTAAGTCGGGGGATAGGGTTACCCCAAAACTCCTAATAAGTCTAAGGGTTCCATGATTCAATAAAGTTTGATGACCTCAGATTTAGAAGAATGCAAAGAATATGGAAGTACCAGAATTAAAATCTAAAATATAATAACTAAAGTAATTAAAAATGTGAAATTCCATGTAGACACCTGAAACAATGGCAATAACAGGATTAAATCTAAGGATAAAATTTTTTGCAACTATTTTTTTCTAAGAAAACAAAAACCCCATATTGTAATAAGAAAATATAAAAACAATGTATGAAAACCATAAGAAAGCCATTTTTTTTAAAAGAAAAGAAAATGTATAAACTAAAATTAAGTATCTAAATTCGAAAAAATTCCAAATAAGTTAGCTTCTGGTGCCATATATTATGAAAATATAAAAAGTCCCTTGGGATTTTAAAAGTCTTAAGTTAGATACTAATATCTAAATTTTTTTAAAACTTGCATTAAATCAATAGCATTAGATTTATTAAGAATGGATACGTCAAGAAAATTAATCGGATAGCAATGTTCTTCGAGAAGTATCATTAATTTTATAATATTATTAATTTAATCACCACTTTTATATACAACGTAAAGCGGTAAATAATCAATGATGATTTTACTATGAAAAGATATAGAATTATTACTGCTCCAAAAAGAAATTTTAATGGTATTGAAATTAAAAGCCTCTGTTTTATCACAAACATCACTGTCTAATTTATTATCCATAATATGTACAGTTGTACCATGGTAATCTGTTGTAATTTTTTTATTGTAAGTTTTAATAAGGCTTAAGTAATTAAGATAAAAAGTATTGTTAAGTATAAATTCACCATTTCGACCAAGAATAAACCATTTTATATATATTTTTGGATAATAGTCATTTTTAAAACATAGAGAGAGATAAGTGTTTCCAATTATTTGAATATGATTTTATGCATCCTTATTTTCCTACAAAGTGTTACATTTGGAAATAACAGAATTTTAATTAATTGCACGTCAATATTGTATTCGCTATATTATTAATTGTACTTTCATACCTAATGTCATAAAATTGGTAAATTTACGATTTTTTTATTGTTTGCGTTTATGATCGTTTTGGGTTATTTTCGACTTTCTGATTGGACAAACATTATCCTCGATAATATTTTATATCATAACACGTGTATATAAAGTGATGCATATTTGATTCTTCAAATAAAATGTAAAATGTTCTACAATATGGAATACCATGAAACAGACTTAAAAATTCCTTCATCACAAAAAAAAATTTATTTGTGGGAAGATTGAATATAATTGTAGCAATTGATTTATATTGACTATGTTCGTAACCGTGAAAGTTTAAAAGCGTATAAATGGATAATTTTCATGATGTTTATGTCACTAGATTAGAATGGCTACTGTATAAAATTGCCTTGCTGACATTATGACAAAAAGTATTTTTAAACATACAATATTCGGCAAAAATTAACTTAGAATAACCTTTTTTCCTAAATGTCTCCTCCTTTTCTGAAAAAATGCTTCCCATTATAATAATAATATTTCGCCTGTATATACTAGACCTCTGTACAGAAGCTCAACTATGCTTTTTTGAAAAATTCACATATTTTCTTGAAGGCTGTTTCAATTGAAATACCATATTCTTAAAACAATTTATATACATTTTCTAATCTAAATGACACTAAACATCTACAAATATTATCCATTTTATACGCTTTTAGGAAATCAATTGGAACCTGAACGTAGTCGGATACCTTAAAAGGAGTAAAACACAGTTTGCTACTTAAGCATTTGAATATTTTTTATCGCTAAACTAGCCTGCCAGCTTTTGCAATTTATCTAAAATACCGAAGAAAAGAAGGAATAAAAGATTTTCCGTGTTTTTTTATCAGAACAGATTTGATAAAATTGCCTTTTCTCTTTTCTCTACGATAAGAAGTTATATAGACTTAGCATAGCTATCTAACACAATGATCCTGTTGCGCAGTGGTAATGCAATTTTACACTCAGTTGATGACTAAAAATAGATTTTTTTTTAATACAGGAAGTGAACGTTCACATCTGTTAATATTTTTATCCCGATTTGATCGTAAAGATACAACGAAGTAAAGGAATTTTTTGTTCCGATAGTTTATTACAAACGTCGTTGTTTTATAATAGTAGCAAGTTACATTAAAGATTGCATTTTGCCAAAGTTTCAATTTTAAACGGCAACTGTAACCTACATCAAAAAGTATAAACTAATTTTAAAAATTCATAAAAATATTGAAAAAATAATTAAATTATATAATTTTAATACAACAAAACATTTTGTTTTTAACTGTAGCTTGATAGTAAAATCCATCAGAGCTTAACAGTTTTTTTTAAAAAAAACATCAATTATCTATTTAATTGTGGATAAGTTTTAATTACAGTAAAAGAAGTAAATTAACTAACCCTTAAAGAAGGAACCTGGTGCATTTATGAGTTATTTCAGAAATTATTTTTCAATTCCTACTATTTGTTCGCACTCTCCCTATATATATTTATATGTATATCTTGTTCACAAATTTTCAATCGTTAATAAAATACTTTTTCTTCATCCACTCAAATTCAAATGCATTTTTTTTAAACTTGTAAAGGATGACACTTGATGTTAATATAATTTTTTCAAATATTAATTCAATAATTAAATTTAATTAATTATAGCTTAGATATATTGCAGTCCACATTATTACTCCTCTTATATGGTAAGCACCATTGTGATAAACAGCGTTTTGAAATTGCAGTATTTAAACATTTAACTTAACCTAAATAATCATATGCTATTTAGATGTCAGCGTTCTTTTTAAACTGATTTTAAGATAAATTCTTACTCTTATATTCAACTTTTATTAAAAAATGTAATTATAAATTTAATGTGGTTAAAACGTTTTTAATCTTAATTTAAAAGGTGTTTTGCGACTTAATATTATTATTCTGTCATATGTATATACATAAGTATATTAATTGTAATTATTTAATAAAAAGTAACTAAAAAAAAAAAATTTTTGTTGACCAAGTGGAAAAACTTTAATGGGTTCTAAAAAAAAAATAAAAAAAAAAAAAAAAAATAAAATTTTTTTTTAAAAACCCAAAGTCTGAATACGGTGGTAAAGGTTTTTTTTAAAAATTGGTCGTTATAAAGAAGCAGTGTTAGAAGAGCAGCTGTTGGGGCAAGATTTTCATTTTAAACGGACTTTAAACTTTAAACGCGTTTTTCTCAAAACTGTGTTTTTCAAACTTTCTTCCATCATATCTCAAGAACGGTTTGATAGAATGACTTCAATTTTATAGGGTAGACTCAGCCAACATATATACGCATCAAATGGACTACGATCATTCCAAAATTCAAAATACTTCCATTTTTTATAACAAAACATAAAAAAAAACCCATAAAATTCGATATTTTTTTTCTTCAGAGGTCTACCAAAATGAATTTTTTTTTTTTTTAATTGAGCATAGTTCTTTGGGGGCTTTTAAAGGTATAGATTCAGCTGTTGAATTTTTTTTTTTTTGTTTTGCCGATGCCAACACCCGGGAACGTGGAGGGAGAAAACCATTTTTCGAGACGGGTGTTCGAGTGCTATAACTCCCTTCATTTAATATTTTAGGCTAAAAATTTATATACATACTCTTAAAATGCATATAAATAAATGATAAAAAAACTTAAAGTTCTATTATTTTACTGGCGGTAAAAAATTTTTTCCTAAAAATGCTTAAAAAACAGGCCGTCACATGGGTGAACCAACCCCCTTAATTTTTTTTAAAAATTACTTGTTATTAATTCATTCCAAAATGTAATAGTTTTATCACAGTTATTCTTCAAAATTTCATAGAATTTCGTAAAGATCATAGAAATAGGTTTCTTGGAGAAACACCTATTGAAAATTTAATTTTGTTTAGTATATGAAAAAAAAATGTCATGCATAATTTGAGGCAGTCTGATAAACATGATAAAGATATAGAAGAAAACTACAGCCATTTTATCACGGCACAATTACAATGATTGATTATAAGTCGATGTATTTTATTTTTTGTATAATTTAATTACTTTTTTTTATTATAAGGAAGGACATTGCTTAATTTTTCCGATTTCAAGTAGATGACTACATTCAGAAAAGCGTATAAATAAACATTTTTTTTTAAATATTTAGCGTGTCTTGAATTAGAATAAACACGTAAAATTGTTTTAAGAATATTATTACAATAAAAAATTTTTAAATGCATTTGTTTTCGGTAAAAAATGAAGGGCAAAAAAATGACACATACTTCCGAAACATTCTCCTTTAATAGAAAATGTTTCTATAGTAATAGTATTTTAACTATACATATAGTTAAAACTTCTCAACAGAACCTCAAAGAAGAGTTTTGAAAAATTCCCATATTTTCAGAATTATTATCAATTGAAGTAATAACCAATGCTTTTTTCCAATTCCTACAATTAAAATTCACACTCTCCCTATATATATCGTGTTCACACAAATTTTCAATCGTTAATAAAATACTTTTACTCATTCATTTAAGTTTAAATACATTTTTTAAAACTTTTAGTGGATGACACTTGATGTTAATACAGTTTTTTTTAAATATTAATTCATTAACTAAATTTTATTTTTTAATTTTAAATTTATTCTGCGTTATTTCTGCGTCCAGTTGTTCGGCGAAGCTACAACTGGCTGCAACAGATGACGCCAATATGTTTTTCTAACGAAGTATTAACTGACTTTAAAAAAATTATATTACTTGTTTTTTTATAAAAATTTCTCTACTACAATATGTTAAAATATGAATAAATCTGCTTCTAAATTATATATTTCAGAAATCCTAGTTCAGCCTCAGTATAGAAGTCTAGATACGCATATAAAGGAAAAATATTGTTATAGAAGTATTTTCCATAAAAAAATGTTTTCAAATTATTTTTTTTTCTTTCTTTTTTGACAAAAAAAAAATCATTTTAGTAATTTTTTTTATTGTGATAATACTCTTAAAACAATTTAACCCTTAAATAGATATGTTTCCGATTGTCTACATTCCTAGTTCTTAATTTTGTTCAAAAACCTGAGTGTGTGCGTTTTGTTTGCACGCTGATAACCATAATCATGCGTAAACGAAAAAAATTGAAATTACTTTTGGCGAGTAAGTTACGCTTTTTTCCCCCTTCTTGATATGTGAATATGGTGGAAGATCGAGTCCAGTGAGTTACTTGGAGAGATATTTTCTATTTTCGAGTTTTCTACAAGAAGTGATTTATCTAATAAAAAAAAACGATTTACTTCTCCTTTCTTGTCATGTAAGCTATCAATGTTTGATGTTGCATTTGTAAATTCTATTCGATATATGCAATATTTTGGAAAATACTGTATGTTGCCAAAAGTCTATATACAACTTTTTTTTTGTACTCAATACTCATTGGACTTCTTTTTAAATTTATTTTTTACATAACCTATCAGTGCCGGTTTATCCATTGGGCACTGATAGGTTAATTGACCCAGGGACCCGGATAAGATGGACTTAACCAGGTTTTCTGGTAATAAATTTCAACCCGCCAGTGGCAAGGGGGCCTGTAGATCTTCTGCTTCCAGGCCGAAACGAGCTTATAAATCGGCACTGTAACATATGACTACCATATTTCTGTAAAAAGCAATTTTATAAAATTGAAACAAAAAAATCAAGCATTTAAGGGTTAATATATATATATTCTAATTCAAGTGACACTAAATAAAAAAAAACTGTTTATACGCTTTTGTAAAACCACGGTTCCGAAAATAGTCAGTTACCTACTTTAAGAAAAGATTTAAAAGTTAATTTCCAAGAAGAGAAGCATGAAAACCAAAATAAATCATTTTTCCTCAGTCAATAACTCAAATCTCATCAAAAATTTTTTATCGGCAACACACTCGAAAGAATCGACACGCATTCAAATCACACGCACAAATAAAATAATCACCATTCTGTACCTCATGCAAACTGCCAATACGATAAACGGTTCATTTCAGCGCAAGATTATTTTATCTGTCGTCGTCTTTTAAAAAGAAGATAAATAATTCCCCGTAAGTAATGGATAAATCAAGTCATTCGCACCATCTTCCAGTGACTATGAAAAATCGTCAAGATATCCTGATTAATACCCGATTCCCGGTCTCCATAATAACTAATCTTACCTGCACACACACACGGTTTTACTTATTAAGCGCAAGTCCACTCAGCCATATTATGCTTCCATAAACATTAGTTACCGAACACCGTTTTGGCAATAAAGCGATCTAGCGATCAGTCTCATCAATCACACGTCCCTGTTATCGACTGTTTCACTTTCCCTGAGTCTTAATTAACTGTATCAGGTGGCTTTGTTTTGGCCTAGGACAATTATTGGTTGACTGCTGGTGTGGCCTCAACGCACTATATCGTCGATTTTGTTTTGGTTGAAGTCGGTGAGTGATGATGTCGCTTACGTGAGCTATAATTAGAAGCTTAGTTTTCTTCGGTAAACGTCCAGGACTTTAATTTCTTAAGCCTTTCGAATAATTTTTGAATGATTTTGCGGTTTTTATATCTAGCCCAGGTAGTTAGCAGAACATATTAATCAGAGCGATAATTAATCATTGATATGTGTGTGTGTGTGTGTGTTAGTTAAGTATTGAAAACGCAAACATTGATAATCTTTGAGTAATTAGAGCTCAATTATGACTATTTTGCACTTGAATGAAAAGAATTAGCAGGTTTATTTTATTTGGGTTTATGCTTAACATACATAAGGCTCATTATGCGAATGTAAGATATTTATATGGTAAGTATATAAAGTATGTAAGGAATTATGATTCGAATATAGAGATTAATTCGCACAAGGAATCAACTATTATTTGGTTTTATGACTGATTTTCAGCTTCCAAAACATAACGTATTTTTCAATATAGTTATACCTCGAACTTAAATGATAGGTGGGTAACCGCGTAAGTCGGGGCTTGGAACATATAAATTATTCTTACACATAAATTATTCTTATTTGGTACCGGAGACGAACGAAAATAATAATTTAGAAAAAAAAGTTTTTAATAAAATATATATAACATAAATACAAAATCGTAAATTGAAGTCTTTGGATGTAAACGATTTCATAAAATTTAACATAGTAGTCTTCCAGTTCAAGATTTTTTTTCTCCCGCAGAATTCCCTCGTAGCTTGCAAATAGTTTTTTATACATTGTTTTGATGAAAAAATATGCTCATACAAAAATATAGATGCTCATGGAGTCTTATATTTTCTAAGAAATTTGTAACCATTTTTCAATTTAAATGAGGCCTTCTGCCAAATTCCCAACCGTCATTAGATCTTTTGATTGAATTGGGTCTAAAGCAGCGATACTCAACCTGCGGACCGCTTATGACCCATTGCCCTAAAAAATTCAATTATTTAAGAGCAATGTATTAAAAATTTAGTGGGAAATCCTCACAATCAAGCAATCAAATCGACCAGTTTTGATGTCGATGTCGTACGGGTGCAAATTGCAAGATTTTTTTCTACTTGAAACTGTAACGGTTAGTATTAATAAAAAAAAGTGAAATAGGGAATGAACTGGAGTAGCGACCATTTTATGGGTGAAACTGAGTTTTAATTATATAAACAAATAATACTGATAAAAGTCAAAGACTCCTCTTTGCTGCCATTCTGCATTTGATAAATTAATGTTTGAAATAAAAATAAGAGAGGCTTTGTCAAAAGAAAAAAAAATCAAATCATCAAGCGGCATGGCAGTTTTGTTTATATGTTTTGTTTGTATGGTCATGAATGAAAGAGAACCGAAACACTACCCCATAACTCAGAAAAAATGCGTAAAAACGAAGAAATTTTTTATGTGTGTTGAAGAGTGATACACTGGAACCGTTATTGTAAAGCGCGTAAATGATTTTATGATTTTTGTCACTCAGAAAAATGTTTCTGTTTTAGAGGAATTTGAGCTTTATATTGTATTAGAATTATGAAAATTTTTCAAATGTTTTTTTGTAAAATCTTATTGTTTATATTTCGTGTATTTAGCTCAGACCTCTACAGTGCCTCAACTTAATTTTGAAATGCATAACTTGAAGTGGTCTTATCCATGTTTTACGAAAACAGAAGGGAGAAATTTTAAGAAAATACGCCGATAATTATTTCGAATGGTTGTAACTCTGAAAATAATTTGAATTTTTCAAAAGTCATAGTTGAACCTCTGTACAGAGGTCGGAGCTATATACAGGCAAAATATTAATACAATAGAAGCATTTTTTATAAAAGGAGAACATATTGAAAAAAGGTTATTCTAAGTTAATTTTTTGCCCAAATATTGTATTTAAATAATTTTTTTTGTCATAATGTCCTTAAAACAATTGTATACATGTATTCTAATCTAAGTGACACTAAATATCATGAAAATTATCCATTTATGCGCTTTTTTAAAATCATGGTTCCGAATGTAGTCGGATACCTTAATAGAGATTAATACAGTATTAAAAGCCAAAAATGAGTTTTAGTATTTTGATAAACTTTCCACATTTTAAGTGTCCAATATTGCCTTGGTCTTATGGTGTTCTTTTCCATCAATGCTCATATTGCGGCCCGCATGAAATATCTGCCATATGTATATGCGGCCCGGCTGGAAAAAAGGTTGAGCACCCCTGATCTAAAAACTCAAGTTCTTCAGTATCTTGCTCTTGCTCGTGCATTTCTATGAGCTCATCAATTATCAGCTCCCTATTGGGCATTCAGCATCTCTCGACCGTCATCACTATCCACTTCCAAATTTATTTTCCCGGAAAAATCGACAGCTGTTCTTCAATCATTTTACTAATTTCACCAATTTTTTTTTTCTCAAACAAAAAATCGACGAGATTTGAAAATCGAATAACTTCGAATTAGCGTAAGTCGAGGTACAACTGTATATGAAAATATTTTAAAATAGGATGTATTAGTTTTAATATTTTTATGTCTTTAAAATTTTAAGTTCTATACTTCCCAAGATCTCTATTACGATACCGTTGACCGAGAATCTGAACCGAAAATTGAAGAAAGCGCAATGTGTGAAAGCTTTTTTTAACAAAAATTATTATTATTAAAACTACGGCTTGTTGACTTAAAGGAATTCAACAAGGTATGAATATTTATAATAGGCTTACGGAATGAACCAATGTAAAAGCACCAGTGGTGCACACAAGGGGGGGGGCTAAAGGTCCAGACCCCCCTCCAAAGCCCTTGATTTTTCTGATTGATTAAAATTCTAAGTATATAGTACGTAAAATTTAATTATTTGTTATTAATGATTAATTTTATTAATTAGTGCTAATTATTTATTCAATGATTAGTTTTTTACAGTGTTTTGTTTCCGAAAATTGACAAAATCAAAAGGAGCATAATAGAAGAATGGAGAACTTTCGAACCCAGACCCCCCTCCCCCTCTCCTTGAAAAATTCCTGTGTGCGCTACTGAAAAGCACTAATGTAAAAGCACTAATAAATGCTTAAAATTTCACTTAATTATAAACCCAGTAACTCAAAAGCAATTTAAACAAGTGCTGGTTATTTACCACCTAATAAATATAGCAATAAATCACTCGAAAATATTTTCATTCCAACCAGGCACCCCACAATCAATTGTGAAAAACATTCCATGAAACGTCCAGTAAAAGGATTTGTGGTTTATCATTTCACTTTATTTCCAATTATATTTTCCTAGAAATATAATCCAGAAAGTGCCAAAAGGAGGATAAGGGTAGAATAAATTCTTAACTGTTGTTAAAGCGCTGAAAAAGATAAATTGCCGACATGACAGTTGAAAATATCGCCCCTTTAAAAGCAATCGTTTTATCACGTAGCTTGGGAAAAAATAATGCTGCAATTTTTTATACGACCGCAAAAGATTGAAATAGATTGAGAGAAAGAACGTAAAACGGTTCTTTCTCCGCAGACATCGATGTAATTTAACTTAAAAGAGGAATGAGAGTCTTTCCGGAAATGCAATTGCTCGTGAAGGTCATTGAGGCTAACAAGTTTCTGTAATCCATTCTACAAGTTACCTCTATAGTCTATAATAGATATTTTTTGTGAGTCAAGAATAAAAGACGTGATGACCTGACATCGAAGTATTTTTTTCACAATTAGTTATAGATCTATCTTTCGAAAAATGTATTATTAACTCTGTTTTATCAATGTATTATACTTTGTCACTCGCTGTCATGCTCTACATTTTTGTTGAGTTACAGTTATTTCTTGGAAATTTTATAACCAACAAAGAATTTATTTCACATATATATATATAGGCGCATCAGAATTCCTTGCAAGGGGTCATCGTTGAAAGAAGATATTGTTACATCCTGGTAAGAAAAAAGCTGATTTTTTAAAATATCGGTGTGATAGAAACATTTGTAAAATTTGATTTTACTTTTGGTTAACGTCGCACTCTAAAGCAGGTCTGTCAAACTCGCAGCCCGCGGGTCACAACGAACGAATATTTTTGTGGCCCCGCCAATAAATCAGCACACAATTATGTATAACAATTTTTTAAAAAATTCTCCCGAAACAGGAAAGCTAGTAGCAAAGAAGAGATGTCAATGAATCATGATGTAAACATTAAATTTTTCTTATTCTTTTATATATGTTTATTATAATGTATTATTCGAAATAAACCTACATTTCTATATGAATACTGATTTTTTTGAGGACTACTTAAAGTTAAACCTTGTATGTTTGGCCCAAGTTAGCCTTTTAGTTTGACTCCCTTGCTCTAAAGCATAGGTTCCCAACCTTTTTTAACTAGCACCCCCTTTTTAGTGAATGTTTCTATACCGCCCCCCCTACCACTCCAGAAGTAAGAGCGTACATTATACGTGGAGAAAACAAGAACAAACATTTAAAAAATATTCTATAACTAATAGAGACTATATTTTTTAAATTTAATTTTTCTTTCTAAAGCGGTCAATTTTTTTTACTAGCAAATCTGAAAAAGTTATTGCCGAGAATATATTTAAATGTGTAATATTATATATTTTAGTCGTAGATAGGATATTGTTGGAATTGAAACGCTACTGAATTCCTCTTTATTGAAAAGAGAAGAATAAAAGTTTTAGCTTACCTCTTTTGTAAGGACTGACAGGTGTTTTGATGATACGAAGTAATCTATAATAAACTATTGCTTTCTAAATAAATTGACAGTTTCAGCCTTTAAAGAATCGCACGTTAATTACTGGTTAACATTTTTAATTATATTTCTTGGATAATATATGAAATGAAATGCAGTGGACGAAACGTTTTTCCTACTGCTCACAGACTGCTTGAAGAGCATTGTTGTTAACATTTAAAGACATCAAATTTTTAACTTAACTAATGAGAAGTTTGAATTTGATGCATTTTAAGGAGTTTGTTAATATCAGGCTCGATTTTAATTAAAAACTATCGTAAGTTGCTACGTTCAGTAACATGGAGCAGATTTCTCTTTTTGGTTATTAGTGTTGCTACAGCACTAAATCCACATTCTGCTAAATATGGATATAGGAATGCTATCAGAAATGTTGAACAATCAACCATAATCCTGGGTACAGTAGCGAAATTAACTTCTGTACCCCTCCTCCATTGGTATCCGTAGCTTGTCGTGCTGGAGGGGCTTGAGTACTCTGACAACCCTGGGAGCTATGCCGGCGGTAGTCTAACTTCCGGTAGGGTCTCCCATGCCGGACAGGTCCTCGTAGGGTAGGAGTCAGACTAAATGGGATACCACCTAGAGATAAGTCGGTCCTCTACCTACCCTTAGGTGCTCTAGTCCTGTGACTAAGAGAGGCTGCAACTTTTCCCCATCCATGAACAGTATCAAAACAATGAAATTTTCCGAAGGATGCAAGAGCTTTCAGATGTGCACGAACTGTTCTTCTGAACCAGCCTCGCCTGCTCACATCCTCGAATACCTAGGGCTCACCAAGCAGGATCTAGAAGACGATCCCTTGCTGGTGTTAGACTTTCTGAAAGTGTACGACTTCATGACCTGGTCTAGTACTGCTGACCAATGGGGGCGTGCAAGAACAACAACTTCTGTACCCAAAATTCTTGGTAGCCATTCTTGAATTTAATTTTTAATTCGTCATTTGTCGTCAGTTCTATTAGTTCTAACTGGGATGAACCTACCTTACGTTAATTGTATGTATTTAAATTTTAAATACATACAATCAACATAAGATAATTAGTATTAAAGTTTATATACTTTTGGTACATAATCAACGTCTTTTTTAGACTATATTTGGTTAATCTGCCCATGCCCCTCCATACCATCTCAACATCCCCAAATTTACTCTGGGTCTTTTACTGTCCCCCTGAAAGCCTCAAATGCCCACAAGGGGGCGTTATCACCCAAGTTGAGAACCTATGCTCTAAAGCAGGGGTGGGCAGACTTTTCCAGGGTACGGTCTACTTCTAATTTTTTCAAGGTGTTTGTGGTCCATAAAGGTCTACATTTAATAATAAATTAATAATAAATACGGAATATGTACTTATCTATACACATAACTACAATAAAATACACTTTTAAGACAGCGTTTAAAGCAAAACGCAAGATACACAAACATAATAATAATAGCCACAAATATAATAATAGTAACCACAAATAAAATAATATCAAATGATGCATTTGTTACGCGAAACAATTCAAAATATATTTAAAAATAAAACATGATCATCTTAAGTTAGTGTCCTAGTCAGTGGCGTAACGGAGAATATTACGGCCCTCTGCAAAATCGGGTTTAGGGCTCCCACCGGATCTTAACAAAGGATTGCAAAACAATAACGTAACATAGGCGGAAGTAGCGGGGGTGTACGTTACCCCACTGCTTCTAGTTATAATCAGTAGAATACTTAAATACTGTCAACCAATCTTGAATGTTTCGGTATACATTTACTAACTGCTAATCCTCGGGCGGTCAACCCAACTTGGCAATCCATCGGTCGACCGCGATCGACATAATGCCCAACCCGGTTCTAAAGCAACACGAGCGCTATTGGTGACAGCCCTTGTAATTTTGAACCTCAGTCAAGTGACGCGATAAGCCTTGACAGATTTAACTTGCACCATCCCCCTCTACACAGCGGGTCTTTAGTGTGTGACACCAGGATTCGAACTCAAGACTCAGGGTTCAAGAGTTCGTGGCTATGACCACTTGGCTACCTCAGCCACTAAACACTGATGTTATATTAATGAATTTACACAAGAAAACACAACGAATTTACAGCATTCTATGAAAATAATATGGAATTTAATTTGTGATTGCTAAATTGAGTGATTCATTACTCCACATTGAACTTAATGATTTATAAACAACCTTCATATTTTTTAAGAAACTTGTATTTTTTTAAAAAAATTCTGGGAAATTTTTAAAAGTTATAGATTTACTGCAATTTATTTCAATATTACTAGTCATATAGTGACAATTTTTTTCCAATAATATTAATAAATTAGTAAAATATCATAACACGCGAAATGTTTAAAAATATTTTCTAATACATATACTGCTAAAAGTTTTTGTAGTAAAAAAAAATAAAATAATTCAGAATAACCACACGATAATTTTAACTTGTTCTATAACATAACATACAAATAACATGTTTGGCATTTAATAGTAATTAGATAGGTAGATATAAGTATCATCATAATATAAGTATTAAATCAATTAATTTAATCCATTGCACGAGTTTCATAATCGGAAAAAAAATTATAGCTCCATCTATTTACAAAAAAAATTTCTCTATTAATTATTTTTAATAATCCTTTAACTTCGGCATTTTTTCATACTGTTAATAATTTTTTCATGGATATTTTCTTAGCAAACAGGTAAAGGTTGCAAAAAGGTTATTTGAACAAAGATTGTTTGCTAAAATTATTTACTCGGTACACATATATCAGAGGAGAGATAATGCTCAATTTCTAACATTGTTATTTTTCAAGTTAGTTTTCTAAGAAAGGATTAAATAATTGTTATAAATTTTCTTCCGGACACATGGTTCAACTTAAAATATGTTGATGAAGATTTATTTACACTTTCCTCCACTTTTTTATTATTGTAAAAAGGATTCAGAAGTATTAGAATGCAAATATTTTCTTTTCAAGCTCCATGTACTTGTAATTAAACACGAACTTAGACTCCCAATTTTTTTACATTGAACAAACAATGCCCGTAACTGTATTTTAATTAAAATAAAGAGAAAAAAAATTACAAAAGAAGGATATCTTTTTTCGTGAAGATTCAAAATATTTTCCCCAAATATTTTTCATATTTAAAGGAAAAGAAGAGGAATAGAAAATATTTTATAACATATGCACACACACACACATTGAGACAAACCCACGCGCCCCCCTCCCACACACAGACGCACGCATGCCCGTACACTCTCTCTCACTCTCACACTAATAAAATAATAAAACTATATATATATGTGTGTGTGTGACACACACACATATATATATAGTTTCATTAATCTCTACTAGAGAGACAGGAATGATTTGAATACCAATGATAAAGGAAACAAACAGAAATCGGAACTTAAAAATATGGGTGCTGCAGTAGACCAATAAACCAGGGGTACTCAACCTGTTTTCCCACCGGGCCGTAAATATATGGCAGATATTTCATGCTGGTTGCAACATGTGGATCAATGGAATAAACACTATAAGACCAAGGCAATAAGCGACAGTTAAAATGTGAAAACTTGATCAAAATATTAGAACTTTTTTTTTGGTTTTTAAGGTATCCGACTACGTTTGGAACCGTGATTTTAAAAAAGCGCATAAATGGGTAATTTTCATGATGTTTAGTGTCACTTAGATTAGAATACATGTATAAAAATTGTTTTTAAGGACATTTTGGTAAAAAAATTATTTTTTACTATAATACAATATTTCGGCAAAAATTAGCTTAGAATAACCTTTTTCAAATGTTCTCCTTTTGTGAAAAATGCTTCTATTATAATAATACGCACGGTATTGCAAAACATAAGCAACAAGATTTAGGTTTATTACGCCATAACTTCACGAAAAAATCATCTGAGAGACATGGGAAATTCTGAAATGAGGGAGAGAGTATTATGTATTACGTAAGGATGACGGGAAGCATCGGCGAAAAGGGAATACAACGCATATATGGTATGGAATCAAACAAAACAAGCTTTATTGAACGCATAGCAGTATCGTGACTCATGATTGTCTATCAGCTTAGGAAGAACAACAAACAGATGTTCCTTAATATAGTATATGCCCTCCTTACTACAATGGTTGCTTTGCACCGTCTCCACATACTCAGAACCAGCTGGTGCAGCATTTCTTGAGGTAGGAGTGCCATTCCTCAATCAACACCTCTGTTTGAGCGTGTGGCATGACGGATGATATGAGAGCGTGTGGCAATACGTCTCCCCAAAACGCCACATGACAGTGGGATCTAAATCTGGGGAGCACGCTGGCCAATCCATTCGAGTGATATCTTCGCACCAGCAGCTCCTCAGCAGCAAAGGTGCGATGTGGCAGTGCATTGTCATCCATAAGATGAAGTCTGGGCCAATGGCACCTTGGAAAGATGCAGATGGGGAAAATGCCTCCTCACAATAGCGATCCCCGGTTACAGACCCTCTGTCGAAAATAGAGGCTCCAGTTCCGCTTCTGTTCAGCATAATGCCAGCAGACAAGGAACTCCAGGACCACCGTAACGATGTCTTTCCTTGATGTTGCTGGGATAAAACCGGGTCCCATCTCTCTCCAAATCAAAACGCGTTGAGAATCGCTTCTGGTGCTGAACCGACTCTCATCCGTAAAAGAGAACACAGCTCCATTGATCCAGTTGTACAGTTTTTGTGCTCTCTGTCCCTGTAAACGGGGCTGGCTTCGGTGACAGCCATCTTCCAGCGGGAGGCAGTGTTTCCAGGATGGCAGGGTGAGGCAGGCACGCTTTGTGAGCGTCTGGCCACAGTAAACCGCTACACTTGTCGACCTGTTGCTGTACAGAGTTTCTGGGCAATGGCGCTTGCTGACTGCTGTCAGACTTTCGCCTGCAGGATGATATATCAGTCATCCTGCAGTTGTCGTCCTCGGGCGGCTGCACCAACCTTTCTAACAGCTGTACATGTGGTTTGGAACGCTTTCCAAGCACGCGAAACGACACTTTGTTGATTCCGAACTCTGCAGCTACACTGGTGACAGTACGCCCCTCCTCAGCTTTCCGATCATTCTTCCACGTGTGAAGTCATCAGATGATTTCTTTCTAGCCATATTTCACGAACTGACTCACTGGCACTTGCAGAGAATATGAGTGGTGCGTCTCCGTCCTTCATTTCATTCTACTGTTGTTGGCAGCGTGCCGACATCACGCGTTTGCGTACGCTCACATCGCTTCTGATGTTTTTTGTTCTGATATTTGCATACGCATGACGTTTCTACTGACTTACGTGTTCCCTCTATTGATCTCAGACCTCCTTTTCTGCAATATTCGCCATCTGCTAAATTTTACATTGTTGCTTAAATTTTTGCACACCAGTGTATTTTGCCTGTATATAGCTCAGACCTCTGTACAGAGACTGAACTAGGATTTTTGAAAACTTTACATTATTTTCAGAGTTACAACCCATTGAAATAATTATCGGCGTTTTTTTCTTAAAATTTCTCTCCTCTGTTGTCGTAAAACATGGATAAACCCATTTCTAAGTTATATATTTCAAAATGTATAGTTGAGCCTCTGTACAGAGGTCTGAGCTATGTACCGGCAAAATGTTAGAATAATAGAAGCATTTTTCGCGAAAGGAGAATGTTTTGAGAAAATGGGTCATTCTATGTTCATTTTTTGTCCAAATATTGTACTTAAATAATTTTTTTATTGTAATACTATTCTTAAAACAATTTTATATACATTTTCTAATCTAAGTGACACTAAATATCATAAATATTATCCATTTATACCCTTTTGCAAAATCACGGTTCCGAACGTTGTCGGATACCTTAATACTATATTAATCTCTATTAAATACGCATAAATTTTTTTGTTTTCATGCATTTTTTACTGAGTTAAGGGGTAGTTTCGGTTCCCTTTCATTCATGACTATGAAACGGCTTGGCAGTTTTGTTTGTATGATTTGATTTTTTTCTTTTTTGACAAAGCATTTCTTATTTTTATTTCAAACATTAATTTATCAAATGCAGAATGGCAGCAAAGAAAATCAGTTTCACCCATAGAATGGTCACTACTCCAATTTATACCCTATTTCACTGTTATTTGTTATTGCTAACCGTTATAGTTTTAAAAAGAAAAAAAATCTTGCAATTCGCCTCCGTACGACGTTGACAGCAAAATTGGTCGATTTCATTGCTTGATTGAGAGGATTTCACGCTAAATTTTTAGTAAATTGTTCTTAAATAATTGAATTTTTTAGGCCAATGGGGGAGGGCATGAACGGGCCACCCAAAAATAGCCCAATGGGCCGTAGGTTGAGTATCGCTGGTATAAACAATGCTGCTGGGGACAGCTTTTAATAGTTTATATAAAAGTAGGGTTTAATTAGTTTTTATGGCTGGTCAACGTTTCCTCATTCTGTTTACGCTACTGAGCAAAATCCTATTGAAAATAATGCACAAAAATTTAAAATGCATTACAAGAAAAGGGTGACTTTGCTTAAAGTTGCATTCAAAACCCACAGACTTCGATGAATCTGTGTACACACATACATACTGAATACAATACAAATATTGAAAAGTGAAATTGTAAACAACATAAAGAAATTCACGTATATCTAAATTCAAATTACGGGATGGGTAGTGGAGAAAACAGTGACGGATTTAGGCTTAGACCCGTGAGGCTCGGGCCTAGGGCGGCAAATTTTTAGGACCGCTAAAATTTTCGAGGCGGCAAAAATTTGAAATCGATTTGGTTTTTATCAGTTACAAGACCGAATTTTAACGTTTCTTTTCTTGCTTTGACAGTCTCAAGATGTGAATATTAAAAGGGTAGAATTATTTTTTTAAAAATAATTAATCGTGTAAGTAGTAAACTTTGAAATATCTAACAAATAGGTACTAAAAATTTTTTTCGTTATGTATAACATTTATCTATTAACGTTATATTTTTCACAAATTTTTCTTAAAAAATCTAAATGTAGCGTTTGTTTGGTCATCATTATAACACAAAATATTAATTCACCATATTTAATTGTACTTTTGTCCGGTTACTCAAAAATTTTATTATTTTTTTTTAAATCTCGCATAAAAATTTTATAGTTTTATGTAATGTGAGGCGTAATTCATGCCTAAATTCACAATACCTAAATTTAATTCGAATCCATTATTAAATTCGTATTATTATTATTATTATATAAGGGCATCAAATTATCTTGGGCTTGGGGCACCACTGTGTGTTGTTTTAAGTTCTAATTACATTTTTCTTTCATTCTTTGATTTGTTCTATTCTCGTACTAACTCCTACAACACCACAACAAACAGAAGAGATCTATGCTTTTAGCGAAAATTATATTATATTATAAAGTGTGTTATAATTTAAATCTAAAAATGTACGATTTTTTTGCTACAGTCAAGTTGGCAGATTGTCAATTTTTATTCCAATTCGCTCAGAAGGTACCCAAAAAATTTACCATCGTGTAGCTATTTTTAAAAATTTTACGATCTATCCTTTCCCTTAAGCTCTCCTTTTGGTCTTTCCTAATACATAGATAGCCTATACTTTTTCCCATCCTACATCTGGTTTTAGGATATTGGTACTATGTAAACTTGTAAATATTTCTAAAATGTATTGAATACTAAGATTATTTATCTCATTTTAGATGAAGTTTTACATTGACATTAAAAACAACACTTATACGATAATTTATAGAATAAATCTTGATGTGATCATTCTCTTAAATATTTGTGATTCTGATATTTTTACGCATAAATTCTCAAGAAAAATATTAAATATCCAGAAAAAAAAAGCTGAATTTCATAATTTTATTGAATTCTCGTAGATATATAAGCAGTTGGTAATTTACTAAGGAACAAAATATTTTTTCTCCACGCAAAATGGTTTATATTTGTTAAATTTATTCATTCATAAAAATATCAAATATTATATTTGATATTTTAATGATATGATTTGTTGTAAACTTTGATCCTTCTCGTTAACTTGAGAAAAATATAAACAAAAACTAAAAAAAAAAAACCAAATAAATCGATTAAGATTTGGTAAAAATTTTGTTAATTTTCGGCAATAAAAATTCGACTCGGTTGGTCAGACTAATAACAGACTTTTCTCGAGCATATTACTTAAATCAGAGTCATTAAACTTCGGGAAAGCTGTGCAAAATAGCTATTAGTTAAGCTCACGGTTGCTATTTAACATCACGATTGAAGATTTTCTTGCTAATAATCATATTCATTGAAAGAGAGATAACAATACTTTCAAGAATCATCTAACGTCCGTGTAATTTGTAGAGTGCTCCCTGAAGTAGGCGTGGTCTTAACGAATAGTTTCTCATTCTCTTATTTCTCTTCACTTTTTTTTTCTTTGTTCTCTCAACTAAAAGAAACAAAAGTAGAAACAGACTGTAAAAACCACAGCATCGTTAAAAAAACAAAAACTTTCTTCGAAACGCGGATATGGCAATAGCACGATGGTCGGTGAAGCAGGTGTTTAAAAATGACAGGGAGATTCGTTGCGTTTTAATCCTAATGAATTGTAATTTTGTTTCTCTGCTTCTCTTACCCATTACTCCCATCTTATACTTGAGGGGAAATGAGTTTTAAATGATTGGTCTTTAGTGGTTTTTCATGATCACAATGTTTAAACAATGGAATGTTCTTTGTTCTGCAGCGGCCTCTGCCTGGAAAGTTTTTACGTCTTATATACAGAACGTTGATCAGTTGGATGCGTGAAGTGTTATTAAATAATAACTTTAGATTTTGAAATGAAATACTGTAACGCGACATCATTTTCACATAAGCTGTTTGCGTTTTGCATTCAGCAATTGTTCATACTAATCAAGCTGTGATATAAAATGGCGCTTCCCATATGTAATTTGACATAGAGTCTCTGGTGCAAAACAAACATGAAGTATCGTTTATTAAATACTAAGGCTGTAATTTATTAATATTATTTCATTGTTTGTATAAGGTTATTCATTATTCTCTCCCTGGTTTCCAAGCGCTATAGTAAAAAAAAGACTAATGCAGCAACAAAAAAAAGTATGTCTGAAAAAATACAGAAACAATTCGTTTTACATACTTTACGGGTGTTCTGTAATATGTGTGAAATCTTGGTTACACGCGGCATACATCAATGCGATAGTTCAGTTCCTGCCACACTGTTCTCAACATAGTACTATTAATGTCATTGGCATCACGTATTATCCTTTTCGTGTTGTCCGAAGACTTGAACTTTCATTTAAGGTATCCTACTACGTTCGGAACCGTGATTTTGCAAAAGCGCATAAATGGATAATTTTCATGATATTCAGTGTCACTTAGATTAGAATACATGTATAAAATTGTTTTAAGGACATTTGACAAAAAATTATTTAAATACAATATTTTGGCAAAAAATTAACTAGAGTAATCTTTTTCAAAATGTTCTCCTTTGTGAAAAATGCTTCTATTATAATAATATTTGCCTTTAAAACAGCTCAGACCTTTCTACAGAGGCTCAGCTAAATTTTGGAAATATATACTAGAAATGGCTTTATCCATATTTTACGACAACAGGGGAGCAATTTTAAGAAAAAAACGCCGATAATTATTTTCAATGGGCTGTAACTCTGAAAATAATGTGAATTTTTCAAAATTCTAGTTGAGCCTCTGTACAGAGGTCTGAGCTATATACAGGCAAAGTATTATTATAATAGAAGCATTTTGCACAAAAGGAGAACATTTTGAAAAACGATTATTCTAAGTTAATTTTTTGCCAAAATATTGTATTTAAATAATTTTTTTTGTCAAAGGATTTTAAAAACAATTTTATACATGTATTCTAATCTAAGTGACACTAAATATCATGAAAATTATCCATTTATGCGCTTTTTTTAAAATCACGGTTCCGAACGTAGTCGGATACCTTAAGACCAAGTTTTTGTATCAATTTTTCCGCGTGATGTAGCAGAACCGATTGAAAGGATAAAACGTACTGTCAATAATGTTGATACAGTCGAGTCCATAAAACTCGGCATTCGACAACACGGTCAGTTCGGTTAACTCGGTCACACCCCTGCAGGTCGAAAAACACCAACGTGCAGACCCGTTCAAGGTCCCGCAGGACAATAAGCGTTTCTTCGAAAAAAAGTATCCATTTTTGTAAAGTCGGCTGCTTAATTTTCATTATAGACAGCTTTATGTCTTCATAAAGTATATTTCTGAGGTGTCTCTGTACAGATAAATTACTGTATATTTATGCATTTATTAATTTTTCTTTTCATGTAGTAAATGCTCTATGTGCCTCCATATAGTACGTACTTTTCCTTTGTTTAAGGGTATTTAGGGCAGTTTATTTTCTTTTGTATCTCAAGAAAACAATATATATAAGTGTAGTACAATATCTTTTTGAAGAAACACTCGTACTTATTCTTTTTTAATTCCATTCTCTATAACCCGGCATTTTCACAAACTCGGCCACCTTTCGGTCGACATTAGGCCGAGTTTTCCGGACTCTAGAGTAGTGCCATGTTGAGTACAATGGGGCTGGAACTGGACTGGTATTCCGTGTGACCCCCAGTTTATACATAGAACACTTGTAAAGTTAGTAAATAAAACTTAAATTGCTTTTTGTAGGCTTTCAATTGTTCTTTTTTTTTTGCTGTATTTGTATCTTAGTTTTTTCACTATAGCGCTTCGAAACTCGGAAAGGAATCATAAGGTAATCCTGTATTTCTTTTTGAGAAGAGAAAAAGTAAAAAATAAAATCACCTATACCTATAATGTAGTACAATGTGAAGTCGTAGAGTTAAAAACACAATTGTCCTCGTTTTAACCTTCAACTTCTTAACCGAAACAAATGTAATTTTCATCACAACATTGTTTAGGTTTATCAGCTTTTGTAGAAACAATGTTTATTTTTGTAATATATATGTAAATCCATTAAATCACTTTTTGAATGAATAAAATCTATTTCATTCGTACAAAGATTTTACCCTTGTGGTTTTATCTTCATACTTCTGTTTGTTTTGGCAAAAACATTATAATTTGTTTTCCAAACGTATCATTACCTTTGTGTATACGAATTTTATCCATAATATATACTAGCAAAAATATTAATTTAAAATAAATTTTCCTGATAACGCTGAAAATAAATTTACCCTGCCGATTCCAATCCAATTTGGAATACTCCTTCCTTTCACATGGAAAACCATCCAAAACTTTTTGAGTTGCAGATATTCTCATGCAAATTGCTATCCCTCAAGAAACTGCCTGTCAAATTCAACTCGACATGCGATCTATTAACGACAAAAACATTTTTATACACATCGCTCTTTAATATCCGAACAATTTCGAAAAAGAAGAGAAGCGAAAAAAAAATCATAAATCGCTATGAGATAAGCATAACCGATATTTAAATCCTAAATAAAGTGTTAAGGAATAAGTAAACAAACTAAAAGAAAAAAAAAGATCCTGCGGTAATTGTATGCATGAATCGGTTGGGATAAATCTTCTACTTTAAATGTAAATAAGAAAGTTCAATCTCAGTATCCCTTGGGGGGAGCATGTGTCTTCCCCCCACTTCAATTCCAGCCCATCTCTTTACCCTTCTCTTTTGTTGAGACTTAGCAAATACGGATTTTTAGTTTCCTCTTCTTTTTACTTCTTTTCTAGAAGAAAAACCCAGTTTGCTCTAAAACTGCGTGCATAATGTTGACTTTTACCTTTGCATACTTTAGTGTCAGCTTACGTAAGCAAAGTCTTAAGAACTGCGAAAGAAAAAAAAAATGGCGCAAAAGTAAAGTGCTTCGAATTCGTAGGTTCCAGTCGTATTAAAGAAACCGGCGGTGAAAGAATGCTCCAGGAGTTTAGATGTAGTATATGCTGCATCTTTCCTTTCTTTCTTTCATTACAATATTCTTTTTTTCGCCTTTTGTTGTTGTTCGTGGCTGTGTGTATTCGAGAATAAGAAGAATTCGAAAGTGAGTTTCTTTTGTGACACTTGCAACAGATTATCTTTAAAATGCAAACGTGATAAGAAAAATTGAGCAGCTATTTTTACATATTTTTCCATGTTTAAATTTAAGGAATTCAATCTGGGTTGTTTTGCAGTTTCTCGATGCATTCTTGTTTGGAATCTTCCAATCTCTGAGATTGAAATTCTTATTCTGAGCATAATTCGCAAAGTAGGGGGGCTGTATTGTTATTCAAAGATATGAAGAACCAAGAAAAAATTGATTTACAAATAGAGTGCTTACTTTTCTTTCAGTATAATAAAATAATTAAAAACTGATTGAAAAATTATTGTTACATTTTAAGAATATATAATCATGTTTTTAATTCTTATGTAAAGAATTGATGTGATTATACACTTGTATCACATAGATTCTTACTTTAGATATAAAAGTGACACTGTGTGATATGCTTTTTGTGTTAAACATTAGCATTTTTTTTTAGAGTAGCATAAATTAATGACAATTAAATATTGGAATAAAATATTACCTCTTAGTTAAAAAAAAAATGGAAGCTATTTACACTCATAGCCAATATATTATCTAGATTTAAATCGAAACGCAGTATTTAGAAAATATATGCAATTAAATGGGCATGGCACGATTTATAAAAAAAACTTTGATTTAATTTTAATGGTTCGTTATAAATTTTTTGGTTGATCTCTATGTATATGTAAAATATAAAACAATTTTTGTACCATATTACCTCGCGACCTACGCTACCCGGAATTACGCGATTTTCAAATCTCGTCGATTCATATTTTGATAGGGAGAGGGTGAAATTGGTATAACGATTGAAGAAGTTGTCGATTTTGCCAGTCAAATAAATTGAGAAGTGGATAATCATGATGTTCAAGAACTGTTCACAATCAGGAGCTGGCAATTGATGAGTTGAGCGAAATGCTTGAGCAAGAGCAAGACATTGAAGAACTCGAGTCTTTAGACCCAGTTCAAGGAGATCAAATGACGATTGGGAATTTGACAAAAGAACTCAGTTTCATTGAAAAAGAACTACAAATTTTAGATAATACAGACTCCAACGATGAGCAAATTTTTTTTCAACAAAACAAGGAGTAAAAAAAGAAAATACTTATGTACATGCTACAAGGAAATGTTTCGATGAATAAAATTTTTCAACGAGCAAAGTAATTTTTTAGAATTTATCAAACCTTCTGCCCCAAAATAACTTCAGTTTGCGATTTTGTACTTATGTTTAATCCGATTTCATTAAACAGTTTTTTTCCCCTAAATTCTTATTTTCTTTCGTCTCCAGCCCCAACTAATATTAGTTTGTATGTATTTATATTCGAAATCATACCCCGCGATTTACTCAGTTATCACTCAGTTCCACGTATCGCGTAAGTACGGGGCATTACTGTACTCAAAATGACATAAAAAGCTAACCATATTTAATATTTTAAAGAAAAATTTAAAGATCTATGATTTGATTTTAAAATGTTACTCCTGCAATAATTAACGTATGCAAGTTAAGTTTAATTTGCTAGTACATCAAACTATGAATAACGAAACTTAATATGTGTTTTGTGATAACATGATTGATACTCGTAAAATACTTTTTTATGAAAGCTTATTGAAAAAATTCTTTAAGAAATATATAAGTATTAAATTTAGCTATTCTTTAAAATTTAAGTATTGTTTTGATTCAAAAATGCACACCAACTTTTGTTACACAAATACTAATTTCAATAATTAGAAAAAGGTATCAAAAAGTATAAGAAGTATCAAAGTATAAAAGAAGCTCTGGAATCTTAAATGAATGTATGCTAGCTGTTTTTTCTGAGATAATAAGCTTAAAGTTTTTATTTACTATTGTGGAAAGTGAATAAAACGAAGATAAAAATTTTATCATAACATTGGTTTTTTTAATTTAGAGCTTTTAAATTTTGTGAGGTTATAGAAAATGATACATATATAATAATTTATGCTAAAAAAATGTGAATTTTTGACCGAATTTTGTCGATTGAATCATACTGTGTCTCCTTAAAGAAATATTTTTCCCAATTAATGTATTTTATATTCAAATTATTTCGTTCCATAATTGATTTAAACCAAGTAAACCGCTTAAGTTTTAGAATAAACAATGAAAACCACGGTGTTTTTTAATGTAGTAACAGAAATCCTAGAGTATCCTAGACTACAGATCCTAATTTATTTCTAAAATAAAATATAAACAAACACTCTTACCACAAAATCCGATTTCAATGAAGTTTTAAAATTTTATTGCATATTCGTATTGTGTATAAAATTATGAAATTATTATTTATAGACGATATGTGCATAAAATTATGCATGTCATTAGAGAAATATATGAATAAGCCAGTTTGGAAAATTGAAAATTTATAAGAATGCTATACTATTAAACAATATTTCTTGAGATAAAACTCTTAAAAATAAAATCTGAAATGAAAAAAAATTATTTTATACTATTCTTGAAATTATAACAAAATATATTTAAATTACTTTGATTTGCAGAACGGTCTTTATCGTACAACTTTTATTTTGGATTATTTATAATGTATTTTATGTTTCAGTTTTTATTTATACGTTCAACAATGAAAGGATTATTTAAAAGGTTTTAATATGTGCGTAGGAATAACCCTATTTAAAAGTAATATGTTCATAACAATTAGATAGATAATTAAATGTTTTATCTTTTTTACTTCCATATGGATTTCTGAGAATTTTTATATCAAATAATATCACTTAAGTTTTGATTGAACAATTCCTTTATAAACAACATAACTTTTTTGTTAGTCTTCAATTAGGAATCAATAATCCTCCATTGGTTTATTACTTTCTTCAAATATGCATAATTGCGTGATTCCTAAATATACATAACTCGACCAACTTTCTCCATTCATTCTAATAATTCTCCCTTTCGAAGATTTTTGTTTTTGCCAAGTAATCATTATATTGTCTAGTTTAACTGCAAGATAATGCTTATATATCGATTTCAGTTTAGCATATGTCTGAGGATTAATTTGCTTAAAAATTTCGAGTCATAAATCAGCTGCCTCCATATTTGCCTCTATTTATATTATGAATCAACTGAATTTAATGTCGATTCAGCGATATTTTTTATGCTGCATTTTTAATTGGAGAGATTTGTATTTTACACTGATCAATTACATTTTCTCTAATTAAGAGATATCTAATATAGATAGTATCACGTATTCTATAATCCGCCATGTGTTCAGAGAAAACCTGTATAAATAGTTTTTGTTTATTAATGAAATCAGAAATGTATCCGTAATCATAAATATACTTTATTTGGTCTTATTTAGTTTTCTGAAGAACAAATTTACTTGCGCATATTTAATGTTTACTTCAAGTTTAGAATGAAATTCTCTCTTTTGGTAGGATTATCTTAAAATTTACTTTAGTCGTACTTCTTAAATTTCTTCGGGGTTTCTGTTCATCGGCTTGCATGTGTTAAAAGTATATGGTGCATAGGAACACTTGAAGGTATTGCCCAATTTAAAGGCCTCGGCTTTGGATGGGAGGCCTGTTTTGTTCTGATTTTAACTTACCACCATTCTCCATCATTACTCATTTAGTCAAAATGTGGCGCTCGGTCGAATCGGTGTATGAGATTGTAAGTCACGCACGTTTGTTTATTATGGGCTATTACTTATACAAATAGTTGACAACATATGCTTTAAACACTGCTTCTTTATATACTGTCTATGGAGGTGTTCTTGTTCCAACTAAATTCTTGGGATTAAGTTCCTCGTTTTTTTTTGTTTTTTTTTTCCTCCAAACTATTGTACGCCCATCGGAACCAAAAATGTTGAAGTTTCTTTCATCCCAACCAATTTGCTTTCAATATTGAATTTACTGAAAGTTAATCGCAAGAATCTAGTTGGTATAGTGAAGTATAGAGGTGGAGGCGTTCTTACGTGGTTGTGTAAATCAACTTCAGGGTTAGTTTATTTGGTATTTTTTTATGGTATTGTGAATCATGGGCTCTATTTAAATATTTTAAAGAACAATTTGAAATTATCCGTCCAAAATTTATATATTGGAGACGACTTCATTTTTGAACAAGATAAAGACACCAAGCACACTGCTCTCAATGTACACCACTGATGTCTCTATAATTGTCCCAAAATTTTGAAAATACCTACTAAATCATTTGATTTAAGCATAGTAAATATACTTGGGGAGAATTTGATTTTAAAAAAAACATGAGACATATAAAAACAAAATGTGAAATAAAAATCATAATCACAGAAGAGAAAGAAACATCGATGCAGAAATTACAAAAATACTGATGAAATCCATTCCAAGACGTTTTAAAAGTTGTTAGAGACGCCAAAAGATATCCTACTAAGTACCAAATTAAGAAAGAAATACAATATTTAAAGCTATGTTTGGGATTTTTTAAGTGTACAAGACTTTTGTGGCATAATTTTTTTTTGTAGTTTTTTGATTATTAACTTTTAAAGATGATAGTGTTATACTATGTTTTAAAAAATAATTATGTTATTCCATTAAGAACAAGTTGCAGATATCATACAAAAAATTACAATTCCGATTTATTAATTTTTATTAGTCGAAAACATCAAATTTTACAGAAAATTTCAAGTGTACGAACACTTTTGTGGGCTACTGTATATTCTCATCTATCTTTTAGCAATGTTTTTTCTGAATTTTTTCTTCTTTAGAATATTTTATTAATCAAATTGCCAATATTTATAGAATAACTTTTTCTTAAACACTGAAATTTGGATTTTTCTAGGTTTCAATAATCCTTGACTTTCATTTTCGAAATTCATGATACAGAAATTAATAAGTAGGATTTTTATAGATAATCAATCTTTATTTTTTATTGAAATGCCTGACTGCAGCTCTTTTCTAATATTAACTGTAAAACGTGATGTAATATTACATTTAAAATTTATTTTTATATATTTTTAAAGGAAAAATGTGCGGGGGATATATGGGGAAATCTTAAATGTGACTATTATTTAAGATAAGATTATGTAATTAAAACACATGGTTGTAAAGTCGTAATGTTTTGTTGAAAATGTACAAAAAAATTAACTATAATTTATCTACTTGTTTTACGATTGCTAATAATAAAAAATTCTAAACAGGAAAGAAAAATAGGTAGGAAAAAATGAATAATTAAATATGAAATTTTATATACTCAGTAATGTTTTCTTCTGACAACCATTTTGAATTTTCAAACTTAACTTTAGTTGTGTGGAATTTCAATTTTCTTTCTCAAATCTAAATTAGTGCATTTATTACAATAAATGTAATAAAGCGCATTTGAAAGAGTAAAAATAGAGTTTTCAATTCGAAATTAAATTTTACCTCTTATTTTTAAAAATATTTTATATCTACTTAAATAATTTGTTTGTAGAATTACAGAAATATTTAAAAATATTTTCAAAAACTAGAAAAGAAATAAACAATTCCACAGAAACATTCACTACGTTTTGCTCTTTCAAATACCAGTAATCATATTCAAATAAATACTTTAATCTACATTTGAAAAATAAAGTCAGGTATTCCAGATGATACCATTAATTTTATAAATTCAAAATCACTGGTAAATGAGAATTTAAAAAAATATTTTTCTTCTGAAACTTTTACACACTTACACGTATAGCAAAACAAACAAAAAAAAGAAAGAAAAAAATCGTTTGACGATACTTTATTGTTTTTTCAAAATTAAAAACTTTTCTTATATGTTAAAAAAAACTATTATTCCAAACTATATTGAAATAATAAGTCTAATTTTGTTTTTATAGTCAAAATATTGGTTTAATAGAAATGTTAAAAACATTAAGAAACATTTTCGAAACGAAGGTGCTTGGTTCTGAAAAATATTATACCGTTTTTATGTTAATCTAAAACTGAAATTATATAAGTCACATTTTATTAAGTTTTAAGTTTGGTTAACTAATTTTTTAAGTTAATAATTGTGAGGTTTCATTTTACACGAAGCTGATTAATATTTTTTCTGAATAACTCATTTCTATTTTCATGCATGCGTAATTATGACGAAAATTGCCTAGTTCGGTCCCAAATACGTGTTATTAATACATTACAGCTATTCTCAAACTACTGTCAAAATATTACTAACGGAACTATTCAGTTTAAAAAAAAATTCTTAAATTGTAAACTGAAAATACTAAAATTTAATTAGATTTTTCTAATTGATTACCTGATAAAAACGTTTTTGAAGAAACCTCTGAAGAGTATGCTGTGTCAATATTGTTTTCTGTAATTGTTATACTTCTGTATCCATTTGCAAATGGATTCAATTTTAACTGACCTTTCATCCTGAGACAGGAAATAATTGCTACAAATAGGCACGTGTATAAATCAGACAATTGTGTTCAACAGAAAGGAAACGAGTTAAGAGCGAGCGAGCGAGGAAGAGTAATGATTATTCAGTGAAATATGGGATTAGACTTAAAACAATCACCATGTTGATAACAGATTTAATTTAAAAATTATTATGCTTATCAATATTTTTACGCAAAATACAGAAATTCATGCAAATAAGGTGATTCATAAATGAAATATATTTGAGAACAGATATTAAATTATAGAAAAAAAATCTTTGCAAAAGATTTCAGATAGTTTTTTAAGGGCAGTTGGAAAGGTAAAATCTTATTTTTTTGACAATTTGAGATTTTTACATTTTCACATTGTATAGATTTTAACCTTTCTAAAAATACCTTACTTTAACCTCTAGGTAATTAAAAGCCATTAAAACCTATTTTTAAATAATCGTTGAAACTGAGTCACGCCTATTTGAATGGCGAAAAATGTAAACAAAATACCTCGTTTTTGCTTAAAAGTTGAACGTCTGATATAAACCAAAACATGTATCTTTTATTGTAAATTGAGCCTTTTATTTTTTTATTTACTAGCCTAGAAGCTTCACTGTGTGTGTGTGTATACATTAAAACCAATTTATCTCAAAATGTAAATTTTGAAGTTCGATGTACCTTTTCTTAGAAACTACTGTTCACAGGTATGTAAAATTTTTTTTTGATATATTTATAATGATGGCTAATACATACTGAAATGAGCCTTTTTTTAAAAACTTAAAAATGTATTTTTTACAAATTTTTTATGTGAAAAATGGGTCACATTTCGCAATGTTTGATAAAATATTTCATAAATTATTAAAAAATTCAAAATTAGCTAAAAGCTCATTTCAATATAATGAAAAAGGTGTACTTTAATCATATGAAAAATTTGAAGCATGTACATATAACAGATTTTGAGAAAAGGTACATCGAGAACAGAATTTAAAAACCCGTTATAAAAAATAGAAAGAGGGGTTTTCCCAATTCCCTTAACTAATATACTCAAACACAAGGTATGGAAAGTTAAATTTTAGTACTTTAAATTAAATATTAAAAACAATAATTTGTTATAAGAAGTATAAAATCTATGATAATAATGTTATACAATATAAGTAAATATACTATAAAATCTCAATGTATATCATCCTCCCTTTCGAGAATAATTCCGTAGTTCTTTTAATACTAATCAGAATGTTCTTTTCATTCTTAAGAGTGTTCAACTCACATCTATATAATTCTCCTGTTGCATAACTCTTGTATTCTATTGCTGTCCTCGGTACTCTCGTGGTTATGGTTATGAACACGTGATCCTAGTGCAGGGATGGCGAACCAATTCCACACGTGTTATTGACGGCACGCGACACAATATTTTGGGCATTCCACCGATCAAAACGGTTTGAATTTTAATTCAAAGTAACAAAGTTCAATATGAAGTATTGCGAGAAACGTGAGTGAACGGTCGCAGTTTTCAGCGAGATTTTCTCGGTTCAAAGAATTATCGGAAACGCTCAAGTTTCTTATTTACTTCGATGTGACTTCGACAAATAAAGCGAATTTGTCCCAATTCTATTGATCGTAAATTGAAAAAATTTAAATGCAACTCTGATTGATTTCCAGTCTAGTTCAATACGAATTCAAAAATTTGTTGAAAAAAGGAGAAAGTTCGAATTGTTTAAAACAGAAGGATTAACAAAAGCAATACAAGTTAAAATGCTAATAATGAAATTTTGGAAACATGGAATTCGATTCCAGATACATTTAGCTGTTTCAAGAAACTGGCTCGTGCTATTTAACCATATTTCATCTACCTATGCTTGCGAGTCATTATTTAATTTAAAGACTCACTTAGAAACTGTTTGGAAGATGACTCCAATTCAGCTTGCATTCTGGTAAAATCCTAATACAATAATCCTAATACAAGTTATTTGTCATCTAATCTACCATAACAGAATTCAAATTAATGTTACTTTAAGTTCAATTATACCTATAAGTAAAACATTTACTACTATACAGTGCAAAATGTATTTTTTCGTTGTAAATAAAGAGTTTTGAGTTGTTAGTATTTAGTTTTTATTACACTTTCTCAATAGTCACAAGTCGAAATTATTTAACAGCACGTCTACACCTCCTTAAACATTTCTTAAAGAAAAAATTGCACGTTGATCCAAAAAGGTTCACCACCCCTGTCCTAGTGCCTCTGAAGACTATTGTATCTCTTCCTTAATTTGGTACTTAGTAGGATACCTTTTGGTGTCTCTAACAACTTTCAAACGTCTCGGTATGGATTTAATTAATTTTTTGTAATTTCTGCATCGATGTTTCTTCTTTCTTCTGTGATTATGATTTTTACTTCACATTTTGTTTTTATACGTTACATGTTTTTTTTAATCAAATTCGCACCGAGTATATTTACTAGGCTTAAATCAAGAGATTTAGTAGATGTTTTCAGAATTTGGGGACATTTATAGAGATTGTAGTAGTGTACATTGTGAACAGTGCACTTGGTGTCATTATCTCGTTAAAAAATGAAGTCGTCTCCAGTATATCAATTTTGGACAGATAATTTAAAATTGTCTTTTAAAATATTTAAATAGAGTTCCTAATTTACAATACCACCAAAAAATACCAAATTACTTAATCTTGAAGCCAATTTACACCCCCACGCAAGAACATGTCCCCCTCCATGCTGAAGCATGAAGGGGAAGATGTTTTTGTTTCGCATAAATTTTTGGTATTAAGTCAGTGGCGTAACGTACACCCCCGTATTGCGGGAGAGCCCAGGGACTCTAGGAGGCCCAAAACTTGACTGACACAAAGTACTTATTTGGGCTTGGGGCCCAAAATCTGATTTTGCAGGGGGCCCTAATACTCTCCTAATACGTTACGCCACTGGATTATGTTCAGGGGCGTAGCTACCCCCGTATCAGCTGTATGAATGATGCGGGGCCCCCAAGCTACAGGGGACCCAACATGTGTAAGCAAAAACTCGTAAGCTATTAAAAAACCCAAAAGAGGGCCTCAAGGAATATTCGATACCGAGCCCACTCAGGACTAGCTACGCCAGTGATTAAGTTCCTCATTTTTTTTCTTCAACAAAATATTATACACCAGTCGGAATCAAAAATGTTGAATTTTCTGTCATCCCAACCAATTTGCTTTCAATGTTGAATTCTCTGAAACTTAAACCCACGAATCTAGTTGAAACAGTGAAACATGGAGGGGAAGATATTCTTGCGTGAGGGTGTAAATCGGCTTCAGGATTACCTAATTTGGTATTCTTTGATGGTGTTGTGAATCATGAGCTCTACTTAACTATTTACGTAACAATTTTTAAACATCCACCGAAAATTGGGATATTGGAGACGACTTCACTTTTTAGCAACGTATTGACGAACTAAAACGCCAAACGCACTGTTCTCAATGTACGTAAGTACATTGATTAATTACAAATCGTAAAAACAATTCTTAAATCACTTGATTTAAGCCTAGTAGAACATATACGATGAGAATTTGATTTTAAAAAAAGAAAACATGACATATAAAATCAAAATATGAAGTAAAAACAATACTCACTGAAGAATGGAGGAACATCGATGTAGAAATGGGAAAAAACTGATTAAATCTATACCAAGACGTTTGAAAGTTACTGTGGACGCTAAAAGATACCTTACTAAGTGCTACATTAAGTAAGAAATAAAACATTTAAAGCTATGTTTGGATTTTTTTTAAGTGTACGAAGACTTTTGTAGCGTAAAAAAAAATTTAAAAAAAAATTAATAATCAAAAAACTACTAAAAAAGTAGTTCTTTGATTATTAATTTTTTAAAATACTTTATGTTTAAAAACTACACTATGTGTTAAAAATTGGATGTTTTTTTATATTAAGAACAAGTCATAGATGTCATGAAAAAATTACAATTCCGATACATTAATTTTTATAAGTCGAAAACATTAAATTTTATAGGAAATCGCAAGTGTAGGAACACTGTTGTGGTCTTCTATATAAAAATTGGAATGCAGGTACAATTGTCAATGACAAACTGTTTGTTCTAAATTTCTAATTTAATCGCCAATAACACACAAAGGCACATAAGTTTCAATATTAATCATAGAAAAGTATATTTTGCCAGTCATAAACTATGTTGACTTCATTTTGGTAAATTTTGTTTCACAAATTTAAATATGAGACCGATTATTTAAAAAAATGATTGAACTGAAGAAAATATGAAAAAAAATTATAGAGTAGTGTAGTTGCAATTGAAAGAATTATATGGAACAATATCGTATTCATATTTTCATGTTCATGAATTATGAAACGAGGTGAACCTGATATTATCCCTCAGATTATTTATTACAAAAAAAGTATGATTTTAAATTTCTAGAATTAAATCTATATCCTTGTTAGTTTTGTGTGTGTGTGTGTGATTTATAATATAAATCTAACATAAACCGTTGTCGTAATTCAAGTTAACAAGTTTTCAAAAATTTTAAGAATATTTCTGATGTTACTTATTCTAGGAATTTTTTTTTATCGTATACGACTTTTCCCAACGATTTAAATTGATAATTCAGATTTGATATTAATGAAATAAATATTCAAAATCTTTTGGGTAAAAACTACCTGAAATTTATTGTTTTTAATGGTTAGATATATCTAGAGATATATTAAAAATTATTTTAATCAATTTTAGTAATTATAAAAATATTTTTTTCAGCATGTTAGTATATTTGTTGGGCATTTTATCACTCGTGAAATTAGTTCTATTTACAAAAAGAAAAGTTACGGCAGCAACCATGTTGCACATTAAATTGAACTGAAAGAACTTAATTTAATAGAATAAAAACTTTCTAAACTAGGCCCAGAAAAACTTTGTATGAAATTGCAGTATTCTCTAGAGAAAATTTTCTTAACATAAATTTCTGCGAGTAGTAGAAGAGTTGGCAGTGTCTCAAGCAGCAGTCTGTGTAAACAGACGAAAACTGAACCAGGTAACATATACATCCAATAGATGAATGACTTCCTTTTTGTTTTGGTGCTTCCAAAGCTGTATTGATGTACATCTGAATGCTACAGATCACTTGTCTAAAATCTGAACTAAAGCTTTAGTATTTCATATGCATTAAAAGATTATATATTTTTTAAAAATAATTATATAAGAAAGAATATTTGAAATATTCACACTTTCAGCTTTAAAAATATATTAAGTATATCTAATCCAAATGACATTTTCTGTTATAAATTATTTGTTACTAAAATATTTATTATTAACATTTTTTCTTTGGCATAAAAAATGCACGATCACACTTCTACTTATTATATCTACTCTAATAATACTTTACTTACTTCTAACCACTATTTATACTTTTAAGTAAGTTTTTGCTAACATTAGTACTAAAATGTATATTAGATTTGTGATTCTCAAATAAATGTATTCATTCCAAGAAATGGAATAATTTGAAAAATTTACCAAGTAAGCAAGTTTGTTAGAGGTGAGATGTAATTTCTCATTGTATTTCATATACATTAGTAAAATTATGAGAAGAAAACAGTCAGCAAAACAAAAATGTTTGAAAATTAACGTAAAATTCTTAAAAAGGTTAACATTATTTAAATTTTTATTTGATTCATAAGACTTAATGACTGATAACTGTTTCAGACTAAGAAAAAATTAAAAAGTTAGTTCTGAATCTTTTTGTAAATAGTGAGATAAAATATTTTATGTGATTATGATCTTCATGCAGTTTATTTTTTTAAACGACGTTTTCATAGTTTTTCTTCTTGGATTCTACCCAATTTACCTTTCTGCAGATTTTTTGTTCTAGAAACAAAATATAAATTCACCGAGGTAAAGATTTACGTATATATAAATATATTATGTCCCTAAGCACACATTAACTAGAATTGTTATTAATCTTTTTTTCATAAGTTTTATTTTAGTTTCTATGATAGCTGTTGCATTTACTGAAAGAAAATATTTTCGCGCAGTAATAGCATTTTCGCAAAATAAGATTTAAAATGTATTTGGAGTTCATTATTTACGAACTAAGACGTTTATAAAGGAAGAAATTAGATGTTTCTAGAATAAAATAAATTAACTGCACATTTTTTTTACAAGCACAACGAAAAAGCTCTTATTACGTAGTATTTTATAAATTTACCTCTGAAAAAATGTTGTGTTCTAATGCTATGATCAAGGTAGAACATTTTTTTTTACTCTACTTTATGTAACATGTAATGCGAGTTATTATATTTTTGTGTTTTCTTATTTTAAAGAAATTCATGTGTGGCAAATCGTAGCACAGATCCTTGGTAATCCTTACAAAAAGGAATTTTAAGCGCATCTTCCCTATCCGGTGGGGAAATTCAAACAGTTAAAAGAGAAATAATTAATTATTTCGTCTGTACTGTGGCAGCGATAACTCTTGCTACGATTTATTTTTATTTAAACGATTGATGTATATAACGTTATCGTCTGTTGTTATACTCTTCTGGTAGTTATACACATGTTATGAGGTTTAGATTGTTAATAAAATGGAAAAAAAAAATTTTAATGCCTGTTTGTAATTGTACACCATGGACCATTGAAAAAGGAAACATTACAGCATACTTTTAGATGTCTACTTCAGATATATGAGCTGTTATGGTGCAAGTGATTAACATGATATTTACACAAAAAATATATTCTGCTTGTGGCATTCTTGATTAATTATTGTTTCTTCTGTTTGTTTTGATATATGTGCAACATACAAATAAGCAGTCATTCAAGAATGATATAGTTTTTGATATCTGAAAATGATAAATAATGAATTAAAAATAATATTGTTACTAATGTTCTTCAATTAAAGTATATAGAAGTTATCAGTATTATTATTTATTACAATCTATGCATATTTAAAATATTAGCAATATTTCGATTTTTAATAATGGAATAAAATTCGAATATTCTACATTACACTTGTACCTGACTTTTAAATATAAGAAGCATCAAAGTAAATTCATAAAAGAGTATGGCAAAATGTAGTACTCAAACTTTAAATGCTGGTTTTTTCTTTTAATGACGTAGATAAATAAATATGAATCTACTATAACTGTAAAAAAAAGAAGAAAAATCAACTAAAGAATATTGTAACGTACTTTCTTTTACTGCTGTACAGAATTTATGAAGGAACACAGTTTCAATGGAAATAAAAATTCGAAGACTTTTAAAGAATCACCTATAAGGAAAAACAATTAGTTTTAAATTTATCTTACTTTAATCTGGATTGAAAAATATTGTTAGTGAGGCATTGAATTAATATTTTTTCAAGGAAGCAAATTTGTTTTGAGTATTAAGTTCTTACAAAATGAAACACTAGAATAATATATACGAAGTTAAAACATAGCTAGAAATACAGTTCTGCATTCATAATATTTATTTTGATTATGAACACAAAATAAAGTATTTTCAGAACAGAAAGTAAATTATAAATTTCTTAAAATTCAATAAAATGTATTGCATAATCTTTCTCTATATATAAATGGATGATTGTATGTATGACCTCGCTTCACTCCAACACCGTTCAACCGATCACTATGAAAATTAACATGTATACGTATTTTTTGTGAAGATGGTTTTTGTGCTATCTTTGTTGCAGCTCTCTACCAGGTAACGCTACAGCATATCAACTTCTGCACAGTTCAATCAATCACCCAGTTGCCAACAGGATCGCCAGAAATGATGCCAACTTAGCTCTATCTTCAACATTTCGCTGTTTCCATTCAATCGCCATTTTGATGTAAGGAACTGCGTTGCTTGCGAATATTACAATTTTAACATAAAATAATTACAACATAAAGTAATATTACGTATTACACATCCAGATATAAATTATTTACACCATTTTAACCCTCTAAGCGGTCTGCACTTAAAGTCTTGCCATTCTGGAGATGCTTCAAAAATGCACCGCACATATTTTTTTGCTTTCAGGTGGGGCTCTCAAAAGCAGTTGAGCCGTATTTTTAAGAATGCGGCTCGGCCGCTTTTGGGAATCTTGCTTGAAGGCAGAAAAAGCATCTCTGGAATGGCGGAATTTTACGTGCAGACCGCTTGGAGGGTTTAAGTGTTCATTACACAAGATTTGTAACAATGTGTTACTTTTGCTGAGCAGAGATCAGCATAGGAAGGTGTGTTCAAAAATCGACCCACAAGAGAGTTACGGGGCGTTATAAATAATTAAAAAAAACATCCTTTTTATCAGCTTTTAGAGATCTACAGCTATCTCAAAATTTAACAAATATGGTTTCTTTTAGTTCAGCTGAGATATGCAAAAGGTTTTTCTTTTTGTTTGTTTAATTTGCACTTCACGTAAAATTAACCCATTAAAAACTTCTTTATCCTTCAATCTGTACTGTTTAGTTTATCAATTCACCCTTGCGAAGAACGGGTATACTAGCTTGCTATTTATGTATATAATTGTTTATTACATTAAATGCTGACAGAATATTTGCTCCAATCATTAATCGTGTTCTAAATACAAAAACATGAACACTTCCAAGAAACAAAACCATTTCCTATTCTTGAAGAATCTACAGACAAAAGTTTATATATATGAAGGAAAAGACCTAAATATATATATACATCTGAACTTCATATATTATTTGAGTGATGAAGTCTAACTTGGAAGAAGCGGTGAAATATGAAAGGTTAGTCTACTGGGAAACTCTTTAATCTGTCAAAGAATATGATCCATGATGAATTATTCAGTTGAAAAACAGTATGGCTTTCTTATCCGTCGCAGCCTATTTGGATAAAAAAATATCAACTTTTAAGATTTTGAAAACATTTTCTGCAAAATATTCCCAGAACTTATATGTTCAGAAAGATCAAACTTGTTAATAATCACTCGAACAATTAAGCTATAACTAATTTTACATGTTTTGCACTCTATAAATACAGAAATAAATTTGGTGTAAATAAAAATATTTGATATGTACTGGTAATTTTAGAGATATTAAACGCTATTAGAGTCAATACTATGTATGTAAATGATTAGTGTAATTTTTTATAAATTATGTAATGAAATCTTTTTTAAGTTTAGTGTAAATTTATTATTTGTAAAGCTGAAAATCAAGTGTTAGTGGGAAAAATAATCTTACTTATTGACAATAAGAACAAACGCTTTCAAATTATTTTCAATTTATCTTAGCTTCTTTGACCCTTTGAACTTTTTTTGTGTATTCTGTCGTATGATTTGATTAAATTTAAGTAAGAAATGTTATTTGAGAGTTTTTCAGCTTTTAATGCAATGGGTTTCAGAAACTTCATAAAGGGAAATATTTAAATGAAATTATAATTGAAAAAAATATTTATTTTTAACAACTTAAAATGTATAAATAACACAGTTTTTCAATTGCTTCTATTTTTTATTTTTGCTGATTTGATCACTGAATTGAAACAATAATAACATGACAGACATTTATTTCCTTGCAGGAGATAATTCTAATGGACCATTTCTTCCGATATAATTTCAATGGACAACTTTTATTTATTGGGTACATTCTTTGTTCTTTTATCGTTTTTGAAGCAATTAAAGTATTTGTTTTATATTAAAAGCAAAATGCCTCTAAGGGATAGAAAAATTCCTTAATCAAACTTTACCTTGCTGTAATATATATATTTATGTTAATAATGTAATGTCTAACGATTGGAAACATTATACAAATGAGCATTTTTTTTTCATTTAAAAATTCTACGTGCATTTTCCATTAAAGATAAAAAAATAAAGCAAGGAATAGATTTTACACAAGAAAAAAATTAACCGAATAAGACAAAGAATGGTTGTCTGAATAAGATGCTCATTGTATGCCAGTGAAATCAAAAACTTGTTTCTTAATATGGGAATAATGTTCTGTTTGCAAACAATATTCTAAATTTTTCCCCTATTTCATAAATGGAAAAATTATTAAAGGACTACTATTTGGATACTTATTCGGTCATTTTTTCAATATAAATTTAATAATAATAAATATGAAGACAATGATAATTAGTGTGCGTGGAATTCTACGTGAAATCCTTTGGTTCATTTCCTAAAACAAGGTATTATTTCATTGTCGATATCATAAATCATAACCCTCTTAAAACATGTCTTTGATTCTATTAAATTAAGCATAAAGAATATTCTTTTTATTTTAATGATGGCTATGTGCATGTTTTAAGAAAATATTAGGAGTTTGCTTTATTTTTTCTATGTTGAATACAATTAATAAGGAAAAAAGTATCAAGAAAAAAGAGCAAAAACAAATATACTCTTGTTTACGGTCTAAGGTTTGATTTGAATATTGTTAGAAAATTTTTGTGGTATCAAAATGGGTTTTTTCAATAATTTGTTAATTTTATAGTATAATTGCTAGTATAGTCTTTTTTAATGTGCTTAGAAAAATAGAATCCACCAAAATTATTTGCTCTACGGGGTGAGATAACCTCTTTTTAATTACATTACCCTACAAAATGTACGTTTTCTGGTAGCTCACAAAAATGCACGAATTAAATATAACTGATTTTAAAAGTACATAATATCTATTTTTTTACAATATAAGAATATTTCATGATGATATAAAACGATTTTTAAAAGATTTTTTGAGGAAATATTGTACATCACCTGAGTAAACTGATAAAACTATTTAAGTGTTAATAATATAAAATTTAAATTAAGTAGTAAAAACTTCAATTTTATCGTTATGAGAGCATTGCTGAAAATGGCCTTTTTTACAGTTTATTTTTTACTGTAGATCTGGAATTATTGGAATAGTATAGCATCATATAACTGATTACTACTCAAATTAAGAGTGGAATTTTATGTTAATCATTTAATATCGTACTTTAATCAACATTTGGTTTTACATATTAATAATTCTACATATTCTCTCACTTCTCATATCTAATGAAAACAAAAATACACGTATTGTCGGTGATTATAATAAATAAGTATGTAGTTGAAAGAATAGATATCGTATTTTTATGTATCTTAATTTATTCAGAAAACCCACAAATTTCACTAACCTCAGATTTAGAACAACGTTAATAGTAGAATAAAATGACCATCTCTCAATGCCATGTATGTACTAATTATAAAACAGATATAATTATAGGTATTTTATATTTAAAGCAATTTCATTTAAAACTATGAAAATTTTTTGTAGGAAATCAATTTTTAAAAACTTATAAATATTGCATTCATTTGAAAATCATAGCTCGCCCAAAACTCATATCTGAATATCAGATATGACTTGATTAACCTAAACATTTTTTTGCTTTGCTTTGATGAGCAATACAATCATATTTAACCATAAATATTCCATATTTATATGTATTTCCAGGATCAATGGAAAATGGAACCTTGAACCCAAAAAAATTTGTTTTTTCTATTTGTTTCCAATTTGAACCCCATACTCAAACGTCTACTGCAGGCGTTTTCGGCAACGGACAGGAGATCAGCATGTTCGCACTAATAACCTTGTGGAAACATAATTGTATGTTTAATATATACATTATGACACAATATTGCCATCCCAATTATTGAAATTAGTAGCAATTACATTACTGATGTGATACTAGTTCTTCTGGGTTAATCCATGCAACTGTCGTCTAACTTGTGTAATGAACAAGAATGTGGTCAATCGCTTAGAATTAAGATAGTAAAATTTTTTTCATTACCAACAGTATCCAGTATTTTTATTACTATTTGAATTATTCGACTAAAACCTTCCCCACAATTTTGCATTTTTTTTGAGAAAAAGGAAAATCAAAATAGAAAGATTTCGTGTATGAATTATCGCTCATGTCTGCTTTTATCGGTAATGAACTAATTTTCCGAAATATTCTATAAAGCAATGAATTATGAGATTATACTCGCATAGAGTAATTGTTTATTGATTGATATATTATACTAATTCGCGTAAGTTGAATCTAAGAAATGACTGTAATTGGTTAAAATTATTCAAAATTAAGCAAATAATAATTATAAAAAAACTTGTAATGATGAAGTTGATTTATTTTTTAAACGCATCATTAAATCTCTTAATTAATTATCTAGTAATCAATTTTTGAATGAAGAATAGACAAATATATAATGAAAACTAGCCCGTAGCGTTTGTATTTAATCATATTTCTCAAAGTTTTATTAAAAGCAATTAATTCCTGCCGACAACAGGGTATTCCTGTTAATTCATTACAAACCAACAGATGGATGATTAATTAACATCAATGTAGCAAGAATAAGTACTGGTGATGGACACTGCAATTTTGAATCGGGGTCAAGCTACGAAAATGACACCTGAGCTGGCACCTCTCTCTCCAAAATTCCACATGTCACCAACATTTAAACTTTAAGCTTCGATTGATTTAATATGCAACTGCTTTACATTGCCGGTCTTCAGTAACAACAGGACTCGATTTCCATTCCTCCTCTACATGATGGCTTTCTTTGTGAAAACAGGAGCTGTGAATAGTCAAATGCAATGAAGACCACGAGTTCGGGACCATTAACTACTCGATTACCACAGCTGCAATTTATAAGTCGACTCTTGACAATCCGGGCAAGTATTAGCCAAGAAGCGAATTACTCGGAAGACCATTATCAAAGCTTGGAATTTTTTTATTTGAAAAAAATTACAGCTTTATTTTGAAGTCTGAATATGATATTATTTTTGTTAAATGATTACTTGCAATTTGACAGCCTTTATACTAAGCATTGTCCAGAATCTAAAAGAAACTTGTCATTGAAATTCATTTCTCAAGCTCGTAGAAGATAACGGTGATGATTTACTTGCATTTTGGAAAAAATGTCACAATATTGGCTTTTATTTACGACATTGCTTCTGTTTGGAAATCAATAAGACCTTTCAACTTTAAGCAAATAGTAGCGGAAAAGATTACCGGAAGATGATGAGGAATTTAGTGATTTTGAAGACAGTGTTTGTGAAATGACCTTGGATATTTTGCAAGGGATGAATAAACGTGAAAAGGTTGGTAAGGAATCAATGCGTGATTGATTATATGAAGACAATAGCTTTGCGTGACGTGAAAAATACAAAGTGATAATGAAATCGTGCAATGCACTAACGAAATTGAGAAAATTGAGCTAATCCTGGAAATCAAGAGCAAGAATTGAAGTGTGGACCCATATCTCTGCATAAACACGTACTCGAAGCCCTTCTTGATTACTTAGTATAAAGGGTTTTCCCAAACTTTTTAGTCTAAGGACCGCATTGATACCTCCTCTAAATCCTAAGGACCAAAACCTAAGTAGCTCAACTACCAACATATTGTAGTTTTGAATTATGCACAAGTTTTCGTTTCAGGACAGGACAGCAAGTGAATAAAACTTCGTGTACTTTAAACATAAATTTTGAGTCCCTTTTTTTCAGATTTCAATGCAATTGCAAATGACACCTCAAATTTTTCAAAATCCCTTTCCCCACAGCTTAAAGTAAAAATGATTGGTTTGCAATGTAGGAATATTTATAAAAATATTTAAATTCATCATGACTTGAAATTTTTTCGAGTCGTCCTTTTTCACACAGTTTGATTAGTTGCATAAATTTGCTTTAGCATTTTTTTTTGCTTTTGGAACCATTTATCTAAGTGAAAAAAACATTTTTCAAAATGAAATAAACAAAAATTATATTGATCTTTGTTATATAGATATTAGTTTCACATATAAAATGAGTACATATAATACTTCGAAACTTTAATGTTTTTCGCATGTGGAAGCAATCATTTAACGACAATCTGACGAAAAAATAAGCAAAAAATAGTAAAAGGATCATAATTCGAGAAGAAGAAAGATCACAGCAACAAAATTTGTGTATGTATCTTGAAGGGAAAAGGGTGTGAGTGAGTGATTTTGGAGTTTTATGGCGCAAGAGCCAAATTCGGCTATACTGCGCCAAACATTTGTTAAAATATTAAAACATTTGATAAAATGTGTAAAAATATTGACGACACAGTTTTTAAAAAGTTAAAATTTAAAATCACGCATGACTCGTTTTCAAGTAAAAAATAAAAAAAAAAGCAAACAAGATCTAAAGTAAAAGCATTAAAAAGACTAATGAAAAGTTTTAGTTTAAAAAATTTAAGCGGTTCATGTTACCCTTATTAATTCCTACTTCTGAAACGCGTCGGAGTTAACGTGCGCGTATATATTTGCGTCAGGATTGTTTCTATTATATTCAGAAATGGCGAATTTATCCGTAGGATCTGGCTCAAGTTCTTCCTCCACGTCATACACATGTAAGCATGTCTCGTCAATGTATACCCTGAGAGGTGCCGGTTTCTGGGTTTTATGGAGCCATTTTTATTGCTATTTCTGGTTTCTTGTACCCTTTTTTGGGCGTTTTCTCATTTCTTTGAATTTCGTTTACACTTTTGGGATTTCGATGCATTCGAACGTTCACTATTGGATGTAGTATGGTGGGATAGATTCTGGTAAGGTAACTAATGGTTGAATTTCATTTAAAAGTGCAGTAAATTCTATTAGAGTACAAAAGAGTGGGGTGGGTTTCAGTTTCTAAAGATGTATTTGTAGTGGTGGAGTGTAGGTGGTTGGAGGTTCAGTGACTGTGTTTCTATTGAAGAAGTGGAGGGTAAGAGTTCTGCCTGGGCTGAAGATGATGTGGTAAAAACAGGAGTGGCTATTTAATGTATTTGGTTTGGGATGATGAAAGTGGTTGAAGCAACTTCAAAGGTGACATTTCACATTTGTTATATTTTCGTCTGTTTGAGTAGAATTGTTTTTAATACTCGATTTGGCCGCTTGGAGCGTATGTTTGAGATGATTGTGGGATCCATTAATTTACGGCTTCAAGATAAGTAATATTTTATTTGTTTTTATTTTCCTGTATTTGTTTCTTCAGTTTTCCATTTCCTGGGCATAACTTTTGAATTTGATGAGTGGGGCTCGGTATTACCATCACTATTTCGGCTCTAGAGTACAATCTGTGGAAGAATGCCCAACGGCTGCAATATCTAGAGCATATCAATTCGACCGCGGCAAGAAGAGTGACCGAACCTCTGGCACTTAAAGCAACGTGCAGAGGATTCGGTGGCTATATGGGCGAATTTACAGTTAAGGTAACCGGTTTTTATTGTGGATGGAAGTTTGGGGCTGGTTGAGTTAAATTATATGTTTGGTCGAAATTATTGATGCATCTTTTAATTGTTATTCTTTCTGACCTGAATTACACCCTCTGATAAGAGAGAATCCATCCAGAATTTCGCATCAGGGGTGGTCAACAGGTCAGGTTCAGAAATGACACCACGACATGAATTCAGAGTTTTATGCGGGCTTATTATTGTACAGAATAAGAAACGATTTTATAGAAGGAGTCTCTAGTTTGTGCTGTTGGTGAGAGACTGTTTCAATAGTAGGATCCCCTGATCTTACCTTTTTTAACTGATTTAGGCTCACCACCTATTCCTATACGAGGGCTTTTGAATAGCAAAAGGTGATTTTCTGAAGACATTTCACATTGTTCGGTAAGGAAAGCAATAAAAATCTTGTATTAGTCGCAATTTGTCAATATTTAGGTTGGTAATACGAGGTCTTTACCTCAAGAATAAAAGTAAGTATTGGATCCATAACAACGCGTATACCACTTTCATCCTGGCGTGCTCCACCCACCACGGAGTCCAACAATGGGAGGCAATGTGCCGTCAACTGGCTAAATCCAGGTGCAATGGTGCTTAACCCAGAGGCTGAATCTGGTGAAGATAGTGATAAGGTGTCCAGGTGAGGGATCTAACGGTAAACCTGACAAATTCTTATTCGTAGCAGAATTAACCTCTATAGCAGCAGTTCTTCGGGGACACCGAAGAGAATACAGCCGATTGATTGCGGAGTGGCTCTACCTGCCACCCGTTCCGCTAGAAAGCGTGGGGCCGTGCTGGGAAACGCAGAGGTATCCCTAGGCTACCAATCTCCTCCATACCGGAGAAGTGTTGGACAAAGGGAAACTCTGGGTGCTGATCCCCAGAAACTATTTTTCCTACCGGACGCCGCAATGGCAAACATAAAAGTGGTCGGAAAACCAACGTTGTTAGTCAAACAAATAAAGGAAACATGTAATTAAAGTGGGCTCCGGCAAAGAAATAAATGAAAGTTGAAACTAAATTAACGCACAGTACCTAAATCATAATATGTTATAATAGTAAAGTTTTTTCACTAGAACAAATGTTGAATAAAGTTCAATAGTAAGATTAATGTTGTGGTCTAGACGGGAAAGAAGAAAAGTTGGAAATTTGAAATGGCAACAGGTTGAGGGTCGGTGCACACAGAAGATCACTAGGTAAAATTCCTGTTCGTGGAATTCCATGTTTACCAAAGACAAACCCCTTAGGAAAGTGAAAAGATCACTAGGCACCCGGGAGTGTGATCCCGTACTCACCTAAAGAAGGTATCCCTGAGGGGAAGCAAGAAAAGCAGCAGTGCTCATCAGCAAAATAATTAGGCTGATCAGCCAAATACCAAGTATTAAAATAACGATATGATAAGTAAGTCACTTGCAAGTTAATGGCTTTCATTACTTTTTTTTTTGCTCATTTATTTATTTCTTTGTTCCAAATTTTGAAAAATCCGTTGATGGTATTTGAGTGAAGCATAGATGGTATGGGGCCAGATGTATCCATTCTGGGAAACGACTGCACGAGATTACCTGGACTTTAAATGTCAACCAATCGATCGTCAGCCGTATTTGAAATTATAATAAACTGACCAAGGCTGTACTGCCAAAGACCTGATAGTGGACATTTTAGGGGTATAACCACCTACGCGGACCGTTATCTCTGTGTGTAAGTTCTACGTTATCGGACGAGTTAAATCCACGAACTTTCTTCGAGTTTTGAGACGCCATCAGGAACAGAAATATCCCGTCAAACGGTTTGTAAACGGAAGCATGAACGTCATCTATATTGCAGACGTACATGAGCTCGAGTGCCATTGACGTTATCTTATAGAAGATTTTGGTAACAGGGGGCATATCAATAATGGGCCAATGCATTGTGTTCATCGATAAGTTCCGATTCTGTGTAAGCAACGATTCCCGATCGATATGAATCTGGAGAATTTTAAGGACTTGATCTCAAGTTCCCAGTATCATTGAAACACAGTTGCAGTAATGGTGGTGGCATAGTTTGAGCAAGGATATCAAGGACCCAATTGATCTCCCCATCTTTCACCTGTTTGTTACAGCAGTTATTTGTCGGATTGTAATCCTCGATGCATGTTTTCTTCCATATTTGGCAGCCATGGGTCCTAATGCCATGTTTATGGATGATAATGCAAAAGTACATAGAGCTCTGTTGTCGACCAATACGTGGATCGTGAAACACTGCTTCGAATGAAAATGACCAGCATGTTCACCCAACTTGATTCTAATAAAGCATTCTGGGACATGCTCGAGTGACATCTTTCTGTCCTATGCAGTCTTTCTCTTAACAATGCCGTGACAACATGTCTTCTTCAAAGAATGGGCACAATTCCCACGAAGTTTGACTGACGATCTGTTTGCAGGTATGAATCGTGGCTGTCGAACCTTTATCTCTAGTATAGGAGGTTCCAAGAACTACTAAGAAATGTTTGCTACATAACATTTTTTAGAACAAGTTAGGGACATTATTGTTTATACTGGTAATTTGAAATTCTAATCTTTGTTCTTCTTTATTATTTAATGCGGCATTGATTTTTAGTTTATTGAACAACAACCTGTGAAAATTTTCATTGCGATTCAATAAATTGCTTACATTTTATTACCTTTTTTGTTGTCGCTTATTTTTTTAGACGGAATGTAGTAAATAAAAGAACTTTCAGTTATACCTGAAATAAATAATAATTTTTGGGAAAAAATTTATAACCAAGAACTTCAAAGGTTAAGTTAAATAAACAGAAAAACAATTTATTCAAAATATTTCAATACAGAAGAAAGTACATGGTATAGCTTGTAATTTTTAAATGTTTGGTGAAAAAATTAAAAATTGAACACAAATATTTGTTGAATTTTCTAATATTTCTTCCATGAAATTCATTTTATACATACTTATCTATAAACGAGGAAAAAAGCTCCACTTTCAAAGGGGGAGAGTGATACATCATTAGTAAATGTCTTAGAAGGCTAAAATTAAAAAAGAAAATCTTTATTCAATTATACATTTTCAAATATTTGCTTTTATTGTTTGCTCTTCAAATCTAAAATCATTTGAAATTCTAGCATTTAATGGAAACTCTACTTTAGCTGGAAGGCTTGAGAATTGATTTATTAACATTTCTCTTTCTTCCACATTATTTAATGTGTAACGCTTTTCACAGACTTCAAACGTTTTATTTTCGGTGTTTACAAAGCTATCCATATATACTTAGCAGTTTTAAAAATCGGTTCATTTAAAAATGTTTTTGGGTACTTTAAAATCTGGAAATATATTTAGAATTTTTCTTTTTTACAACGATACTAGTTATCATAATTGATCACAAAAAAAGTATGATTTGAATCGATATTTTGAACCCTGACATATTATTTTAAGCAATGGTCTTTGTAATATTGTTGATATAGAAAGTTTGCATAAACAATACACATAAATAACTCAAAATGAGAAACGTAAAATATATCAACATATTTTTTTCATTGAACCTAGCATTATATTGAAGTATCTGTAGGAGTAAAATTAACAACTTTTTCATGTGATATTTAAATTAAGAATTAAACATTCTGTGGTATTAAAACTAACAACTATTTTTGGAGTATACATTTTTTTATTTAAATCTAGAAAAATAAATGTAAAGAAATTAATATTTCTTTCAAAATGTAGCATCATGACAAAAACATCATGAATATAAAAGCAAAATGTTTATAAGGTGTTAAATAATATCTGTTCAAAATAATATGCACAAAAATGTAAGCATTTAATATCTAGATAAGTCATCCATTCATTTCCATTTTAGTAAAAAAAAAGTTAGTAAGTAAGAGAAATGAAAGTAAGTAGGCGAGTAAGATATTCATATTTTATAACAGCAGTCACAATATTTTAAGAATTTTTATGTGTATAAAATTCTAAAGAGATCATCACTTGATTGTTTCAATAAATTTACCTAACGCAACCTACTTTTTCTTTTTAAAGAATGAGCTAAACATGTGACGTCATAGTCACATGATAATGACAATCACGTGTTTCCAGCCAATCAGTTCATAAATTAATGTGACGTCATCGTCTCAAGATAAATACAATTACGTGTATGCACAAATTGATTCATGCGCTTCACTGTTGCCAACGTTTTTTAAAAATATTTTTACACATTTTCGCTTTCTTTTAAAAAGTACATATTTATCAATAATAATAACAACGTATATAGGCAAACAAAGTGCACTCTATTTAAAAATACACGTGTAGAAACAGATTTAAAAAAGTATGAAAAATTTTTTGAAGAATTTTAACATATGAGCATCTTTACCTATATTAGGTGCTTGTTTAGTAGCACTCTAATAAACACTCAGCGTGTTGAGTTTTGGTGCAAAATTCATAATTCAAACCCTTTTCAAAACTAATTGAAACTTTATTATGTGTCCATCTTCGATGTCAAAGTAAAGCAAGTAAAAAAAATGTTGTTCAAAAATGCCAATGTTTCACAAAAATATAGTTTTCGTTAAGGTGTTAAACATACAAAAATTACCGATAGAGGTGTACACAAGTGAAAAATATAAAAACTGAAATATAAAATTGCTTTATGATCATTTTAAAAATTAACAGTAATTAAGTGTATTTATAAAATAAAAGTTTAACCTTCTACACGTTTAAATATTTATTAAAATAGGAACAATTGATTATCTCCTCACCATGCCATATATTTCGCTGGATTCTGGAAAACAGCTGACAGTGGGTGCAGCCATCTATGTGAGGAAAAATCTCAATAAAAACTGTCCCTTACAATCTTAATTTAATTTACTTGAAATTGTATCTAATTTACTATTGGACAATACCATGTGCCTCAATGTCCGTTTGCCCTGAATTCAGCGGAGAAACACATAATTGTGTTTATCATGTAATCGCCATGAATTTAGCCCATTGTAGTGCTCAACTTTTTGTATTTCCAGGCTATCAATACCTCAACTTATGTGAATTAAAAGTCTCATCCATTCGTTCTTTGTTTGAGAAATAAAAAATTGATAAAATTGGCATGCGTTGAATTTGCCGATCTTGCCTGGTACAAATGGAGGAAGGGCAGTGATAATGTTCAAGAACTTGCATTCCCTACCAATCAGGAGTTGGGATTGACTGGATCTGAGCTCATAGAAAATGTACTGTATAAAAAGTCGTTGAAGAAATCTGAGTCTTTGGACCCAGTTTAATCAGAAGATCGAATAACGGTTGGGAACTGGTCTGGAGGCCTCAGTTTAATCGAAAAAAGGGTTACAAAGTTTGGAAAATATTAGCTCGAACAATGAGCATATTTCTTGGACAAAACGAGGAATAAAAAATTATTGGCATACTTCAAGGAAATTTTGCGGGAGAAAAGAAATTTTTTGAGTCGGTAGATTTTATGAAACCTATATCAAAATAACTTCAGTTTGAGACTTAGTATTTGTGTTATCTAAGATTTTATTAAGGTATCCGACTACGTTCGGAACCGTGATTTTGCAAAAGCGTATAATTGGATAATATTTATGATATTTAGTGTCACTTAGATTAGAAAACGTATATAAAATTGTTTTAAGAATATTATTACAATAAAAATTGTTTAAGTACAATATTTTGACAAAAAATGAACATAGAATGATCCATTTTCAAAACATTCTCCTTTTATGAAAAATGCTTCTATTATATAATAATATTTTGCCTGACCAGCTCAGACCTCTGTACAGAGGCTGAACTAGAATTTTTGAAATATGTAACTTAGAAGTGGATTTATCCATATTTTACTGCAAAAGACGGAAGAAATTTTAAGAAAAATACGCTGATAATTACTTTAATTGGAGGTAACTCTGAAAATAATGTGAATTTTTCAAAAAAATCCAAGTTCAGACTCTCTGGAGAAGTCTTTACTTTATATAAGCACAAAATATCATTATTATAGAAGAATTTTTTATAAAAGGAGAACATTTTGAAAAAAGGTTATTCAAAGTTAATGTTTTTCCAAAATATTGTATTTAAATAATTTTTTTGGCATAATATCTTTAAAACAATTTTATGCATGTATTTTAATCTAAGTGACATTAAATATCATGAAAATTATCCATTTCTGCGCTTTTTTTAAAATCACGGTTCCGAACGAATCTACCTTAAGTATTACTAAGGTATTAGTAACCTAAGACCTAATAATAACAAGGTATTACCTAATTATTATTTTCTTTCTTCCTCCCAATTAAAAAAAATTAATATGTATTTGTATGTGTGAATTCATACCCTGACATAGAGGTAAATTCGACTAACAAGGTTATCACTTAGTCCCACCTATCACGTAAGTTCTAGGTATTATTGAAGTATAATTTCGTTGAAGATATATAAAATGTATTATAAATGTAAAAAAAGGAAGCGAAAGATAATATATAGAGGAAATTATGAAGAACAAATAGGATAAAGGTATTGAAACTTACAAATATACAAATAAAAAAATAAAAGAACACTAGAAATAAAAATTATTTAAAGTTTTAAAATTTAAAAAAATTTTTTTTTTTTTTTCCTTTTTAAATTACAAAATCCCAAAAAATCTATATTTTTAGACAATATTAATTTAGGAATTTCACAAATGGCATAAATCATAGTTTTCAAAATATCCATAAAATAACTGGATGAATACTAGTTATGAAATTAAATAATAAGATTAATTAATTAATTCCTACACAATTAGTCATAACGAATTTTTTTATTATAAGCATACGGGGATAAGGAACAGAAAAAAGAATGACCTATCTCATTTTTAAAACACCAATAAAAAAAAATTATATTACACACAAAGCACTCTTTATTTAAATAAAAAGTAGAAAAATAAGAAATTTTAAAATATGAGATTTTTGAAATTTGAGTTCACTTTTCAATATGAAAGTTTCAAAAATTATTTCAAACTTCTGTAATTTCATTAAATGAATTTATTTGAAAAAAATTATTTTAAATTTGGTACTGAGTTTTATTCATATTTAGGAAAAAGTCGTTCGAATTAATTATATAGTTATTGCATTAATAATTATTTTAATTAATTACTATATAATTTTTCGAATTAATTATGTAGTTATTACATAATTTCTTGTACAATCTTTTACTGTAATGCTACTATCTTTCTCAAAAGATAGCATAAAGTTATCCTGCTTAGTACTCAATTTTTTTTTGCTTTGTAAATTCATATTTTCATACACCAATATATGAAATAGCACGAACAAATTAATAATAAATTCAAAAATATATCGTTATAAATTAAGGCCCCAAAATGTTCGTGACGTGTTTAGAAACACCAAAAAAAAAGGGATTTTTTTTTTTTAAAAAGAATTTTCCTTTTCTTTAATTAAAGAAAAAGTAAAAAAGGCTGTTTCAGAATCAAATATTCGAAAATTTCGTATAAAGAGACAACATAATTCTTTCCTTTAACAGTAAACAAAGTCTAGCCAATAATGCTTAATTTCCTAAGCAACCAAGAAATGTAATCATGAGAGAAAATTACTTAAAACAAAGTTTACAATTATATATAATTTATAATCCTTCTTCAATAAAAAAAAAAAGATGTTGTTGAAAAATGCATCACCATATAATTAAGCAATCTGTTTATTTTGGAACTTCTCATCATGAATAAAGAAAATTCATGTTATTCTTCATTAAATCTGTATCTAAGTGCAAATTAATTCTTATATATGACATGATCTTATCCTAATACTTTTCCCCCTTTGAATTATAATGTCCAAGTAAAAATATTTTTCAATCAAATTATTCATCAAGTAAATAAACTTAAATTTAACCTTTGAATATTATCCGGAAATTGTAATCCACAAATTCATCTCGGTATTATAATTTTTATATTCTCATTTTATAAATGATAGTTATGAATCTCCAAAATTTAAATAATTGAAATGTATATACATATGCACAAATGTTATAATTCCCTTTAATTTCATCAAAACAATTTTTTAATCTGTAATGTTCCTGACCCTTCAGAGCTCATGCGTAAATAATTAACTAGCTTGTCTGCCTAACGGGATTTAATCGTGACAATATCTTTTAAAAATTAAAATCTCAGCGAATTTAAAGTAAACTTACATAAGATTTCCTCGTACAATATTTTCCCACCTATCGCAAGCTCCGTCCATGAAAGTCATGTGTATTGTGGAACTTCCGGTTGTCGTTTCGTGTAAAAGCTCCCGTTTCAAGGAAAAATTTGCCTGCTTCTCGTCCTTCGTCATGTAGCCTGCAACTTTTGGTTTTTGTCATCGCCTTTCATTCTGTGTTGTGTGTATAATTGCTGTTTAAATGAAATGTTCTTCTACATCAAATAAATCTGTATTCAAAAGTACAAAGCCTCCTCAAGTATGCCATGATATCATACATATAATATTTAATAATCAAGAAAAAGTCTTCTCGATGAAATATATTTCATATATACATACTGAATTTCCAAAAGTCAAGGAATGGGATACCATCTAATATCGTATGGACTTTCTTTTGCTCTGTTAAGTGCAACAACTAGATCTGGCATTGAATGAAGAAGTCGTCGGAAGTCATCTGAAGAAATATTCAGTCATTCTACATCTACACAGCCAGCCATAATTGCGAAAGTGATGCCGTCGTAGTATTTTGTGCACGAAAACTGCCTTTTCGATCATGTCTTGCATATGCTCAAAGAGAGTCATGGCTGGTGGTTTAGGTAGCCAAATGGAATTAGGCTAAATAGATTAGACATCCACTGGAATTGTCCAGAACTTACCTTGAGACAATCGAGAATGAATATTACCTGGTAATATGAATCATTGCTATCCTAGAGGATGCCGTTTGGGTACTTGAAGTCTATTAATGGCTGCGAAAAGCCTCAATATAACAATTTCTAGTCATTGATTGGTTCAGTTTGACTGAACTGAGGATCTTATCTACAATGACATGTAAAAACAGTCTATACTAGGGATGGTCAAATAGTGGCTCGCATGCTTTCCACCAAGACAGTCAGAAAAAGGTGATAGGGTACATTCTTCTTATTAAACTAGTTATAAAATTAAATGTGCTTGCAGCTAGAGATTTTATGAAATTAGCATAATAAAGAGATTGAATAAACTGCAGCTATTTGATTTAAGTTATATTTATTGATTTTTGTGTTACAATTTATACTTTACTTGAGATGCAAAGTTAACTAATGAATGGATCTATTTTAAAAATGTGCTGCCTCCGCTTTCACATTGTGGCCCTCGAGACAAAGCAATTACTCACCTCTGGTCTACACTATTATAGTCATTGCACAATACCATTAGTCTACCCCGAGCATTATGGAACCATCAGCAACTTTCAATATATTTTGTTAATACCTTTGATCCATCTCCAAGTAGAATCTGACTCGACTCGAGCCTTACCATCAGCTCCACAAACCATCTGTCCAGGCAACGTTTTTCCTGTTACCTAGGGTACAACCAATAGGTTCACGAGACTAGCAAAGGTGCTGAATCCGATGGCATGTTGTTAATAAAGGCACTGGAGGCGATCTTCTGCTGTCATACCACATCAATATCAATTTTGCTGCATTGTCTCCCGGACACGCCTGTCGTTCATCTCACTTTGATTGTTGTTATTCGACATAGTGTTATTTATCTGATAACATTGACAACTCTGCATATGTACTATTTTTATGATGCCAAGAGTTATGCAGTGTACCAAGTGTACCAATGGACTTACTTCACCGGAACATATTCTAGAGTATCTAGGGTTCTCTAGACAGGTTTTTATGACCAATCCAAAGTTATTCTTGGATTTCCTCAAGATGCATGATTTAATGAATCTGATTTAACACTGCTGATCTCCGGGGATATGCAACATCAACAATGCATACGTCACTGTTTCGTTCATTACGTACACAAAATTAGCTATTACATTGTCTATGATTGGAGGTATAAACGAAAAATGTTTTAATTTTGAACTTTTTCAAAAATGGAATCCCACATGCATCTATAGTCAGAGAAAAAGAGATGGACGGACATAAAATTAATGCCAAAACTTAAATATTGCAGATCTTTAGAATGTAAAAATTTAGCATATATATCTTTGTAGTATAGAAATAATCCTTATTTTGCAGTTTTGAAAAACAAATGTCAAACTCGTGATAGTGATTGACTTATTTCACACAAAAGCAAGTTCGGTGACTCGAGGAGAGGATATACTCATACATTTTAAAGAATGTAAAAACGTCGAACAACTTTAGAATATATTATAATGGCCAACTTAAATGGGATATTGTTTAGTCTTGTGTTAACGTTAATTCTGTGTTTTTTGTTCTAGCAGAATTTAACTACTACTTAGAAAAATATATTAAAAATTTCACTGCACACAAAGATTCAAAACTGTCGTTTTAAAAATATTTTCTTAATAACTAAAATTACAAATATCGTCATTGGCATGACAGCCTTTTGTGGGGCGAAGCATTCCCCAGAGGTTATTACCATTATGCCCTTCTCCCAGCAATTGATCTCCAGTTCTTCACTTTTAGAATGACAAGGTCCTCATCCACACAGTCTTTCCATCTCCTTTTGGGCCTTCCCGTTGGTCTTTTATTAGAGGGAGTTGCATTAAAAATTTTCAGTGCTGTTCGTTCTGGGCTTATTCGTACTATATGCCCTGCCCATCTCATTCAACACAAGGGGAAGATACGACTACGGAAATTCGTTTGGGGTCGAGACTTGGTGCAATAGTAGTACTCCTTTAGGATGTTCAACCTTCAATGTAATTCCGCCGAATGGCCAGTCAATTCGGAGAAAATAGCGTTTGAAATTCATGCTTAGCTTTTTTTATACAATTAAGTTTCAAGTTCCTTCAACGATTTCGTAGCCTGGTTGATATATCGTCTGCATAATATGCGCGAGATCAGGGTTCGATTCATCAGATCAACTTTTTTTTTATTTCATTTAATTATTTTTAAAATTAAATATATTTATTTATGAAAGGTTTATTAAATATTAAATGATATTTAAAGTAATTATTTTGTATTTTATAAATTAAAAAAAAATTAAATCAATTTATTATTTAAATTATTTATTACTTAAATTATTTATTACTTAAATTATTTATTATGTAGATTATTTATTGCCAAATTATTTATTACTTAAATTATTTTATTATGTAGATTATTTATTACTTAAATTATTTATTATGTAGATTATTTATTACTTTAATTATTTATTATGTAAATTATTCAAAATTATTATTAATTAAAAATATTTAAAATTATTATTAATAAAAATGTTTAAAATATTTATTAATTAAAATTATTTAAAATAACTTTTAATTAAAATTATTTAAAATAATTATTAATTAATTTAATAATTTGAATTTTTTTAATAATTATTAATTAAAATTATTTAAAATAATTATTAATTAAATTTAATAATTTGAATTTTTTTAATAATTATTAATTAAAATTATTGATAGTTAAACTTAATTAATATTAATAAAAATTATAATTAATAAGAATTAGTATTAATAATAAATCTTATTAATAATTATTATTAATAAGAATTATTATTAATGTATTATTAAAATTATTAATTTATTATTGAAATTATTATTAATTTATTATTAAAATTATTTAAATAAATTTTTTAAAATTACTTAAATTAATTTAAAAAGGACTTAATAAATGTTTTACAAAATTATAAAATAATTAAATTAATAATCTATAAAAAAAAATATTTTTTTATTATATTAATTATAAATAATTAATTTAATAATAATATACATTATAAGAGATATGTTATATTATATATAATATTTTATTTATAGTATATGTGCATTCACATGTAATAAAACTGTGGTAACTAATTTTTATGTATAATATCATTTAATATATTTATTATATATTTTATTTTAAATATTTTATTTATTAATATAAAAATATATTTATAAAATTTAATGTAATTATTTATATAATTGCAGTATTTTTGCCAATAAAATACAAAATAATTAGGTAACATATCATTTAATATCAAATAAACCTTCCATAAATAAATTTTTATTTAATTTTAAAATAATTAAATGAAATGAAAAAGAAGTTGATTGATTAATCGAACCCTGACCTCTCGCTTAGTATGCAGACGATACATCAACCAGGCTACAAAATCGTTGGAGGAAATTGAAACTTAATTGTATACAAGCTAATCGTGAATTTCGAAGGCTATTTTCTCCGAATTGACTGGCCATTCGACGGAATTACATTGAGGGTTGAACACCCTAAAGGAGTACTAACACTACACCAAGTCTCGACCCTAAATGAATTTCCTTAGTCATGCCCTCCCCTTGTTAGTAAAATTACAAATATATATATCGCCCCCCTAAAAAAACAATTCACTCATAAAACTACAGTTTCATTTTAAATATAGCATGCTATATTTATAGCTATTATATAGCATGAAGCACATGTGCGAATATTTATACTATTTTAATAGTTTTGGTTGATTGTATATTAGAGTGGCACCACGAAGCCAAGCGGGGGGCTGTTGGTGACGGATCTCGCGTAATTTTGAATCATGGCTCAGTGACAAGGGCGACACCTGAACAAGCATCCCCCTCTCCAGATTTCTTCAACACACCAAAGTGAGAATTTGAGCCTCGATAGCATTCCACGATTCGGAAGAAATAATGCCGGCCATGAGTTCACGACTATGACCACTTGGCTAATGCGGAAAATTTTGACAAAGATGTAGTTGAGAAATAACTCATATAACCTGGTTAGCAGCCCATAAAATTTACTTTTTGTACCCATATGGCAAATAAAAGTAAAAATTGTGGTGAATGACGTTTTAAAAGTGAGACATAAATCACGAAGTGATAGAACATCATCAATTATGTCCAACATTCTAGTATTTCAGGATCAGAAGATTGGTATGATAAGAATTTTCTACTTTGTGGTTGAGACGTTTAAATTTTTTTTCTAGAAGCTATAACTGTGTGAGGTGTAATATATCAATGTGTGATGTAAATAAACGTATTGAATTGAAGGTGTGTTTGTTTTTGTGCATGAAAAATTACTAAATTAAAAAAATTTCCTTAGCTTGCAGCGTCAGCATAGTGAAGTGTCTCGCAGTTTCGTATATAACTCAAAATCTGTTCTCCAAAGTTGGATTAATCAGAGAATTGTATTTCTTAATTCCAAATTCAAGTTTTATTAAATACTTTGTTCAATGTGAATCATTAGTATTATGTACCTCATAAATAAATTTTAAATATTTATTCCAATAAGAATTTTTCATATTGCATAAAATTTGCAACATTTATGCAATTTTAAAAATTTTCTAACATACACAATTTTGTTTTAAAAAATGTTTTTGATTTGATATGATTTTAATATACGTTGCACTGTGAAGTAATATGAGGGTTATAGTCGACAGACCTCTTAATTCTCAACCATGGTCAAGTGACGAGAACAACACCTGCCGGCGCAGTTAACTACCACGCCGCACCAACGGAGAGACATTGAGCCTCGACAGATTTAACGTGCATCAGTCCCCTCTACACAGAGGGGCCAGGACTCGAGCCCGCGACACGCTGGCCACGAGTTTGTGACCATAATTACTAGGCTACCACGACCACTCAGAATGTGCAAGTAGACTTACATTAACGTTGCACTATAAAGCAACACGAGGGCTATTGGCGATGGACTTCGTAATTTTGAGCCTCTGTGAAGTGATGATGACGACATCTGAGCTCGCATCCTCTCTCTAACTACCACACCAACTAGGAGAGAGGTAGAATATATTTGAAGACAGTTAAATATATGTGGGAAATTTCCACATGAACATTCTTTAGAGGGTGCTTTGCTGCGCGGCTACCAGTGAATTAACAGGGGAGATATAGAGGAAATAGCGAGCGGACTCTGAACGCGGAATTAGAGATCAGGACACAGGAAAGAACAGCGAGGGAACGGTAGCCGAAATGGGGACACACCCGTTGTTCAAAAGGGCAGCGTAGGTCACTCTCAACACCCAAATACCACCCCAAAAGACTGTATCGTGAGATTAGGGTGTCATCAATTGTACTGGCCGCGGTGGCCGAGGTGGGTATAGGTATCGGACCGTGAAAACTGCCTTGTCACGGTTCGGCCCAGTACCACTAAAGACCCGCCGTGTAGGGCAGCGTGCACATTAAATCTGTCGAGAGCTGAAGCACGTCCTCTCGTTGGTGTGTGCGTGTGGTAGTTAGGAGGGTGCCAGCTCAGGTGTCGTCCACGTCACTTGACCCTTCTTCCAAATTACGTGGTCCGTCGCCAAAAGCCCTCGTGTGTAGCTGAACAGTGCGACGTTAATATTCAATCAATCAATCAATCAGTCATCAATTGTACTAGAACTGTATTTAAGAGCCCCAGAGGTGTTTAATCTAAATATCAATCCAGCTATCAGCTTAAACGTCTGTCGTAGTGAGAAGAACTGTATCTATTGTCCAACATTAAACGTTAGTTTAGCAAAAAACGAGCGTAATCATTGAATACCCCTAGAACTGGGCAATAATCCTACATATATATGTAGAGGATTCCAAAGGAAAATTTTTGTTTTTTTTTACATAAATGTTTATTAATATTACTATTCATTAAGGATATAAGGTCATTTGACATTTTTATTAAATGATTCAACTAAACTGAATTTTTACTTGAGCGTGATTTCATGGCAATTGGAAAACTATATTTCTGAATGAATAAAATGGTGGATCTTTTTCCACATTCTTATTAGTTTGTTTCGATAACGCTACAAAAATACTCGGCTACTTCGACTACACCAGGGGTGGCCAAACTTTTTCAGAAGGGTGCCACTGTCTGATAAAAAAAATGCATGCCACTTAAAACTTTTTCAACAAACAAAATATAAAAAGATGAAAAAATGTTATTTATGCGCTTATTATGAAATTTTTACGCAAATAGCCCATATTTTATACAAGTCTATATATAAGTAATGGAAATTTAAATAAGAAATATTTAAAATATAATATTTAAAAATAATATACGAAATATATAAAAAAAATAAGTATTTACAAAAAATATATGATCAATCAGATTGAAAAAGAGCAATCTTTTTCCTGTAATCTTAAATTTAAATGATTTAAATGTCTTATAGAGTATCGGGGTAAGAAAAGCTACATCTCAAACCCTATCTTCATTCTTGAGAAGCAAGCACTCACTGGGCAGTTCATCGTTTGCTTCCAGATATTTTACAATACACTCCCTCAGATTCCAGAATCTCACGAATGCACTTCCTTTGGAAAACCAAAGCACACAACAATGAAGGAGCGTTGTCTACATTATAATTTTCAACTGTAATTTAATTAAATGTATTTAATATAAATTTTGAAGTTTTGTTTTGTCTGAGGCAACCACCTTTCACACAATAAAACAGTAAAAAAAATTAGTAATTATTACCGTTTCAAATTTTTTAATTTTTCAATAAGTCTTCGCGTGCTACTCCTACAACTCAACCGTGCCACACGTGTCTCGGGTTGGCCACCCCTGAACTAGACCAAGGTGGCCTAATGACAGGGGCGTACCTACCACCGTATCAATGATAAGAGGGGCCCAACATGTGTAAATACAGTCCCACTAACAGAGCTCCCATATCTAAAAAAGGGCCCCGATGGAATTTTGATACAGTGCCCCCTCAGAGGTATCTACACTAGTGCCTAATGATTATGGTCATGAATTCATGCATGCCGTGTAGAGGGGTTAGTGCACATTAAATCTGTCAAGATCAAAGTCCTCCCGTTGGTATACTGTGGCAGTTTGGAGAGGGGGTACTAGCTTAAGGGTCCCCCATGTCGTAATAACCCAATGGTTGCTTTATAGTGCGACGTTAATGTAACTATCACAGGGCAATTTAGTGAAATTACTTGATATAAATAATTTACTACAGTATTAATAATAATTTGCATAAGAATCGCTTAGAAAAAAACCTACTTTTCAAGATAAGTCGTTAACACACAAAATCACTTAAATAAATATATATTTTTTATGTAACACAAAACGATGATTTTGAATTAATAATTTTAATTTCTTTTAAAACATCATGAAATAATAAACTTTCGAACTGAATATGCCAACACATTACTTTTTTATTTGCGCCAATTTTAATATACTACTACAAAATTATTCATGTTAATAATGGATTTTGTAATTAACCAATATTATTTACCGCGTAAAATCCGGCGTATAACCCGCCCCGCGCAACTCAAAAAATAAGATCGAAATTTACGGATGCACGTTATACGCTGAATTGTTATAAAATGTTAGCTTCAAAAATGAACAAAGGATAAAGCTTGCAATAGTCGGCTGAGTATTATCGGGCACACGCGTAACTCAGCCGGGTGTATGCCTGATTTATTATAGGAGTGCAACGCGCCAAGCGCTTTTTGGCGCGATTAAGAATTCGCGCCAAGCAGTGGTTGTTGTCGGGTTACATGAAATCCAAGATGACCGCCTAGCGTTTCCCTTTTGTTGTTCTGTCTGCATACGTATGCCAGTGCGCTCCGTTTTTATTTATTCCTTCAATCCAGTGTAATCACTATTTTTTATTTCATAATAAAACTAGATTTCGAAGGGGAGAGGTGGTGGCTAGGTACAGCAAAATAATACAACAGAAAGCCAATGATATTAATGTATTACACACTTCCAGATATATAAATTATTTACACTATTTTAAGCGTTCATTACACAAAATTTGTAAAAATATCGAAGTAAACCATATTGTAATATTATCGCTTATCTTGGCGAACATAAACAACAACTTGACTCCTAACCCTACTGTATCAAATTAGCATCCGAGATGGAAATACGCAGTCTGATAATTAGACCGACGATATAAAAATATTAGACTGCTATTTAGATCGGAATACTATTTCTTTAAAAGAAATGACATATAACTCTAATGAACTTAAAGTGTTTAATTCCAGAATATACTATTTTTTCAAAAGTCTGGGATAATAACTTCAAAATATAACAGCATTGCACACGTATAATTCAGGTTCCTTCGTAAAAAAAGGAGGTGCGCGTTATACGAAAAATATAACTAAAAACTAAAAAAAGCAGCTTGAAAGTATTGGTGTCCTTTATAAGCTAAGTTTTACGATAACTATGTTTCCAGAAACTTCGTTTTTAAGGTCTAATTCGAAAAATACATAAAAATGTTTTGGGATTTAAAAAAAAAATAGTACTTTGAATTAATGAGAATTTAAATGCAATAAGGGAAACCATTAGAATAGTTGGTGAAGAAAAGTTACTAACAAATGTTTTGGAATAAGAAAACTGACATGCCATCATTAAAGTTATTGACTTTTGAAATCTAGCTAACTCAGCATAATAATAAATATTCGAGTACATTTATGTTTGTAAGCTCCCAATTATTTTAAAAACAACCTTTTATCAGCTAGTGTAACAGACACAATCACAATATAAACAGTTTCAGTTAGAGAGGGAACTCAAAGTGTAAGCTTATGTAAATCGATTATAAACTAAACGATGTTTAATATGTTTAAAAGATTTTGTATTGATACTTATACTAGTAAGAGATATTTCAGATATAGGAAAGTATGTAAACATTTGGTATGATACAAAAAATAAAAGAAGGCTGAATTCGTGGAATAGGTTGAAATGGAAATAAATTACGAATGTGAAAATTAGTTTCCAGGAAATAATTTTTTTAAAGATTGTTTTTAACAGGTGGAAATGGCGTCTGACTGAAATTAAAATATAATAAAGCTAAACTAAAATTTTTTATATCTCCTAAGTATAAAATATCCGTCTCATTTGTTTGTTAAGAAGTATCAAGTAATTAGAGGCGAAGCTACCGCGGCATCAATGATACAGGGCCCCAAAATGTGTAAGCAAAAAATTGTTAAGTTAAGAGTCCACAAAAGAGGACCTCCAAGACATTTAGATACAGGGCCCATTTAGGACTAGTTACACATTGCAAGGAATACATTTTTTATCGTGATCGGCAGTTAACTCAGTAATAATTGAAGATTCGTTTTCATCAGGGGTGTAATGAGAAATCTTTCACGGGGAAGGAGAGGTTTTTCCTTTTCAGCTGATTTTTAAAAATTAATTTTAAACTTCATTGTTTACTTTGAAGCTGAAAAGGTGGTCACGGTAATCTAGTTCGAGGCCGTTGTGTCGTAAGTATCGAACGGCTCCGTATCGAACGGCTGATATACTTTAAATCTATACAGGCCAAAGTTGGCATTGTGCTGTATTTTGGAAGAGTCCAGAGCTCAAATGTTATCCTCATCACTTTTAACCCGGCACTTAACACGCGAAAAAAACTACCTGAACTTCACGCGCAGGGTATCTCATACTCAAGGGTGTTTACATTCTGTTTTTATCGTAAAATTTGCATGTAAAGGTAAAAAAAAAAAGAAGAAAAGTAGTAAATACAATATGTTTATAACACTTTTACTCGTAAATTTAGTTTTTCTGTTCTTTTTATTAGGGCATTCAACACATTGTTTATATACACTCCTTTCACTTCTTTAGTCTTCGTCGCGAGTGAGTACAATGTTTTTTCTGGATCTTAAATTTTTTTTCATTCCGTAGAAGCATTGCTTGTTGGTTTCTACATTCTTCTGTAAATCGAAATCGAAAACACTTCAAAAATCAGCTTCTGGTTCAATTTTTAGTAGGTGGTTTCTGACTACTTAACAAAATAATTTACGCATTTACTGTCGCAATGTTCGCAGCACAAAAAATATTGTCATAAGCTAACGATTACATTTTTCAGCCCTTGAATATGATGTGGTCATTTTATCAAGGACGATAATTGCTCCCTCAGTTAAATTATCTGGATAGATTTCAGTAGAGGAATCTTACTTGCTATTATACTCTTCATCATTTTATTTTTCCTCATCATCCCCGCAAAGAGACTTTTTTTATCCGAAAATATATATATACTGTTGCACTATATCTATTAAATCACTTAAATATCATTTTCATCATCATAATTTTAATAATACGCCATTGCATAAGAAAGATTTTAAAGTGTGCTCATGCGTTTAGAACTGCAACGACGATTCACGCGCAGGGTGTGACATTCCCGAAGAGGCGGTATCCAAAAACATACATTTAAAATTCGCCTATAAGCTAAGGCCCCACAAAGGATATGACCTTAAAGTCAGTTACACGAGAAACTATTCTTTTCCGAAAACGTTTTAGATGGAGTTTTGAAAAATGTTAGGCGGTGGGTATAACATACCCTGCGCGTGAAGTGCAGGGTTGACCATGTTTTAAAACCGTTGCCAATAACGCTCGTGTTGCTTCATATGTATATATCAGCCATTACCACCCGCTTCACAACAGATTTCATGATGTTGTTTGTATACATTCTGTTTATATATACAAATTATTGATAACCAAGTCCTAGCACTGAATGTTATACTGAATTGAAAAACATTCTTATAACTCCCACCACTTAATTTAAAAAGGACAGGACTTCTGGATTAATAATTTCGAAAATTAAGGTAGAGTTATCTTTTTACTCCCGTAGCACACCTCCCCCAAAGTGTATTTCCGCAAAACGCATTTTTAGTTGATCTCCCCACACAACAAAATAAACATGCTTGCCAAATTTAAAGTCTATATCTAACAACCCTTAAGAGTTGGATTTCCGTAAAACCCATTTTTAATAGACTTCAATTCAACAAAAGAAACATGCATATCAAATTTCATTATTGTAGATCTTGTAGTTCGAAAACGGGAATCTTCTTTCATCAATACGCCCCAGTAACTTCCCGCTTCCTCATAAGAGTCAATTTTCGCAAAATTCATTCTTAGAAGATCTATATGCACAATAGAAACATACTTGCCAAACTTGAAGTAAATGATTCAAAAAATTTAAAAGAGGAATAATTTTATCTATAACTCCCCGCAATCTCCCTCTTGGAGCTTGATTTTCGCAAAACCTGTTCTTAACGGATCTCTACTCAATGAGAAGAACATACTACCTATACCAAATTTCAAGAATGTAGGTGTAGTAGTTCCGGAGATATCTCGATGAGTGAGTCAAGCTTTTCCCCTTTATATACCATTTTTACTCGAATCTAAGCCGCACTTTTTCAATTTTTACTATTAGCTCACACTCTCTATATATTTATTTATCGTGGTAGAATTTTCAATCGTTAATAAAATACATTTTAAAGCGCTCAATTGAGCTGAAATTTTATATACATGATTATTTTGGATGACAATACAGTAATTTAATTATAATTAATAAAAATTAATTGATTAAAACTAATTATTTAAAGAACTACAAATACAGCCCCATTGGCATCATATTTGGCCACTGAGCGACTCTTTTGGCGACTTGTGTCAAAACATGAAAAGGTTTTTTTCCTTACATTTTAAAGCGTTCGTTTAAGCTGCATTTTTCTATACATTACTGTTTTGGGTAAAAATACGATAGTTTAATTATAATTAATTAAAATTAATTGACTGAAACTCACTATTTAAAGAATTACAGATACAGCCCCGTTGGTTTCATTTTTTAGCGGACTGGTCAAAAACTTTCTTAAAAGATTTTTTCTCACGTTTTAAAGCATTCAGTGAAACTGAAATTTTATATACACGATTGTGTTGGATGACAATACGATACTTTAATGATAATTAATAAAAATTAATTACCACTTAATGTTGTGATTCTGTCCTATGTATGTACGTATTTAGATTAATTGTAACTATTTAATAAAAGTAGCTAAAATAAAATTTTTCTTTGATCTAAGTAGGAATTGACTTAAAAAATTTTCTTTTATATTACTTGTTTTCAAATGTTAATGCTACTGAAAATCAGGTGAGGCTTAGAATCGAAGGTGAAAAATTATTGGATGGGGTATTTAGAGCAATTACAGGTTCATGTATGTATTTAAAAGTTTATAATACTGATAAAATAACTAATTTTTTATTCACTCCTTATTAGTTCTGATTTTAAATTTATTTTAATTTCATAAAATTGCATGTCGATAAACAATTTTTTATTATTTTTCCTTTTTCACAAAATCTTGTTGAGAATTCGGGGTGTGGCTTAGAATCAATGGTGGCTTAAATTCAAATAAATAAAGTATGTATATAAAAAGACAAGTTAATAAAAGACTCTTTCTCTCTTTGAAAAAAAGAGGTAGTATAAGAATGGCAATACCTTATTGTATTAGTAGATCTATTTAAATGCACTAGACACTATTTAGTGAATGGTGTTACACCTCATGCTTCTTCCCATACACCGTCATCACCTTTTACTAAATATTTATGCTTAGTCATATTTTCTCCTCTAGATGATTTTTTATAGAAGTGTTTGTATATCTGGTAAAACAAAAGCTCTGTTCCTTGTATTTTTATGGGAATTCCTAACGAGTTATCTATAGGCCTTTTATCTAATACATTTTCCAGCCATTTTCATATGTTTTCATAAGTAGTTTAATGGGACAATGTATTCCCATGAACTTTTTCTTTTGATATAGAACCACTAAATAATAATGTTCTTATTTTCATTTTAATTCTCCACCTTTATAGATTTTATGCTAGCATTTAATTATTTCTGTACAAAACAAAATCACATAAATCAGCTTTTGTAAACAATCCTTTTATCCTTTTACTTTTGGGAGCAAGTCTCCTAATAGTAGCAAAATGTTAGATCCAAAATGAGACAACATTCTTACATTTGGAACAAATGTACCATAACTTTCAAGATATTTTTTTACCAAAGAAGTGGTTCGATTATTTTAAGAATGATTCTTTAACATTAAAGGATAGATATTTAAATCGGAATACCCATTTAAATCGGAAAATGTGCTCCAGAAAAATGGTATATAGTATGTATTTGGTTACTATCTTATATAAGGAGTAGCTTATTTTATTATTCTATTTATTTCTGCCAAAATCAGTAAATTTTTTCGATAAATGAGTTTCATATATCTTCTATACTGTAGAAGGCAACTATTTTGTGGTTCTATTTAAATGGTACTGATGTTTGTATGATTTTAAAATTGTAGTGCGCGTGGGAAGTAAAATAGATATACCGTATTTTATTTTCCGAATCTAAAACCGTACATTTTTTCCAATATTACGCTAATTGAAAATAGGGGTGCGGCTTACCAACGCTAGAATTGAAAGTAAAACATTTGTTGGATAGGGATTTGTTGGTTTCGACTCGTTTCAAAAGTAAGAATTTAACCATCCATTCTGGCCACTGCATTTGATGACTCTATCCTATTTCTACAGTTTCAGATTCCAGTATTCAGTTCATGCAGCCACGCTGCCTGCTCGGCTACAAATTTCGTTTTAATCCTTTAACATCAAATACTTGAGGTTCAGTAAGAGAATTAAGACGATCATGATGTATGGAGGCAATTTTACATGCAGAAACAAAACGGAAACAGAGCAGAGGCCACTGAAAATTTGACACGGATGAAACAAATGTACGTCGATGGCGTACACAAAATTATAATAATTTTTACTTATACACATGTTCAACAGTTTTTAATAATTCTTCAATAACACATTCCTGAAAGTTGTATAATATAGCATTTGAGGGGCAGTATGGAAGACGACACCGTGAGGAAAAATGGCGACGCCCTGCAACCCATTCCGAAGTCAGCTGAGACAATGGAGTTTGGGACAAATCACTTTTAAAACAACATACCGACAGAGAAAGAGTAATTATAGGCTCCATGTATGGTTTGAAAGTTTTTAATACTGACTTAAAATAAATTCAATTTGATAATTTATTATTTCATGCCAAATTGAAAAATTTAAGCTTACTCAAAGTACTTAATTCTTCTTAGAGACTTAGCTCAATTTTTATTTTTTCTCAAAATGGCAGGAAAAATTAGGTGCGGGCGAATCGATGTAGGCTTCTAGGTCTGAGCTATAAATACGGTGTAAATTCACTTACCTGAAAGTCTATGAGCACAGGCAATCACCTTACGCGATTATGCTATAATTACTGGCTAAAATCCGCTGTAGAAAATCAAAATACTTAATAGCAATTTGTCAAAAATTTCTGGCTCAAACAAATAAGCAAAATTCACCTCCTAATGAGAAGTAACAAGAATGACTACCAAATAATCATCAACCCTCCAAAAGTTCCCGCGTACACCGTATAAATAGGAGCTTTCTGAAAGACTTTTATTGTAAATAATTGCACTAAATCGGGTTTGTAAGTAATTATTAGCTTCTTTTACGATTTATTTAGGGATTTGAGATTTGAAAGCTTTTGTGGTTCCATGGCAGGCAACAGAATAGAGATCGGTATATCATTGAAATAAAACGTTAATATCTGGAGAAAGGGCAAGTTTTGAAAGAAATTTGAAATGTTAATAGGATACATCCATTGATTCAAAAGTGTCTATAAAATCCAAGCAACCAACAAAATTTAACGTCCAGTTTCGCAGATCAGGCTACCCGTTTGCAGTGTTACCTCGAGAATCTTGCTTTGTTGTACGCCCTATAAACTAAGACTTATATGTCATTTCACAAATAGCTAAAAGTGTTGCTAGATATTGCATTCTATGTAATTGAACTCGTCCGCTGAAACCTGAAAAGGATGACTACTATGCCTGAGTTACTCAGAAGCCATTCGTCTTTTCTTTGTACCAGGTCAGAGCTAAGAGAATGACTTTTACAAAAAACACCTAATTAAAGCTATAATACATTTTTGTGGAAAATGTAATATATTAAATTGAAAGTAATTTTTGTAATTTAGGATCAAAAAGCACAAAAAATATGTCAGCAAAAATTCCCTATAGATTCCTTTGGTGAAAGAGAATCCTTTTTCGACTATCAAAAATGTGAGGGGAAGAGGCATAATGTTTGGGCGTAATAGCCTTCGGCTAGTAATCTGGAATCTTATTGAATCAACAATGTACAAAATTGATTATTTGTAACCGGTTAAAGCAAAATATCCGTATATGCCGGTGAATTTGCGGTAGTATGATTTTGCATTTCAGTGCGCAAGTATACTCAAGCAAATGGCTTACATTGTATAAAATCATTGTGAAGCTACGCATGGCTGTTCAGACATGTCCCAAGCCACTCCCATGAAAGTCAACCTAGTCCTTCAGACCTAAGCATAATACAACATTTGTGGGATTTACTCGAGTGAATAATCAAAGAGAACGGAATAACATCCAAGGAAATGCTCAAATCTGTCAGAGTAGAAGAATGGAACAAAATATACATGGATGAAACAACTAAGCTAGTTAAATTCTTGCCAAATATGTTAAGAGAGTTATAGAAAGAACGGAATAGCTTAAAAAGTATTAACTTTTAGTTACGATCCATTATTTTAAAGGTTTTTTCCAGTGTACGCAGACTTTTGACGCACACGATTTGTGTCTTTCTCAAGTAATAAATATTTCTATTGTTTTGCGGTGTAATGAACCAGGCGACAAGTTGTTATACTATTTTTGAATTTACGACTAGAGGAACGCAAAATAGTATTGATTCAGTTATTCTCATTTAATTAGTGATCTTAGTACGAATATGAAAGATGATCGCCTGTACGCAGACTTTCGGAGGCAAGTGTATGCTAGGGCAGTGTTCCCCAACCTTTTTATCGCCGCGGACCGGTCAACGTTTGTTAATTTTACCGCGGCCAGCTGAAGGGGAGGACATTTAATTGTATTTAACGTGAATAAATATAGCTACACAAAAAATGAATATAAATTGATTTAACAATTAATATAAAGTGATTTTCATAAAAAAGTAGCCGCTCAACTGAGAAAAATATACCACAGTAATTAAAAAGGGAAATAATTTAATGTTTCTTGTGCGGACTGGTAGTATTTCCGATCCACGACCGGGGTTAAGACCACTGTACTATATCCCAAAAGTCCGCACAGCTTGAAACTTCCAATAATTCACGGAATAATGTAGGTAGAGAGGTAAAAATAGACTCACAGGCTTGAAATGACGTGGGATTTTATTGAAAACCAAAAGCTAAAATGGCTGACAGATAAATGTGTCAGGCCAACCATTTCCAGTCTGACCCGTCACGCAACACCGTCGTCGAGGAACAATGCTGAGAACAGCACCATGTATTGTCGGTATCTGTAGGTATAATAAGAAATTGTCATGCGGAGGTTATTCCCTGTATCCATACGAGGTCGTGGCGGCTGAGGGCTGGACTCTGCCACTGTAGGTAATCTTGCCAAACAATAATGACACGGATTGAGATCTGGGGACCTGGGAGGCCAAGCATAACAGAAGTGGGGACTCAACACGTAGATTCCTACCAGGTAAGCAGATAGCGTAAGGGATCCTTCACACCCTTCTATGGCGTAATATAGTGGTAAAGCAGCAGGAGGGTATTCTTCCATTCATGGCGCCTCATAATAACCTTTTAGGGGTAAAGTCAAGTCACGTATCTGTATCCTCTCTGGCTACGGCTCATTTTATACACGATTTGCATGCATCGTCACTGACGCTTTACTGTCCATCTGTGTTTGGCCATTTTTGCACTTTTTTTAATTTCAATAAAACCTCATGTCATTTCAAGCATGTGTGTCAAATTTTACCTCTCTACCTACATTATTCCGTGAATTATTAAATTTTCAAATGTTAACGGACTTTTGGGTCACCTGGTATTACTGTTTGGGACAGTTCATTCTGAAATGGTGTGACTTCCGCGGTAGGCTCTAGGTGGGTCGCGGTCAAGAACTCGTGACTGGCGTTGTCAAGTTCGAGTCCTGACGCAACTGAAGCACCTCCACAATGCAGAATGGGGCTATAGTTGTTATATCGTGGCTGTAATACCCCAAGCTGGCATGGTGTAGCAGTTTTAGTGTAGAGTGTGTCAGCTTAGGTGTCGATCCGTCACTCTGGTAGTCGTGGCTCCAAAATATGATATATATGCTTTATAAAGCCCCGTGTTCTTCAGAGTGCGATGTAAATTAAAATAGAGGTACAGTCGGACCTCTGTATAACGAAGTCGCTAACCTTTGTGAAAAATAAGTTCGTTATACAAAAATCAAAGAGATAGAGTTTCATCCTCTTTCTAATATAATTTCTCCAGAGTAAACTATAAAAACGCCTCTAAAATCAGGTAAACACTATGTATTTAAAAAAGTAATTATTGATACCATTTTTTGAAATTAATATATATTTTTTTTATACATACTATTACCCAGCAAAAAGAAAAAAAAAAAGAAAAAGGAAAAACTGCAAGGAAAACAAGAAAAAGAATGTCGAAGAATACACCGTATTTAATATTTTTATATTAAAATTAATGAATTTTAGGGACATTTTCTAATTTAAAGCATACAAGTAATATTAAACATACATTATTTTATAATCCGGAACACGTTTGGGATCTAGACATTTCAACCTACTCCAGAAAGGAGATATCAAAAGATGTTTGTGCTGAACTGGAAGGCTGGAGGTTAAAAAGTTTAGTCCCTCTTATGAAATTCCAGAACTCTATTGATGTTGGCGAGTTAGGATCTAATGAAACCAGTTCATGAATACCATAAAATGTGATAAAGAGAGAATAACTTGAAAAGCTGACAAAAATACTTTAAAGAAAGGGACAACAAAAATTGAATCACAAGAGAAAAAGTTCGTTATATAGAAAATGCACTTCGCTATAAAGAGGTCATTTTACTTGTGCACCGAAATGTTCGGCGCCGGTGGAGAAAGCCCCGCTGTATAGAAAAAATTCGCAATATAGAGGTTCGTTATACAGAGGATTTGACTGTATCATTGTTTCAGTACGTTCCAAGATCAGTACAAACTCTCACCCAAAATCGATATGAAAGCAGGTTTAATATCTGCTCAGAACGAGTGAATACTTAACATGAGGTGTACGTTCCCTAACGGTTCAAGAGATGTGAAAAATGTTAAATTTCAATTAAAGATGTGATCTTAAGTAATGACGTATCTTTCCGAAAACTTAGAACAAAAGGATGCTCTAAAAGAAAATGAAGTCTATGAGAATTTGAAGAATGGGATTAATCAAAATAATCTTAAATGCGATTAAATGCCTGTAAATATTATTCATTCCATCTTTTTAATGCTATTTCTAGCTCAAAGTTTTACTTCACATTTAAAAGGTTCAAACCATTTTAATGCTCTTAATGTAATTATCTATATATATAAAGGAGAGAGAGAAAAGCGACTCACTGATTCACTGACTCACTGATTAATCATGATATCTCCGGAACTATTGAACCTATAGACTTGAAATTTGGTAGCCATGTTTCTTTCATATAGCAGACACCCTGTAAGAACGGATTTCGCTAAGATCGAACCCAAGGGGAGTTACGGGGGTTTAAGAAGCATAAATAATTAGTTCCTTTATTAAACTATTAGACGTACAGTTTTGAAATTCTGTAAGCAGATTCCTTTCATAGAGAGTAAAGATCCATTACATAATGGTTTTTACAAAAATCGACCTCCAAGGGGCGTTGAGGACGCTTTAAGGACGTTGCGTATAATTATTTCCATTTTAAACTATTAGACGTACAGTCTTAAATTAAAATGCAGATTCCTTTCTTATAGAGTAAAAGATCCATTACATAATGGTTTTTACGAAAATCGACCTCCAAGGGGCGTTGAGGACGCTTAAGGGACGTTATGCATAATTATTTCCATTTTTAAACTATTAGACGTACAGTCTTAAAATTTGGTACGCAGATTCGTTTCATAGAGTAAAGATCCATTACATAATGGTTTTTACGAAAATCGACCTCCAAGGGAGTTGGAGAACGCTTAAGGACGCGTTATGCATAATTATTCCCATTTTAAACTATTAGACGTACAGTCTTAAAATTTGGTAAGCAGATTCCTTTCTATAGAGCAAAAGATCCACATAGCCGTTTTACGAAAATCGACTCCTCCATAAAGTTGAGGACGCTTAAGGACGTTATGTGTTACTATTTCTATTTTAAAACTATTAGACGTACAGTCTTAAAATTTGGTACGCAGATTCGTTTCATAGAGTAAAGATCCATTACATAATGGTTTTTACGAAAATCGACCTCCAAGGGGAGTTGAGAACGCTTAAGGGACGTTATGCATAATTATTTCCATTTTTAAACTATTAGACGTTAGCGAATTTGGGTACGTGATTCCTTTCAGGAGTAGAGGAGATCTGCTATAAAAATGGTTTTTACGAAAATCGACCCCCGGAAAGTTACAGGTTCAAAGTTATATACATAATTTCATTTCGTTTTTCAACTATTAGGACTTGAATTTAGTATAAGCGATTGCTTTCCTGGAGTAGAGAGTTTTTGCCAGCGGGTGCCGGTTTTGGGAAAAATTCGACCCTGAAGTGGTGTTGCGGAGAATTAAGGGGCGTTATAGGTTTTTTAAACTATTTGACGTGAAATTGAGTAAGCAGATTTCATTCATGCAGTCGAGATTCGCTATAAGATTGGTTTTGTGAAAATCCCTCCCTAAGTGGCGTTGCGGTGTGGGACGGTATAGGTAATTATTTCCACTTTTTAATCCGTTAGACGTGTACGGTCTTGAAATTTGGTAAGCGGATTCCTTTCATGGGCTAGACATCCGCTACAAAATGGATTTTGTGAAATTTAACATCGAAGTGGCGTTGCGGGGGAATAAGGGGCGTTATACATAATTATTTCCTTTTTTAAATTATTAGACGTACAGTTTTTAAATTTGGTAAGCATATGCCTTTGATAGAATAGAAAAGTGCTACAAAATAAGTTTCGTGAAAATCTCCCCCCCCCCCATAAGGGGCATTTCGGGGATTAAGGGGTCTAATAGACAAATATTTTCATTTTTAAAATACTTGTCCTACCTGCTTGAAAATTTGTAGGCATGTTCCTTTCATAGGATAGAAAACTTCTAACAAATATAGTTTTGCAAAAATCAAGTCCCAAGGAGGGTTGCGAAGGGTCAAGGGGAGTTCTAGAGAAAATTTCCTGTTTTTGAATTGTTGACCCACATACTTGAAATTTGTTAAGCGTGTTTCTTTTGTTGAAGAGAGATCCACTAAAAATAGATTTTACGGAAATCAACTCCTGGAAGGAACGGGTGTTACTGGGACAAAAAAAATTCCCCATTTTCGAACTACTAGGACTATAATAATGAAATGTGGTTTGCACGTTTTTTTGTTGAATTGAAATTCGCTATGCAGGCTCGCTTTTCGGCAAATTTGAAGGCGAAAAAAGAGAAAAAAATTGGAATTACAACAAACGTACCAACGTCTAATGAATCATGAAAGAAGCACTTCTACCCTTAAGAGAGTAAAGAGATGTACTACGGAAAAATAAATGCTTAACAATTTGATGTTGCTATGCACTCAAAATTATATTATAATGGATAATGATTACAATGATGTCATTAACGATTTTTCAATGATCCAATCTCGGAGAAAACCTTTGTTGTACAAGTACAATGACAGTCACTCAACAAAGAATTAGGATGTCTAAAAGTAAAATATAATAAAATGATATACGAAGAAAAAGAAGAGAATAAAAAAGTTGAAAACATTTCCTACAATAACGTGTACTCCATATCGTAATTGCAAACGATTTCATTAGTTTATTGTACTAATTTACAAAAGAGAAGTTTGTGATACCGTAAGGTACGAAATAAACAAGTGTGGCAAAAACATGCCACTTCCCTTTCCTTACGTCTGTCGGTTGCCAGTCCAGGACACGGCGTCCGGCAGGTAGTGATAATAGAAATACCTCTAAAAGAGCAAAACAAAGAAAAGAGAAAAAAAGTAAGGGGAAAGCATCCTCTTAAACCCTTAAACTGGTTAGGCAAAACCAAAGGAGGGTGCGTCGGAAATTGTAAATGCGCGAAATCCTTAGATATCAATACCGGTAGAAAGTATATAAACAGTATAAATTTGCGTTATCGCAGCCACTCCAGCAGCGGTTGGTAACGGTTTAGTATGTTGAGTATATGCTTTCGTAATATTTAGTAAAATATTATTTTATTCTGAAGGGGTTTAAGATTATTAGCTTGAAGAGATCTGCCCCTCGCTCCTACATCTTGAAAACGTTTAAAAGTGAACTTAGAGGGGAAGACGGGGAGAGTTTTTTTTGACAAATTCTAACTTCGGACTTTGAGTCAAATAATACTTACCGACACCCACATATTATTAACCTTCAGCAGCGCCTACTGATGAATTCTTAAATCGAAGTCACGTCCACCCTATGCAATTTTATATAAACTTAATTTAAAAATTAACTCCATTTACCCTTGTGGATATGTCAAGGACACGGATCACTATGTGTTTCACTGTATTTTCGTAAAAAATTATCAACTTACTAAGCCCAACGACATTTTCCGTATAAATTATCGTTCAGCTCTTGATTAACAATCCAAATATTCATGTTAATTTAATTTCTCGGTTTAAAATAGCAAAAGATATCTCCGAAGAAATTCAGTGGGTTTATTTTCCCTTCACTTTTCCCTTTTTTTATTTATTTTTTAAACCTGATGCACTGGGTATGTTTTACATTTTTTTCTCAATGCATAGAATTCTCTTTTCTGATTAGGGTTTAATTGTATAATTAAGTGAAGATTTAGTTTTGATTTATTACATTTACCCCGTTTTAAAAAAGTTTATTTTTACCTTTTTTCTTATCTTGCTCCTATTCCTTGGTACGCTGGTTCGGCCATCATTTGCATTTTTTTCTCTGTAAATAATTAATATATATTTTTGTTCCTTACTCTTCTTTGTGTTTAATATGTGTGCACTGTAAATCCTGCAGTACAAAGAAACTATATAATTTCTGTAAAACAAATTCTGTTTAAACTTGTATGTAGATTTTTGTAGAAAAGATACATAAAAAATATTCTTGCTCAATAAATATTGTCTGCGGGGATGTTTGACTCTAGGGCCTGTCAGTTGTAAAACCCTGTATTACATCCCAAACTCAAGGCAGAGGTGTCCCAAACTAAATGATCTTGCGGGCCACTCGAAAACATTATAATCTGTACCATAAAAAATAAGTGTACTTATACCGATTTGGGGAAAAAAAAAAAACATTTATTGGAGTTAAAATTTAAACAAAATGAATTATTATTATTGTTTCTATTTATTTTCATGTATACAGAGAAAGCAAAACAAACAAAAATGTTTTTTTAATATAATAATACAATGATCAAAGATAATGTTTAAAATATTACAGTTGCCATTTTCTTGAAAATTACGGAGATCCTTTTGAATTGATCTTTCGTTTCTAATTGTTGACATTTGATTGTGCTGTCATTCTCAAACGATTAAGTAAACATTGCTTTTTATCTTAGTTCAACTTGAATAAGTTTTTTAAACTTTAAAAATCTCTTGACTGCCTCCTTGCTTTCTTGTCACCCAAACAGAAAAGGAGGAGGAGGAATGAAAGTCGCACTCACAGAGAATCACATGTACCATCCACAGTAAAGGATATGCATAATGCAATTCGGAATTTATTGTGCTAATTTATTTCAAAACTAAATGGGAACTGTTTGATAAAAGAAATGAATTCAAAAAGACGTTTCTCATTATCGAAAGGGATTTATTTTAAAACAAGAATATTTAAGAGGCAAATACATTGTAGATTTGCATATATATATAAATTTCCCCTTAAATAAATTTCAAAATGAAAAAACTTTAAAAACCTGATATTCAATAAATTTTTAAAAAGAGTCGGCGGGCCGAAACGTACGTACTGGCGGGCCACATGCATTCCGCGTGTTAGATACCCCTGTTTTAAGGTATTCAGCCTATAATCCTCGCATTATTTCAAAATGTGACATTAATAATAATAATAATAATAAATACAGCCAGTGGCGCACACAAGGGGTTGGGGGTCCGACCCCCAAAGCCCTGAATTTTTTTTCCGATTGGTTATAATTCTAAGAGTATATAATACGTAAAATTTAATTAAATATTTGGTTAATGATAATTTAGAGTTAATTAAATAATTTATTTACCTGTTAATTAGTTTTATCAGGCGTTTTTTTCCTGGAACTGACAAATTCAAAAAATATGCAGTATGATACAAGACTGGTGGAATCAACCTGGACCCCCCATATAATGAAAATTCCTGTGTGCGCTATTGAATACAGCAATACCTCAACTTAAACTATCCCGATTTACGCGAACACTGAGTTCCGCGCTTTTGAAATCTCGTCGATTCGTCTATTTTTTTTCTCTGACATTAAGACAGAATCAGATGAAATTGGTAATGTGATTGAAGATGCCTATATCTTGCCAGGCAAATCTACTGTTTACTTATTGTAAACAGCTGTTGGATAAGTGAATTAACAGCTCTGTGTAATCTTTTGAAATTTTAAACATATCTATGATGAAAAAAGACGGTAAAAAGAATGCTAGATGAATGAATATCGCCAAAAGTATGAGTAAATCGCTTAATGAAACACAAATAAACACCAAATATAAATGCTTCTACAATATAAAAAAAAATAATGCTATTAAAGTGTTGAATACTGGAGTTTTGCCCATTTTTTTTCTCTTACTATTTTTGCAATAGATAGACAAAAAATAAATTAGCTAGCAGTATATATTATTTTGATTACAAAAACTTTGGCAAAAAATAAATAAATACCCAATTCTAAAATTAGCCATATATATATGCAAGTGGTCAGTTATTCATCTGATTCAAAGAGTATGAACCACTAATATAATGTATAAAGAATTATATTTTCGCAATTTGAATACGAAAACATGTGACAGCCAGCCTATCCTTCACTATAGATGGCGCCCAATGCCCCGAAATCCTCAAACGTCCGATACGAGAGGAAGTTAAAAAATATACTCCCATCACGTGGGGGGCCTATCTCCGACTGTTGCGGCGGCGGCGTTGCGAGCAGCGGTCTTACAAAAATCGGGATGAGATCCTTCGTCCAGTCAGCGAACTGCACCCACAAAAGAATGTCGTCAGTTCTCGTTCTCCAAGTAAAGAACAATCGCGACAATGTACTTCCAGGCAGACGCGCTGGCCCTTTATAAACGCTTTACAGTGTGCAGGATATACTGTGCGTTTGGATTTCGTGCGTGGAACGAAATCAGGACACGATGTAGAACATTTTCTCGCTTTTTATCGAAACTGTTCCATAAGACCCAATGGAGCTATCAATTGACGTTCCGAACTTCAAGCTGTTCTAGCGGTAAGTCGGAATGCATCTCGTTGTTTATACTAAAGTAGAGCAGAAAAACTACGAGAAAGGTGCATACATTTTGTAAGTTCTAAACAAGTACTAAGGTACATAGATCAACGAAAGAATTCAGAAGTTGCATGAAACAAAAGTAGAAAAATAGAATAAGAAGAGTTATATAAATAATTACAACACTCACACATTTCATGAGATGACGATTTCAAAAATATTCAGTTTTATAGTTTTTCATAAAATGAAAAATGCTACGTTACAAATCTTGTAGGTTTTGCACATTTAACAACACTTCAACTCAGGTTTTTAAAGGTTTATTTGTGTAATAAGAATATTTTCGGTAAATTACTTGCACCTATGAAATACAATTTTGAGAAGAATGTGAATGAAAAATATTTCAAAAGGACACTGTAATTTTTTCCCTCTGTACTTTTGTATGCATTATTTGGAATGAAATCTCCTACTAAAATCATTCGAATTTTTCAAAAAAAAAAAATCCATTTAATTATGCAAATAAACTGTCAAACAATTATTTGACAAATTACAGAAATGTAAATGAGTAAATTGATAGAAAAAAAAGTATAAAATACACAAGCAGTATTAAAATTACTCTCTATGAGATTAGTCTCTCAAGCGAAATTACAGTTACAAATTTATTAGAAAAATATTAATGAACAAATAATTTATTTAACTTTATTTTATACAAATTCGATTAACATCGAAATTTTATTTTAAAACTCTTCATTTATAAAAAAGAATAAAGTTTTAGGTGCTAGAAGTATATTTTTTTGTATTACTTTTTAAATGTAGTCGTTGAGTTTTACTAATAACATATAAAAAACATAGGAAGATTCGAATAAATTCTTCCGAATTTTCGATTTATCTTGTAAGATCGTTTGAAGAATAAGTCCAGAATTAAACTATTCTTTCTGCTGGAAAAAAAATCGTGCATATTTTAATAGTTAAGTATTATTTTGTGTGAAATGTATCAATTGAAGATAAATATTTTAATATTTCATGAATTCATTTCTATAGAACTGTATATTTTGCCTCTAAATGAAAAGAGAAAAAGATTCCGAGCATTATTAAAAAAAAATGTGAAAAAACAACTTTTCTTACGGTTTAAATTCTTGTCGTTGCTGCTTATTCCATTGTTTGTAGATTAAATTATAAGTAACTTTCTAACTTCTATATCTATTTTCAAAAGCTAGCATTCAATTAGATTAATGTTCTGTAAAGAACCTAAAGTAGAAAGTATTATTTTTAGAACGGATAAAATTTAACAAAGAACGTTATGGAACTAGTCTCAAGAAGGTTGGTTTTATTGAATCATCGGATATCGGACAGACGATCTTTTTCACGAAGAAAAATTCGATTTTTAGATATTTTTTCACCTGTTTTCGAGGAAATGAATTCGGTTATAGTTAAGTGATTAAAAAGTATTTGTAATTAGTTTTAGGAATTTTTCTTTTTTGTTCATTGCTTAAAAAAAATCGGTTACGGTTTCCGGTGTTGAATATTTAAAGATTTTGAGTATCGGCAAGTGTAGATTTCTTTGAAGACACGAATTATTCAAATCATTCCATTTTTAAATAGATTGAAGTGTTTTAAATAGATTTTTTGGGGAAAATTCATATATGTACAGGATAAAAATTAAAAAAGATTGATTATAAACTATGAAAAATGAAACTAATATATGTAAAGTCTTTCAAAGTTTTTCTCTTATAGTTTAATAACATTCACAAAAATTTCGAAAACCTCACCCAGGGCATAGATTTTATCCCCGTAATTTACTCTGCCTAAGTAATTAACTTGTAACTGCTACTTATTTTGAAGCATTTTAACTATTAAAAAAAATTACACCTTATGTGTCTATTTTTAAAAATGAGTGTTGGCAGCTTGCTCTGTAAGCGTTATTTCAATAAAAATTGTTAATAAAATGATTCTAAAGCAGATGTAAATTCAATACTTACCACTACCTTAAACATTTGTAGATGCTTAAGATACAATTTATTTATAAAACGTTAAAAAATGGAGTTTAAACAAATTATTTATAATATGTCAAAAATTATTTATTTTTAATGTAAAAAATTATTTATGTACATTTTTTTTAATGTATTTAGATATATAATGTGCAGTAATATTCATATCTCTGCATTAATTTGCACAGGTAAAAAATTTAATTTAATAAATATGTGGAAAAAAAACTAGATTTTAGTCATTTTTCAAAGTTTTTGCTTGATGCTGATTTAAAAAAAGGCAATTATAATGAGAAAAAAAAATATTTACGATGACGTGAGATTTTTTTCTTATATAATTGCTTTTTTAATTAATCTCAAGTAATAATTTTGAGAATAGTCTTAAAGAAAGGTTGAAGAGTATCTTAAAAAAACATTAAATATCATTAAGTGCCACATAAAAAACTCTTTAGACTTTATTTACCAGTAAAAATGTAAATAATGCAATTTTTTTCCCTTTACAGCATGTCATTTTGAAGTATGTAATTTCAAAATCTTATAATGTTAATATATTAATTTGTATTACAAACTTTGTTTATAGTGCCTAAATTTTTTGATATTACTGTTCTATTTTTCATTCTACTAACTAAAAATATTTCTTTCAATTTAGAACGAAATTTATAATCATGAATTATTAATTTTAATCATCAATCTTGCCTTCTTTTTCTAAAAAATATGATTCTTTTTACAATAGACTAATACATGGAAAATAATTCTATTTAATAAATATAATAATAGCTTACAAAATCTTTGTACCTTTAAGTTACAGAAAAAAAATATTTTACGAGAATCTGTGTTCTTTAATAGGTAAATTAAGAGTTTCATCTTTTAAAATGTTTTCTTCTAATAATGATACTTACGATAAAAAAAAAAATTTTCTAAGTAAAAGAACTTCGAAGAATTTGCAAGTAAAATCGATTTATTAAAGACATTATTTTGATGGACAAAGTATGCTGATGTGTTAAAAACATGGCTTCTGTGTAATAGCCGTTTTTTTTAAATTAAATACTTAGGAATTAATACTACGATGACGTTATAAGTACATATATTTTTCGCGAACAAGTTTTTAAGATAACCTTTCACATTTTTTTACCACACATAAGTTATTTTTGTTCTTATCTCTTTCAAATAAAGTGAAGTATAAAAGTAAATAAAGTGAGCTTATACAAGTAAAGTATTCCGTAACTGACATCTTTTATTTTAAATATACCCCGAAAATCAAATTCGATTTTACATTTTGAAATATGACAGCTGAGAATGACGGATTTCTGGATTTGTCAAGACTCCATTCTTATAGATTACAAACAAAAACAAGAAAAAAAAATTCTAAAAATAAGTGCAATATTATAGTGACATAGCCTTTTCTTAAAGAAAAATCTTGAGCATCTTGTTTGTAATCGTGGATTTAAGTAGTACAAAAAAGTACAAATTTGAAGAGGATCTCAGAGAAATTTTACAGTAATTATCATTATTATATTTTATGTGTAATCTCTAATGTTGTGAAAATTAATAATGAAATATACAAATAGAATGGACATTGAATATTAGAAATGTGTGTTCATAATCATCTTTAAGACTTTTTAATGGTGTATTTACTTGAATTATATTAATTTTTGTATTTGATATTTTAATAATATGTATTATTAGCTGCCTTTTTTTCTTTTAATAAAAACTTGTGTATTGAATTGTGATGAAAATCAATATTATCGTGTATTAATAACATGTATTGCTTTTTTTAACGTTTATTAATTAAAACATTTAGGTTTTTGATTGATTTATTGCTTATTAATATCACACTTTGAAATAACTTGAGGAACACTCGCGACGTATCTCGAGATTTTGAACCATATGTCAAGAGACAAAAACGAGACCTGTGCTTGCGTCTCTCTCACCTAATAACCTCATCGTTTCAGTGCATAGATTTCTTGTTCTGACAAATGTAATGAACGTAAATCTCGTTACACGACGGTCGAATTCGAATTTGCGTTTTAATCGGAACACTTACAGTCTCACGATCATGTTTTCTTGGCTACCACAAGTTTAAACTATATGTTGATTTACGATAAGTCCTAACTTGAAATATTTTTAATTATATATATATTTATGTATGTAATAATTCACTTTAATTTCATATTTTAAGTTTTTAATTTGCAATGGCCCTGATGCTCCAGGACCTTAGCGCAGTGTTTCTCAAACTGTGGGGCGCGCCCCCTAGGGGAGCGTGATACCTCTACGAGGGAGGCGCGAGCATATTGAAAAGTGGAGAACAAAAGATTATTTAAGAAGTTATTAATTTACTGAAAGTAAACAAACAAAATACTTTCTGATATAATAAAATACATATTTACACTGATATAATACACTTATAAATGTATCAGTACTGTGCAATGTATTTTATTATTAATTTAACAATACTAAGTCAAGAACCAGTTTGATAATTATCAGTGACCCCATGGGCTTGTATTATCACTTATCTTGATAATGTGTACGGTTTTTTAATTAATTCCTTAACTGCCGATTAAAAGTTATGCGATTCGCTTCCCAATGCCACAGTTTTCCACGTAGACGAGCGTATTTTGATGTTTTTTGAGGAGAAAATGAAAAAATAAGCAAATATCCTCTGAAATAAGTACATCCTCTTCTCAAATACTGTCAAGGTTCTCTTATTACATTCCAAAGTCTTCGGAATAATTTTATGGATAGCACTCTGCACAGAAAAAATCGTGCTTCGGAAAGACGTATATATACGTCCAGAAAATTAATGCTTTGGCTGAGCGAGATGTTTATGTACGTTGGTGGCACATAAGAGGTTAAAGTCGTATTGTAGCTTTAGTGTCAAAGTATAATATTATTGAATTCAATACATTGTTATTGTATGGAGGGGAGCGCGATGAAAATGATGATTGAACATTGGGTCACGTATATTGAAAGTTTGAGAAGCACTGCCTTAGCGTAAATAATTAACTTCGCTTACCCACTTAACGCGGGAAGTAATCGTAACTTTATCTCTTAGAAATTTAAACCTCAGCGCATTTAAATTAAGAATTACATAAGACATCATCATCCGACTATTTGGACCTATCAGAAGTGGCGTCTTCGGAAGTCGTGTGAGTTTTTGAACTCCCATTTTCAGGAAAAATTCATTGGCCGATACATGTTTACAATGTAACTGTGTTTTCTTGTCCTTCTTCTTTCGTAAGTAGCCCTTTGTGTTGTCCACCAAATAATAAAGTGAAGAAATGGAAGAATTTCTAATATTCCTCATCACTTCAACAACTGCTTACAGAAATTACACAAACACACACACACCAATCGGTGGCGCTTTAGTGAATACAGTTCCAAGAAATGTTCAAATCAGACTGCGCGTTCTGCTGCACAATTAGGGAAAACTGTGTGTGAAGTAGAAGTCGACTGATGGCTTACCAGCTTATGTGTTACAAGGATTTTTCAAAAAGCATCCAATCTTTGGCCAGAAGAAATATCTTAGTTACTTTACGGGATTTCAAAGCAGGTACCTTGCGCTTTCTTACACTTAGCATTCCTTCCTCTTAGTGGCGTAACGGCGAATATTAGGGTCCTTGCAAAGTCAGGTATGGAGCCCCCTGGAATCCTGGGTCAACGGCGATGCGGGGGTTGCGGAAGTGTACGTTACGCCTTTGCTTTTACTGTCGAACACACTTCTTAAAGGCTTCTTTTGGAATGCTGTTCAACTCTTCCCTCGCGTTCTGCATTATCTCATCTCTTCTTTGAAAATGGGATCCTTTCAATTGCATTTTCCTTTTCGAGAACAGCCTCCAGTTGCAAGGAACCAGGTTCAACGTAGGTGTGCCAAGGTCCGTAACCGGGAAATTTTTTTGTTTAAAGAAGTTAAAAATTTTGCCCGCTCTGGCATGGCCCCCAAAAAACTTGTGCAGAACCTGTGCTGATCTCAGTTTCTTCAGCACCCTCAGGCAAACAACGACGTTTATAATAGGCCACCTTTGCAACAGAGCGATTTCGTAGGGTTTGGGCCCCCCGAACGCCCCAAAAAATTTCAAGGTCGGAAAATTTTTTTAGCAAACCGTATTCTTATCACTTAAAAAATTACGTGGCTCATCACCAATTCCAAAAGCAGGGGGGGGGAAACCCTTTTATGGACCAACGTCCCCTTTTTTTCTAAAAAGTGTTTAATGAGGATGGACGTGCCGTCAAAAAATTTTTGACTTGTGATTATAGGAAAAAAAAAAAAGAAGTAAATACTGACAACCCCAAAACTCTTTATTTACTAAAAAAAATACCTTTTGCACTATATAGTTCAAAAATTTTTAATAAGTAATTAAAATTTAAAGTAACATTAGTGTATTCTGTTGTTCAGATTGATGACAAATAACTTATATTGAATTTTAAGATGTTACTTGTAGAAGAGTGCATGCTGAATCGCGGAGTCATCTGCCAAATGGTCACTGCATTAATTATTTCTTGTGGTTCCTTTTTAGACGGGAGGTTTGTATTTTCCCAAAAATCCTTTTTTATAGACGATGTTAAATTACCACGTTCCAGAACATAAAAAATACACCATTTTATTACCTTTATTAATCGGATTTTCAGTTTCCCCTTTTAAATTTTCTGTTCATTTACATTAGACTTTTGTTCTTCTGCTGAATCAGTTAAAAAATTTAAAAAATCGTAAATATAACACAAAAAAACTCTAAAATACGTTGTGTTCAACAAATTGACTATGCTATGGTAAAAATTTTGCATCATAAGAAAATTATCCGCCTAACTAAAATAACTAAGAGACAATAACAAAAAGAGTGTTTCCGCTGCCCCGTGACCGATCACTGCATTTTTGTTTTTAGGGTTTGTTGTTTTTAAATAAAATGCAAAAACCCTTCTGATACTGGGATGCCCAAAAATTTTTGGTGCGGGAATGCCGCGTGCCACTGGTTACCATCCCGGCCTAGAGCAATTTTTGGAAGTTAACCAATAAATTGATCAAAAAACATCATTCTATGTTGAAACAAAAAAAAAATTTTTTTATTTAAATACATGAATAACTTCAAACCAAATTTTACTTTGAACGAAAAAAACTTTTTACATATAAAAACAGAGCTATAAAATTTTTCAACTTCTTGTGTAGTTGCTTGGTTATTGAAAGAACACATTTATATTAAAATTAATGTTAATATATAATAATTAAATCAAAAATCAGAGACCGATATATTGCTCCAATAGGAAGAGCTTGTTACAACACACACTTAATCAAACTGAATGTTATAAATTTTTCGTTGCCTCTATCTCTCTGTTTAAATGTTCAGTGGTAGAATCAAAAACAGAGCTGATCAGAAAAAATAACTATATATTTTATATGCAAATGTCTTAAATGTTAGATATCTTAGAAATAAACTGCAGCGATTTTCTAGCCCATTCATTGATATAACATAAAAGGCAATTTATAACCATACCTTACCCACTTAGATTCCATTACCGAAAGTCATCATTATTATCCAAATGGAAATTTAAATATTTTCAAGGGCGCATTTACTATTGTCTTAATTTTACAAAATTTGAGGTGATGGTAATAAAAGCCACACATTTACGAATATATGTAACTACCAACCTCTACATTTGATGACCTCCACATATCTTAACATAGAAGATTGTTGTATAACGGAACATTGTATATAATGGGTTGTTGTTGTTAAGGCTAATGCCACCTGTCTGACGTAGTCAGATCGAGGCCCACGAAATTCATCGTGGTAAGGGGATAGAAGTACGCCGGTCATTGACCTTGAGCACCATACAGGTGACAGTATACGAATTAGCTCGGCGAAATTCCCTGAAGGGATGATAGATGGCGACACCACCTATCTCTACCTCCACTATTTTGGCATGGAAATGAAGGGGAGGGAAATATTCTCCAGGCCTCTGTACTCGTGATTCAGCCCACAAGACTTTCGGACCCACTGTGATTTAACGAGCCCGTACTCCGTGTGTACTTACTCGGAGGGTATTTGGTGGCATCAGGCATCGAACCCAGGCCTTCCGGTCTGGAGTCCGATGCTCTACCACTAGGCTACCCACGGCCCTATATAATGGGTATAGCAGACGTTATAAAATTAAATAACCGAGTACACAAAAGATACAGGTAAAAAGGTAGATTCAAGATAAAGATACAGAAATTAAGCTTAGTATTATCTTAGTTCCTTCGTTAGCACCGCAGAATAAATAATTACCGTAAAATCCGGCGTATGACGCGCACCCATACTTTCAGGCTGCAATTTTTAATTTTTAGGTATATTCGCCATATAACGCGCACCCCTTTTTCTTTACGATTGATTGATTGAATATTAACATCGCACTGTTCAGCTACACGAGGGCTTTTAGCGACGGACCACGTAATTTTGAACCATGGTCAAGTGACGTGGACGACACCTGAGCTGGCACCCCTCTCCTAACTACCACACCACACCGACGGGAGGACGTTTCAGCTCTCGACAGATTGAACGTGAATCGCTACCCTACACGACGGGTCTTTAGTGATACTGAGCTCGAACTCGTGACAAGGCAAGCCACGATCCGATACCTATACCACTCTGCTACCACGGCCACCCTTTTCTTTACGAAGAAAACTGAATTGTGTGTATGTAATGCTGTTATATTTTGTGTGTGAAGCTATTTATTCGAGTTGTTTTCTTAAGCTTTTGGAAAAATAGTATACTTTTATAGAATTATAACCTTTTAAGTTCATTAAAAATGTCATTTCTTTTAAATAAACAGTACTTCGAAATATGTTGAAGTCTAATTTTTTTATGCTCATCTCTTTATTGTTTTTATTTTTAAACCTCTCATTTTTATACCCGGCGTATAACGCGTACCTATAAATTTCGATCTTATTTTTGGTATTAAAAGTGTGCGTTACAAGCCGGATCTTACTGTAAATGTTCTGTCACGTTTGTCTCATGAATTCTACTCTATACCTCATTTGAAATTTCATAAAAAGAGATAATTAAGGTTTTTTATAAGATGCGATACGTACTTATATATATACAGGCTGTAATTAGGGACATATTTGAGTTTTTTTTTTAAAAATTGATCTGAGATATTTTTTTATAATACGACCTCTGATAAATATATAAACTAAGTATTATAAAACATGAAGAACATTTAGTGAGAAATATGATGAACAATATCTAGAAAAAGAACTTACATTAATGTTCAATTGTGGCTGATACAAAAGTTTTTTCTATGTGAAGTTTGTTGTCCTTGACACATGAAAGAGGTTCAAAATGACGAGGTCCATCGCCAGTAGCCCTCTGTTGCTTTATAATGCTATGTTAATAAATTCTCAATTCAACTTCTAAATTTCGAATGGATCTCACTAATTCTGAAATTGGTTAGTTTTTTTTTTAATATTTAAATGGCAACTTGCATCATTGGTTTTAAAATATTCTTAAGTATTTAAGTAAGTAAATAAAGAAAAATAAGTTTTTAAAATGTATGTTACAGGTTCTTGTAGGTCCAGATGAGGATTTTAATTTTAGATGTAGAAGATAAGAATCAGGGGCGTAGCTACCACCGTATCAATGTTACGGGGCCCCCAAGTTACAGGGGCCCCAACATGTGTGACTACAATAAACAATAACACTAATAGGTCTTTCATTTCTAAAAAAGGGCCCCGAAGGGGTTTTGATACGGAGTGCACTCAAAATTATCTACGCCAGTGATAATAATACTAACATTTACGTTTTATAGATTGTATTTTTCGTGTTTATATGTCTTTGCATGAAAATAGAACCCAATCTTATCAAAACTATATATATATATATTTATATATATATATATATATTTACGTTGAATAGTTATCTTTTCTATTTATTACAAAATTTTGCTGAGTTTCACTTAAAGAATATACCTTAAGAGACTGAAAATGAATAAATTTTTATACAAGTTATCGAGAAGTAGGAGTTCGATCTCTGTACATTTTCCTGTTAACAAATTTCGTAATAGAGCATTATACAAATCCATCTTTTTCATTTTTTTATATATTATATTTTACTTCGAATAAATATGTTTTGATATGTAAAACACATATACTTGCGTAAACACAAACCTATAACTTTGTTGATACTTATATACATGTAAAAAAAGATGTTTATCGATACATTTTTATATTTTACATTGATACAAAGTTTGTTTCATATTTTTATAAGGAAACCTGCAGTAACGGTTTTTATATAAGAGAAATTGTGTATTTCTGCTCTACTTCTACGAACTACTTCAAATTTTCGATACTTTGCTTATGTGAAATTCTCTTTGATTTCTTTTATGCGATATACAGGAGCGTATTTATTCCTTTAGGAAATAAAATTTTTATTGAGTGTATTTCAATTTTGCTATGAATATTTCTTGTTGCTTAAAGTCAAACTGCGCTGAACAAATTTCTAATATTATTTTCAGTAATGTTGAAAGATCTGATATTCGCTCCAGGCGTGAAAAATCATTCAGGTGAAAAAGTGTAAGAACAAAAAAATGCGTTACTTTTATATCAAACTTAGGAGAAGACTATTCTAAGCGAAACTATTTAAAGTTTCTTTGTACAAATAGTTTTAGGAAAGTTCGATATGAAATTTCCAAGAGGAAAATTTAATAATAAAGGTGCGTTTCATTGTAAACAAAAATAAAATAGTGTTTCTCTCAGAATAAGATTTGTTGACGACAATACTGGATGTGGAATGTTTTCATTTATAATTAAAAAAGAACTGAAAAACACATTTTCAAGGTTGACATTTAGGGGACTTTTTAAAAATTTCATGGAAGCATTGTTTGTGAATATGAATTAGTTCTTTAATATGTTTATTTTATGCTTAAAAAAATGAAATATTTTTTTTAATTCAGATATAATATTTAAAAGAAATAATAGTTATACGTATCATGCAGTTTCTTTAATTATTTTAATTATTTATTTCAATTAAAATGAATTGTGTTATTAAAGTTAAAAACTAACTTTGTTAATTCTATCTCTTTCTGTATATATATATATATACATATATATATATTGAAATACGTGTATCGCGAAAACGCTGAAGACAAAATATCAATGAACACTAAGGTGACCATTTTTTTACAATGATAAGGAGGACGAAAAATTTAAGAAAAAAATGACAACTTAAATACATGAGACGTTTTATTAATTCAAACAAAAATAAACTTATTACGCTTACATTCTTTTTTTAATTATTATCTTAAACGAGTATTTTTCCATTGAATGATTTGTTTTGTCAACATATCATTTTCTAATATAACAGAAAGTTCGGGCAAAAAATATCCTTCATACTGAATTTTACGGTGAGCATTGTAGCTAAAATATTAACATTCAGTTTTAATTTCTCACTAGTCACTTCACAAAAATTATTACCAACTGAAAAAAACTCTTTCAACTGCTGCATTACTTCAAAGGCAGCACAACGTAAATTCAACAAGAATAATTGCATTTTCATATGGAACGTGTTCATTTTTGAAATGGTTTAAGTAATTTTACCCATCTTTTACGAATTTCTCAGTATGTTGATATTCCAACTGTCCTAATTTATTAGAATTTAAATATACATTCAATCTTCTTTATACTTCAAACAGACAAATGCCATCGATTTTATTATCAGGCATTTCTTTTGATAAAAACCCAACGTAATTTTCTATATCTGCCCAATTTACTTGCGACAAAGTCAAAAAAATACCATTGAAAACTGTGATTTCCTGTGAAATTTGTTTCAGACCATTCTTCGACATGTTGGAAACATGTTTGGTTCATCATCTCTTCATGTTTGGTTCTGAATACAGAGATTAACATATCAGTTTTAAAATATTGAAAAGGAGGAAAAAAAAGGAGGAAACTTTTTGAGGAAGGACAGAATCTATAAAAGACTGTCCTCTCTAAAGGAGGACGGTTGGTCACCTTATTAACACGAAATAATACAACAGTCCCGACGAATTACTATGTATTTTCATGCATATTTTTTCTCTTAAGACGAAAAGATGGAAAAGGACGATATTGAAACTGAAGCGATACTTAATGAAATGTATGAGAAACTTTCTGTATTATTGGATTGTGCTCTATACTGAATCATTGGAAGAAATCGTTGTAGTAGATGATATTAACGTGTGTACAGCCCCAATTATGGCAGACAAAGACATTATGGAGCTTGTTCAAAGCTCAAAAAATATTATTGATGCAGATTCAGACGCGCGAAATATCACGTCCCACGTCATCCGAAAAGAGGAAAAAGTATGCGCAGTTATCTAGACGCATATTCCAATGGTAAAATGAATAACAAAATGGGATACATAGAACAATTTGTTGATTATTTGATGCTAAAAAAGAATACAAAGAAAAATGTCAGATTTTTTTTGAACAACTCAATAAATGTTTTTTTTTCGAAAAGCTTGACAATTTTGAATTTAAAATTTCATTCAGTTTTTGTGTTTCATTGATTTTTATTAAATACATGCATATATACATATCTATATAATTAAAATATACTCTAATAAATTTAATTTTGATGAATAGTCGGGTTTTTTTTTTCAATATCCTTTAACCCTTTATCTACCGACGGTACTTATAAGTACCACTCACTTTTAAAATTATATAGAATAACCATTTTTACGAATACTCTGACGAAACTTAGCAGGAATACTCTTTTAAATCCACCCAAGATATATGGCAGCACATATTCTATGATGTGTATTTTAGCGGGGAAGTCGAATAGTTTTATTGCAGAAATTGCGTTTTTTGGTGACATTTTGATCGGATTGCGAACATTGTCATTTTTGTTCCGAAAAAGTTGTTAATGTCAAAAGGTAAGTGTCATTTATTTATATGTTAATGATGACGTTTAGAAAAAGATTTGACTATTTATTTTAAGTTAACATTGTATATAATTAATTTTACAGTTGGATATCTTTAATTAATTAATTAGCTCTAACGGATTAAATTTCTAAAGTTGAGTATCTTGTTTTTGTACTATATCCCTTAATTCTCAATGTAGTAATGGGGAAAAAAATATTGCATGAAAAAAAGCTGCATTAAATCATAATGCGGTATATAAAGGGTTAACACGAAAAAATATTTCAGTCCATTCAATTTCGTGAAGTGCAGTATCAACCACAGAAACTTTAAATGTAGGTAAACAATAAAAAATATCAAGAATTTAACAATAACGTCTTTACCTTAAAAATACATTTATGATCCGAGGAAGTGATTGCAATACAATTCTCTAAATTTCTACCATTTTAACATTCACTTCCAAAATATTTATAATTTCAAAACATGGAATTTATGACATTCGAAATTCAAACGCAATATCTCAGAAAGATCATAAATACACATTAATTTATGAAAGAGAAAATTAGAAATTCAGTTTGTGTTTCTTGAATAAACAATAGCTTCTAAAGAAAAGTATCTCAGAAAAGATCGGAATTTTTCATGTATAAAATCACATTCAGTCTTGTTTATTTCAATACCACCATAGATTTCATGAGTGTGTGTCGCCACTTTTCCAACCACATAAGCTCTTCCAGTAATAAATTCTGCCCGATGACACAATGACAGAAGAATTGATTTGTTTATTGACCTTTCATACTTAAAACCGCGACATACTCATCTCATATTTTGAATCTATTCGAGCCACTTTATTGCCAAACAAATCTTTTTATTTATTTATTTTTTATTTTAATATGGGGGAAATACGCATGGTTGATCATATTTAAAATATGCCGTTAAGTGAAGTGTAACCTTGATTCTTTTGGAAATGTATACTATGTCGACTATAGAAATCTTTTGTTGTAGAATAACGTTGGAGGCAGAAGTTATGGTGCAGGGCTTCCTGGATATGATGTATTTTTATTCCGAACGAGCTGGTAATTAAGTAAACAATGCGATAGAAGTAGTAATGATTACAGGACTTTGTTTTAGTTTTGATATCCTGCATAGCTTTTCCGTTTCTTTCATTTAGATGCTGCGGAAAGTATGTTTGTAATATGTTGTAGCTTTGAAGTTCACGGTATTGTGCATCCAGTTTCAACGTATCGTTTGAAACCGGAATGGCGGTTGCTATTACATTTAGTTTGTAAATTTAATTAGTTTTAAAATTATTTGGTCCCTCTCTTTGAGTAAATATTAAACTAAAGAAGAATAACTTTTGCATCCTCTTTCTTATTTTGAAGAATTATTTGTTAAAAATTCTTACGTATTTTGATACGAATATTTTTAAATTTATTCATTGAAAGTTAAGGGATAGACGTACCAAGTGAAGCTTTGTAAATATTTGATTTGACTGATAACATTTTTCAATGAATTGTATCTTTATTGTATAGAAAAAGAACTGAATTCATTAAATGAGTGCACATAATTCAGTTAGAAATAATGATACAATTTCTGTTTATTTCGCTAGAAGAGGTTTAAAATTTATTCATAATCACGTAACAGTATGGTAAGTATAGTAAATTTAAAGGTATCCAGCTACATTCGGAACCACACAATTTTGAAAAAGCGTGTAAACGAATATTTTTTAATATTTGCTTTAAGATTATTATTACAACACAAAATTATTCAAGTGTAATTTTTTGTTTAAAAATGAAAAAAGAATAACATATTTCCAAAACATTCTCCTTTTGTGAAAAATGCTTCTACGATAACGATATTTCGCCTACATATATGTAAGACTTCTCTTAAGAGTCTGAAATAAGATTTTTAAAAAAATTCACACTTTTATTTTCAGAGATTTAATCAATTAAGGTATCCGACTACGCCCGGAACCGGGATTTTAAAAAGGCACATAAATGGATAATTTTCATGATATTTAGTGTCACGTAGATTAGAATACATGTATAAAATTGTTTTAAGGACATTTTGACAAAAAAATTTTATTTAATTACAATATTTCGGCAAAAAATTAATTTAGAATAACCTTTTTTCAAAATGTTCTCCTTTTGTGAGAAATGCTTTTATTATAATATTTTGCCTGTATATAGCTCAGGCCTCTGTATAGAGGCTCAACTATGATTTTTGAAAAATTCACATTATTTTCAGAGTTACAACCATTTGAGATAATTATCGGCGTTTTTTTTCGTAAAATTTCTCCCCTCTATTGTCGTAAAACACGGATAAACCCATTTCTAAGTTATATATTTCAAAAGTTCTAGTTGAGCCACCGTACAGAGGTCTGAAATATGTACAGGCAAAATATTATTATAATAGAAGCATTTTTCACAAAAGGTGAATATTTTATTGTTCATTTTTTTTGTGTCAAAATATTGCACTTCAATAATTTTTTATTGTAATACTATTCTTAAAACAATTTTACATACATTTTCTAATCTAAGTAACATTAAATATCATAAATATTATCCATTTATACGCTTTTGTGCAAAATCACGGTTACGAACGTAGTCAGATACCTTAAAGTAAAAATCGATGTTGATTGTTAAAATTTCTGGTGTATTAAAACACGAATAAACCCACTTCTAAATTATATATTTCAAAAATCCGGGTTCCAGCCCTGTGCATAAAAGTCTTAGCTATATATTGGAAAAATATTACCGAAGCATTTTTTGTAAAGGGTTTTGAAAATAAGTCATTCTTTTTCTTTTTGCTAAAAAATTGCATTTAAATAATTTTTATTGTAATAATATTCTTTATAAAGTTTTATACGTATATTTCTTTAAAAATAAAAAAAAATCGTTTTTTAAGGCAAACTTACTAGCCAAGAGAGGAACACTTAAGCCACAAGACAACAAATCTTTTCCTCCAGAGTCACTTAAAAAAAATTATTTTTGAGAAATTATTGGATACTCTTAAATCTGACCCAGGCAGCAAAATCAACAGGCAAATTCTGGGCTAACATCCAAGACACATGGAAAAGACCCCGGAATGAGGGTGTGGCAAACTTCAGACTGCAAACAGGTCTTGATTGCAGGAAACATTATCTTAATAAAATAGGTATCCTTTCATCTACGAGGGTGAGTCGGAAAATAAGTTTCCCCAGCCGACTGTGGTTAGAGTTGAGTATGAAAGTCAAAGCATAGAATGGGACATTAAAGATAAAGACTTAACTTAATTTTTCCACAAAAGTACCAAATACATTGAGACATTTGTCGTACCGCTTGATAAGCTCCGAAAAATTTTCCAGGAAAAACTCTTGACTTTGCATATGGAAGTAGAGTTTACTGTTGCGTGGACTTTTTACAGGAACGCCAGAACTTTCATAAACTCCTTGTACAGACTACATTTCTTGTGTTTCTTTTCTTGTTAAAATTTTTACTTCTGTTCCCTTCTTAATTTGTCCTGGTTCTTACTTTAAATGTTTGTCCCTTTTTATTGTTTATCATTTTTCTTGTGTGATACTTGAGCTGTTTTATATGTTTGGATTGTGTGATCCTTTTAATAAAGCCATATGTAACAACCAGTGGCGCACACAAGGGGAGAGTCCTAGGGGCTCGGACCCTCCCCCCCTCAAAGCCCTTGAATTTTTTTCAATTGATTGTAATTCTAAGTAAATAGTACGTAAAATTTAATTAAATATTTGTTATTTATGATTAACTTTATTAATTAATGCTAATTATTTATTCAATAATTAGTTTTTTTCCGTTTTTGTTCCTGAAAATTGACAAAATCAAAAGGAGCATGATACAAGAAGGGTGGACTTTTGACCCTGGACCTCCCCCTTGAAAAATTCCTGTGTGTGCTACTGGTAACAACACATGTATATTCTAATTTAGTTGACACTATATAGCGTTAGATGCATGTTTCCAAGAAAAATGATTCATTTATACACTTCTTCAAAATAATCGGTTCCTAGCGTTCTCAAGAACGCTATCTTATAACACATTTACTTACATAAACAGTAAATGATTTAGTAAAACGAAATTTATATAGAGTAAGGCAGAATAGGCAGAAGGAATCCTTCTAAGGACTAAAAATAAGCCAAATCGAAGAATTCACACATTTCAAAATTTTAATTCCAAATTTGTGTGAGCGTTTTTTCAATTCCTCTCTACAATTAGTTCACACTCTCCCCTATATATATATATATATATATTGTTCAAATTTTCAATCGTTAACAAAATACTTTTTATTTTCATCTCAAGTTCAAATACATTTTTTTAAACTTGAAGTTGACGTCACTTGATATTAATACAGTTTTTTTCCAAATATTAATTCATTAATTAAATTTTATTTTTTAATTTTAAATTTATTCTGCGTTAATTCTGCCGATGTTAGAACTAGTATCAGCAGATGGCGCCAATAAGTTTTTCTAGAAAATTTTTTCTTGGCTTCAAATATATTTTAAACTTGTAGTGTGATCACATCTTGATGCTGTGATGCAGTTTTTTCAAATATTTATTCATTAATTAAATTTAATTAACTAAAATAAAAAAATTTCTTTGTTGACCTAAGAAGGAATTGACTTAGAATTTTTTTTTATCTTACTTTTTTTAAGTTAATCGTACAATGAACTGTGGCTGATTAATTTTTAGATAGCTATAATTTCGATGTAGTGATTCAAAATTCTAGATAAAAATTTGAATCCTAACTTTTTGCTAAATTTTATTAGAAAAAAATCATAAATTGATATTTCACCTTTTCCTAAGAAATGAATAGGTTTTTCGTGCGTGTCTTTGTTTCGAGAAGATTAAGTATCAGGGGCGTAGCTACCGCGGTATCAATAATACAGGGGCCCCAATATGTGCAAGCAAAATATCCTAAAGAGCTTCAAAAAGCGCCCCCGGAAATTTTGATACCGGCCCACTCAGAACTAGCTACGCCAGTGTTACTTATATACCTCATGATTATATAAATCCTATTCAAAAATCTGTCTACATATGAAGAAAGCATAATCACCAAATTACAAATAACAAATACCTATAATTACTTCGAAAAATACGCGAAGGAGAGGCCTGCCTACAAAACAAGTATCAAGGTCTAAATATGAATTCAGAAACTTAACATCTGGTAGTTTTAAAATAACCATGCGAGGGAAATAATTACTAAACATTGTTCCAAAATGTTTTATGTTGAATAAATTGACAACAAGTCTTTTTTTCTCCCTTTACATGACCATTTCAATTGTAGATGTAGACTCTCCCATCAACGACAAGGAAGTAAACAACACAAGCCAGAAAAAAAAAATTCTTTTATATATCGTTTTATTTATTTCAACTCAACACATTGGTGCTCCAATAATATAAATTACAAAAGCAGGAACTGGATCTCTTGTGAAGATGATTTATAAGGTCATTGAATTTCTCTGCCCATTATTTCGCGCTTTGTACTCGTATAAGACGCCATTTTTCAGTTACGTAAGTAGAAAAAAAAATACTATGTTGCTTCTGGATGCACAAAGTAACATCGAAATTTAATTCGGATAATTGTTTGGGATGGGTGTAGCAGTAATTTTTTGATTCTGAAGATCGGCAATGCGGGTTGTTTTTGCTTAAGGCTAAAATGGATGGATCTTTAAGTGTAGTGGAATATTATTTTCTCTTCGATTCTACTTTGCTTGGATACATGTTATCTTAATTTTTATACTCATTTGTGAATGGATGTTAAATGTTTCGTAATTATATCAAAAAAAGAAACTGTTCAACAGTTACTTAAATACATATCTAAGCGGGTTTTTTTTAAATGTCTGTATACATGCAGGTGTTTGCTGATAAGGTTACCTGTGGCGTTGTGTTCTTCGAAATATTGTTCGAAAATTCATAATATTGTTTTAACATAGCTCTCGTATATAAAAAATAGTGGTGGAATGATGTTGTGGTTCGTCCAGATGTGCTTAAAACTATCTTTTAAAGTTTTTGATGATAATTTTTTAAATTTTTTTTAATGAACTTTGTGGTTATTTTTATGGATAATATTTGAATCGTTCCAATTCGTCTTACTGATATTTCTTTATTTATTTTGTAATCGCCAATCATTACGTAGGAAATTCAAATTCGACGTTGATCATGAAATAAAATTTAAAGTGCTTGAATTTTTTTATTAACTTATCCTTTATAATGCTGTGGCAGTGTTAGCCTAGTGTTCATGATTATGAACTCGTGGCTGGAGTGTCATGAGTTAGAGACTGTACCGTTTTCCCGCCATGTAGCTGCAAGATCGGCTCCCTTTGTCGTTTGAATTACGCAGTTCACATCCACACATTCACCCCTAAAATATTACAGGGTCTTTTCATCTGACATCATACCGGCAACCGATGGCCGTAAATAACCCAGCGACTGGATTTCATACCTGCGAGCCGGAATCCCGAGCGTAATTTGAGGTGTAAGAAGCGACCGCCTCCACCCCAAGAGAGGGGAGAGACAATCCGTTTTGAAACTCTCGAAAGAAAGATTGCATTGTGTCCTCCTTCACAAATAACATTCTTTTAAAAATTGAAACAGTCAATAGTTTGAATAACTTGTAACCAAATGTACATATTGTAATTAATAGCTGTGGACATAATAAATCAATTATTTAATTTCTTTACCCTCACTATACCCATCAATTTCCCTAAACGTCACAAGACCTAGTGCCATCGAAGAAACGTCGTGTAGAGGGGATAATGCATGCTAAATCTGTCCACAGGCTCAAATTGTTTCCATCACTTGACTGTGGTTCAAAATTATGAGGTCCGTCGCCAATAGCTTTATTTTGCTTTATTTTGAGACGTTAACAAACATTCAAGAAAGTCTTCAATGCTCAACCAATTGGTAAACGAAGAAGAGAGGGCTAAATCTTAGATGGATTGATGGTCTAGGAAAAGATCTCCTAGTTTGAGAACTAAGAATTGGAGAACACTAGCAGGAGGAAGGCTGGCCAGAAAAAACTTATTGGCCAAAAACTTATTGAGTAGGCCAAGGCCCACTCTGGGCTGTCAAGCCACTGAGGAAGGAAGGAAGGAATAAACATTCACTCGCTCATTTTTACTTTTTTTACATTATAATGTAATTGTAAATTAATTAAATGAATAAAAATAACCATTTTAAAATGCCCTCTGTAACCGAGTGGTCAGGGTATTTAGTTAGTGCTCGTTGAAGTTTCAGTTAAAAAACATTTAATTTCACTTTCGGAGAGGTAATTTTGTGATTTTAAGTAGCAGTTTAGAAAATAAATTAGCTCTTTGTTAATACTATTTTAAACTGCATCCTAAATATAACAGTGTAAGACGCGAGCCAGTAAAATTACTTCCTTACTTGGTAGTGTGAGAGCTCACACAGCTTTTTGCCATAAAGGCATTTTATTTCAAATTAATTAAACAAAACATTTTATTCAGTAGTAAATTTTTGTACTTGGGAGTTTTCCCTGGAAAAAAGTTCTAGTCTATTTAAGGTTTAAAGATATTGAAATGATCGGCTCCCGGGTGCGGCTGTCCCTGCAACCCCTTTCGCTGCTATCAGTCAAAGTCTCTTCACTCAAGCAGTTGCTTTGACACTCCGTCTTTCAAAGGTCATCGCAGTTCCTCTCCCTTGGTCCTTGAAGTGGGGCTGACCCCGCAACCTCTATCGAGCGTCTTCGAAGAAAAAACTGCTGCGGAAGGTAATGCAAATGACTGAAGGAGATCTAGAAGGTCCTCATCAATTTGCGAGCCGACCTTTTAACCCCCCTTGGTCGGGCCTCTTTCACGTCCCCAATAATCTCCGATTGGCGAGCATAGCGGTTCAGCACACGTGCTCTCCTCGTCTTTGTCCCAACTCCATTGGTTCTTTAGAGACAATAGGCTGGCGTGACTGAAACCAACCTCGTCGCCGTACCACGTATACCATCTGGAGGGTCAATAAATGGCCCTGTCACTTTTACACTATGTTTTTATCACAACAGGCTGACTTTCCTTTTTATTCAAATAGTTCGTGATCCACATGTGAGAAGCGACTCGACAATGGATATTGCTCACAGGAGTGTCTTTTCTATAGATAGTGGTGCCCGAACGTTATCTCAGGGTCGGAGAGGGAAGTGGTGTGCTTCCAACATAACCACCTTTAGAATCGGCGAGACACCTATTTGCCCCCAGGCATGAGGGAAGAATGCATGGTCTCCTTTGGAAGATTACAATACCCCAGCTGGGCACTCCGGTCACCATGTGTATCAAACATGACAAGTATTATTGGGAAGTGTTCGACTAATGAGCCGATGCTACAACAAGCTTTCTATAAGTGCTAGAGGAAAAGCATATTTTCTATGTTATCATAAATTTCACAGCTTAAGGGGGAAAAATATCTATAATAAAATCACAAGTGTTAAAATTATTTCATCATAAACTCCTTTTATTATATACTTATAAATTCGAAATATAATGAGTAATTATTATTCATACTGTATTTCAATTTAATATGTTTTTAAATAGAATATAATTTAAATGAAAAATAAGTGTTTGAATTTTTAATTATACATATAAAGATTTGTAAAGAGATAATTAACTCAACTATCATCGCATTTTTTCGTCACTTTTCTTCGAAATTAATGAAAGAATTATTTTTCTGTATAATCTCTCCCTTTGATTACAAAATCATTTATTTACTTTCAATTATATAAAATTAGTTGGTAAGTATTCTTCAAACAACACTCCTTTGATCGTTATTTTTTAATGTGAGCAGAAATATAAAGAAAGAAATGCTTTAGAATAAATCGAAGTTGAGGTTTTTCTCAGAAAACATTGAATCATATTAACTAGAAGTGAAAGAGAAAAAAAAAAGCACACATATATGGTTCTGAGAAATTTATTTTACTGACACAATATACAACGTACCACATTATTCAAAGACCTTTTTAAATATTTTAAATTGGGTCTGATGAAACAACTCATTTAATATTTACGTGGGAGAACATACCAGTTTTCCTTGCATAAAAGCAAATGAAAATATACAGTCCACAAACAGATGCACATCTGATCCATATAAAATTTATTTTCTTGATAAGCATATAATGATTCACTGAAAAATAAAAAAATGTACCTCAATGTTTAAAAACATATTTTTGCAATGAGTTCTGAAACTCGATACATTTTTGCGAACTGTCTTCTCTGATTCGAAATTTTTAAAGTAAATATTTCCACACATTTTTGTCGTATTTTTCTTTAATATTTCTATAAAAGAAAAAGAAGTTGCAAATATTTCTCTCGTGCCATTAAATTGATGGAACTTCTAAAATCGCTTTTATAAATGTCTGAAATTAATAAAAGTTCGTGATTTTGAGATACTCTTATTGAATAAAATTGTAAATATATTTCTCATGTAAGCCCAGGGGAAGATATGAGCCAGGTAGTGTGTCGCGCTTCCACATTACAGGTCCGAGGTTCTATCCTCGGGGTGGGAAAGGTTGACTCATCCTTTCAACGCTTCAGTGTGTCGATAAATGAGTACTAAGCTTTCTTGAGAACTAAACAATGGGTATTTTGCTTCAGACTGACCACCTGATCGGGACATTTGCTCATACACCTCAACGCCTAATGGTTGCGTTTACTAAGAGGGGTACAGTAGACATTAGCTCTCATGGGCTGTTGCGCCACTGAGTTTAGTTAACATTTCCAAAAACTTATATGTGATACTTTTGACACGAGAAGAGCATTGCTATTGTAATATAATTCCTTATTTTAAGGTCCATGTTGTTCAATTGGCTATATTAATGTTACAATATTAGTCACATGATAGCTACAATTACGTGTTTTCAGCCAATCATTTCATGCCCTTCTCTGATGTCAAATTTTGTTTTTTCAAGATTCTTATAAAAAGTACATATTTTTAAACAATAATAATGCACATAGGTAAATAAAATGCACTTTATTGAGAAGTATATGTACGTATAATGAAATTATTTTTTTTTCTTTAATTTTGAAAAACATTTTGGAGAATCTTAATATTTGAACATCTTTACCAAATTATCAGATTTGAAGTTGTATCAAAATTTTACGAGTTGAGCAAAAAGTCGAATGTGAGTTTTGAATTTAATGGAGACCATGAGATTGTACTGAGTGATTCATAAAGAAATATACACTTTTCCAGATGCTGTAAACCAGTAAGGATCAAAGACTTGCACCACCTCAACGAATTGTAAGGTAGATGTATTCTTAAAGTTTGTATCTCGCCCCCGACGGAAGTGACGTAGGCAATAGCATGCGTGTCATGTGACTAATCAGTCAAAAGGGCAGCATCTGCAGTGGGAAAGGTTTTTTGTGTTCAATTTTAGCAAACTGACGTGGGAGTCACTCTTTTGAATATGTTAACTCTTTGATTGGTGCTACAGTTGCAGGACGATATTGACTTCATTCTCCAATAGGAGTGTACACCACCACACTAGTCGACCAACATGAGAGATTACCTCGATGAACATCTCCCTTACCAATGGATTGGATAAGTCGCTGAGACTACAACATGCCACTTACTCAATTTCCATCCAGAAATCCCGACTTAACACATTGTATTTCTTCTTGTGGAGGTACAAAGGATTTGCTCATAGAACATCTGTGACTGTCTCAAACAAAACTTTAAATTATCCCATACAATTCTGTTACAAGTAATTTAGAATATATTAAGTTGTTCTTGATTTATAATGTACTGAAATTGTATACTTCTTTATGAATCACCCTGTATTTATCATATGACTGTCATGAATTTAATCCATTCCAAACAGATATTAGAACATTTTCTTCCGTCATTTTTTATTAATAAACCAAATTACATGTCGAACAACTTCTAGAACAACAGATATAAAATCAGATGATAACGTTGTGACAGCTCTATCCGCGTCCTTTCTAATAATATGTCCTCTTGGGAAATCTTTGGTCTTTGAAAATTATTTTATTTCCAACAAACCCTCTGGAGAAGAAAACATGTGATTATTTAAGTTAGGTATACTATACATAGTCTAGGCTTTCAAACTAGAAAAGAGAGAAAGTGAGAGAGATCGGATAGATTACTAGCGGATCAGATATTAATCGAATTGATAGAGTTAGGCAGGTATTTGCTAATTGTAATTATTAAAGTGACGATTTATCACTAAAGATTAACTAAAACTTAGATAGCTAAGAAAGGAGATTCGAACCTGAAGTAAGTTCATAGGTATTTAAAGTCTTCTCATACTTCGTGTACCTCGTTATTTATCCACATATTGTTTCGATTGGGCGCATCTCTTATTAAAGATTGCTTGAACTTGTGTTGTTGATAGTGAGATAAATAAATTGTTTTTGGATATGGCGAGCCATCCTTCCCTGCCTCCCACATCTCTAGGCGAGAATGTGGGAGGAAACTCTCATTTCTACAACGTTACATTTAGCAATCGATTAAATAAAAATAAATCGGTTCAAGAATTATCGTTGCCACAGTGCCAAACGAAATAATTAATGGCATCTCTTATAACTGGTTGTATGTCCCTTCGGATAGGGAAAATTTCATTTCATAAGGATTACCAAGACCTGTGGTGGGAGAATTGCCACCATGTTAAGAATTAGTTACATTTTAAACCATTTCTCTCTCTCTCTCTCTTTATAAAAAAATTCTTGTACAAATTTAATTTTTAAAGAAACTGCTTTAAATATTTTTTTTAAAAAATCGAACAATTTTATAACTATGTTACCAAAAATAGACATCCATTTCAAGGTATATAAATTTACAATATTTCCTACATATATGCTGCTCACGTTTTCAATGACAATACATATCAAGATGATGATACGATATGTACTCAAAGGTGTAAAAAGAATGAAAGTTTTCGATATTGCTTTTAAAATTTAAATTTTTCGAGTTTGCTTATACATATCATCGTCCAAGATACATATTTTGCTGGAAGTAAGGGGAAAAGCTGTGTTTACTTTCGGTAAAAGTCCTGACATTTTGATAGATTGCTTTGCCAACTTTTCTTTATTTTTGTTTATTTTTCGCGAAAACTATATATGCATTTTTCGATTTTTCTGGTTCTGCTTTACGTTATAAATTATTGCACAGTGACTAGGATCGCTGGAAATTCTCATTCTAGTTCAAAAATATTTCTCTGGGTTTTCTGTTATTATTTTAGTGGTTTTGAAGGATTTTCGGAAAGGTGATTATGCTCCTTTAAAATGATTTTTCTTCCCTTTTCCGTGAATTTCATTGTAAATATATTTTTGTTAAACAAACTGACTGCGTATTTGAAAATAGAAAATATTATTCGTGTGTAAAATAACTGTATATTGAAAATAAAGACAATATATAAGTATTTTTGTTTTAAACAGATTGAATTTCTTGGTTTATATTGTTTGCATTTCTTGGCTTTGTTTTAAATATAGAATATAAAAAAAGTTTTTAAAAAAACTATTAAACCTAGCGCAACGGTTGCAATTGTAATTTCCAATGTGTGTGGATAATTCTGCCTTTGTGAGAGCAATTACATAGTTGCGTACCCCAATTCGTAGTCGCCATTTTGTTTCATCTTGTGACGTCATCAATCATGATAACTGTATTAAAAACCGTGTTTTTGATGCTATTTCTGACCAAATAACCGAAGATAAATAATTTGGGTTGCGTTATACATTTTAAATAATTTAATACAATATCCAGTTTTCAAGAAGAAAAAAAATGATTGAACTTTTATAATCTAGAAGTATATTTTGCCTGTTTGTTTAAAACCTTAAGGCTTTCTATATCCATTGAAACTTAAGTTTTTTGAAATATATTAATAGCTTAAAGTTAAAAACCGTCTTTTAAATTCTCAATTTTCATTACGTCGATTTTAGTAGACAGCACCCAGAATAGTATGAGATATCTCGGTTTAGTGTAGCTTTTATTCGATTTGATTCGATTTATTCAATGATATAAAAACATTTCATACGAAAATTACCTATTAAAATTTTCAATATAATTAACTGAACAGTTATTTAAAATTATGAAAAGTTAATTATTATTAATTATATTATTTTTTGTTCTTAAAATTTATCTCAATGAATATTTAAGTAATTCTGTATACTGTATATATATAAAACCGTAAAATTCGGCGTATGACACCGCACCGCCGTGTAACGCACACCTATACATTCATGCTGCAATTTTTAATTTTTAGTTATATTCGCTGTATAACGCGCACCCCTTTTTAATAAGAAATCTGAAATGTGCGTGCACAATGTCTATGTTTTGAAGTCATTTATTCGAGGTATTAATCCAAAATTAAAAAATAGTGTACTTCTAGAACTACAATCTTTTATATTCATAAGGAATGTCTCATTTCTTTTAAATAAACAATATTTCGATATATATACGCCTGATTTTTTTTCTATGCTCATCTTTTTTTACTTTAAAGCTCCAATTTTTATGCCCGGTGTATAGCGATTTCGATCTTGTTTGTTGTGTTCAAAGTGTGCGTTATACGTCGGATTTTATGATATATATATATATGTGTGTGTTAATTCTCTCTAGTATCCTTTTTGTTTTAACTCTTTGTACTAATATTTAAACAAACTTTAATTCTTTGGTTTAAAAATCATTGTAATCTTAATCGTAATCGGCTTGTCTGAAATCCCTGTCCCGCCCATTATATATAATCAGAACTACTATTACGTAATAACCACTGCCGGTATAAAGCAAAAATCTTGTGTAATCGCTCTTTTTGTCTGCTTGCCGTCAGCATGTAAACGTCCACGTAAGAACGTAAATAACTGCAGCTCTCTTTGTCTTTGTGTTGTGTCCGTCAAGATGTCGCTTCTGTTATATGTATCTGTTTTCCTGTTTTTAACAAATACATGTAAAACATAAAAGTGATTGACCAGCTACGCTATGTGTGCTTCAAAATAAAAAGATGAAAAGTTATTCTGAAGATGTCTTCACTAAACCAGATATGACAACAAACCAACACCGGCCAACGCTACTACAATACTTAATAAATATATATATATATATATATATATATAATAGTTCAATAATAAGTGAATAAAAATAATAACAGAAATAAGTGAATAACATTTTAAGCAGTAATTACAATAACAAAGCATGAAGTGTAATATTTATAGACCTTTGCTAGATTGATCTTTTTTTCCCACCTTTAGTGATTTTCGTGGCAGATTTCTGATCCAGCGTAACTTAAAATATACGGGTATAAATAAATAATAAAAGAAAATTACTAAGCAAAGTGAACTTCTTATATATTTGAAACATTTTATTTTATTCAAGATAAACTCTATTTTATTTATTAACAATAAGTATTATAAAGAAATAATATATATATACGAATGCTACAAATCTCTGATTTCTCTGAGCACAGTTTATGTACTATAAAATTTGCTGCATATTAAGTCTACCTGGCCCTAAAATTCTTTAAGTGGCGTAGCTTTAAAATTTCGAGAAACTGTTTTGAGGTTTCGACCTGAACTCGCAGTCAAAATCTGATTTAAAATTACGCCAATAATTCATTCTGCAGTTTTAAAAAAACATTAGTTATGAAATTCTTTTGTAACATGCTCAAGAAAACTCAAAAAGTATAAGCATTGGATTCTTTTTGCATCAAATATTTATTTATTCAAATATTATATTGCAATACTTTGATCCTATCAATCATTTCCATAATTCTGTAAACACACAATATGAATATTTTTTATGATAAATAGTGAAGATTTTAACTTGATTTGATTGATGACTGTATTTCTTAGAATTACTTATATGAGATATAAATGAAATATGGAAGAAATGTATTCGATATGAATGGTGGTAAGATAAATAAAAGTTACTTTCAAAATTTTTTTTTTTTTTTTTACTTTTATTAAAAATGAACACTAAGGCTTTTAACTGAATTTTGTGTGCAATACATATTCATCTCTTAGAATCCAATTTTTCTAACACAATCCGAATTGGAAGCCAAAGTTTATGCTTTTTCAAATTCCAAATTTATGAAACAGAACTAGATCTAACTATTTTTAGTCTAAGATTTACATTAATAAATGAAAACAAATGTTATAGGAGAGGTTATATATACGCATAAATTCTGACTGAAAATCTCACTCCTTTCTGTGTATTCATTTTTACATTTAAATTCAACGAATTGCTTGTTTCGGATGGAAACGAAACCTACCTCAACCAACTTTCACTATCTTTCGTTTTTTTAAGACAAATTCAAATATATGAATAGATATTCGTAGAATATATTTTTCATATATATATATATATATATATATATATATATATAATATATCTCAGTATATGTTTACTTCTAGGAAGCTCCAGGATGTTTTATTTTTGAAAATTCCATATAAGGAACAAAATTTTTAAAATTTTAGTTGATTTTCTGTAAAAGTTATGAATAAGTTCTAAATAAATACAAGTATATTTATAAAATTTAATGTATTAATATTTACGGTACCCGAAGGTACGAAAGCCTGTACTAAACATGGAGCTCATTTTTTCAGAGGGAAGAATGTTTTAATTTTTAAAAAAATTTACAATGTTGCTATTCGTAATGTAACGTTTTTAAATCTTCAAATAATTTACAGATAATTAGCTTTTTTTATATATATGTAAAGGCTTAGCTCATTTAGTATTGCGGTATAGGTGAAAAAAATGCAAAACAGGGGAAAAAATGGGCCAACACTTGGATTAAAATGAATAGTATATTAAAATAGGCTTCTCTCTATAGTACAGCGGAGCAAGCCTTATGTTAATGTTGGAGTACATTTATATCTGTGTGAAAAATATTCCAAAATCGGGTTCTGTTCTTTAATATTAAGCGAGTGAATGTTTATTAGCGTCGCATTTTAAAGCAACACGAGGGCTCTTGGCAATGGGCCTTATAATTTTGCACCTAGGTCAAGGAACGAGAACGACACCTGAGCTGACGCCCCCGTTCTAACAACCACACCATACTAATGGGAAGACTGTGTCTCGAACAGATTTAGCGTGCACATACGAATGGTCTTCATTGAGGCTGGGTCTAGAAATCATAACCAAAACCACTACGTTACAACATAACCGAAAAAGACACCTTTAAAAGACATTTGATATGTTTCACCTTAGATGAAGGTATTTGAACACAGGAAGGCTACATTTTATGGTAAGACTAATATAAAAAATAAATAAAACAGGTTTTTGTGTTATTTTACTACACGAAATTGCTTTAGTAAAATAAAACGAACAAAAGTTGTATCATCTTCATCAAAGTGAGTCGAATACTGATGTAGATCACGGATATTAATTCATTTTAACGGAATGCTTGTCTTTAGAAACATTTTGAAAAAACTCTCTGCATTTTGGTGGTGTTTTTTAAAAATAATTTACACCGAATATCTTGCCCAAACTGAAAATTTGTAATTTGATAAGTGTTTCTTCCAAAGGAAAAGAAACATACAATAGCACTGAACTAGCATCGCTGGGAGGGTGAGGTTCTAGCTCAGGTGCCTTTTATTCTCTTGACAATTATTCCGAATACGAAGATATATCAATCACTTATTCTTCTCGTATTACTCTACTTTAATGTTGAAAGGTTTTAATGAAATCTCACCAATAGATACAGAACTGTCTGTGCTGTCAATTTATTCCCTGCAGCCATCCATTACATTGGTTAAAAACAGGGACGTTTTACGGCATTGAACAACTGGTATTGGGCGCAGGGCCTTGGCCTCGGGAAGGTCTTGTCTCGTTATCGACTTGGCATCGATAATTTCATGATCCGAATTAATTTAATCTTCAAACGTTATTCCTCTATATATTAAAACTAGGAACTTTGAGCTATATGCCAACTGGCAACAATGGAAATACTTCATTATTATGTTATGTCTGTGTCTAGGCTTAGGGTTACCACTATACCCCATCATTACTCATTTGGTCGGAAGGGGTAGTAGATCGAGTCGGTTTGTATCTATATAATTGTCGCCCCGCGACATCCATTAGTGTGGGAGAGTCGAAAGGAAGATTAGCCATATTCAAAAACCACTTCAATTTATTTACTGTTATGAACAACAACACAAATTCTATTAACCAGATTAAGAAATGCACCAATTATTAAATATGGAAAGCAATATAGCAAGGTAGACGAGATACGAGAGGTCTTAATAAATCGGGTCACCTACGTCCAGGCAATACATTTTCTAATTCCGACCGACCTAATCCAATTTAATCTTTAATTGACTCAATCGTCAACTTTAATATTACACAAATAAGCTACGAACTTCTCACGCCTCACTTCACGTTTAATCCATCATTGTGCTATCCGTTAATAGTCTAACCTCTTTCTCCTTCTAACTTGAAAGTTTAATCTTTATATACAAGTCTTAATTTACATACTCACATCTTCTTCTTCGGGGGTAGGTTTATAATAGAATAATTTATAAAGATCCAATATTCCCCAAGAGGATAACTGTTCATAATATGTCATTAGAAATAAAAAAAATTATTCCCCAAGAGGATTATCAGTTGAAAGAACGTGGATAGACCCGTCACACCTAGGTTTGTGAGATAGTGAGTCAAGCATATTAATAGGTTTGTATAAGTAGTGTACAATGTATACTATATACCGGGTATAGACATTGTCGATCTCGATCTGACGGTGGACCGCCAAGATATTTTTGGATAACCACCTTTACTATGACCTAAGACGCGCAAACTAAAAGAAACATTTATGGAGCTACGACGCCAGATTGACTGGAGAATCGGCCTTTCACAATCGATGCGACTGTGTTTTCTTAAGCAAATGATGCGATAAATGTGTAGACGACGCATGTACCTTCGTTGAAAGCGCATGATGATGCTTAACACGCTCACTGCCGCAGTAGGAGAAAAAGTGATCAATTGCGATGCTAGCCGAAAAATGAATTATTTCCCACACTTTAACTGAAGGGTATAATATATGTTGATGATAGCTCTACCCACAATAGCATCCGATCGGCTGTAGAAACATCATCGCACACCCTGCGCTTTTACGGGATTGGGCTCTTGTGTTGATGTCATGTCCTGCAAGAGTGCGGGACTCGGCAGTGAATAAATTAAGTGCATACGTCGGTTTCAAACTCATCGGTTCACGTATGTTCTATGCTCACTGCATTGAATACGTTCACGCTGCACGGTCAAGCAATAGTTTATAGTTGCTCAAGCATACAACTTGACGATTTTGTGTTGGTTCAGTTCTAGGTGAGCCCACACTCTTGGCGCGAATTATTTTGGGTTGGCGATAATTGTGCCATCTTGGTAACCCTACTTTGATACACTAGATATGGTAAACCTAATTATTTCTGGAAATTTCGTATTTTGTCGGCGGGCATTTCGAATTTCATTTTGTTTGGGAACCGGGCTGGAATGGTTGCGTGTGTGAAGGAATATATCTTGGAATTTTTTACTTTATTGAATGCGAAAGGTTAGAAAGAATTGATAGAATAGTGTATGAAGGAAGGATTGATTGCTTAGAGAGTTACGAATGTCCTAAATGTAACGATCGGCATGATGTAACATGGTCGACAGTAAAACGCTTTCTTCGAAATTGCACCAGCCTCGCCGAAGGTATGTTCGACCATTACCTCGCAGAATAAAAATGGCGGCGCTCACACGATCATTCACTTAGCGATGAGACCTTCAAGACTTTTAAAATCTATGGTTATGCTGTACACTCCACTCGGAAAAGATCAGCAGTAAGAAAGTAAGTGCTGTTTTTATATTTTTTATCTTAAATGTTTAATTTCTGTATTGTTTACATATATTTTCATTACGCATCCACCTTATCCCGCTATATTCACTTGCCGCCATTGTTGGTTTCGCTTGGCGCCATCTCGTTCTGGCTTGGCGCTTTTTTTGTATTGTCGCCAAGAATGTGGGCTCTCCTAGGATTTTACCAAAAGAAAACATGCAATTTTAATATAAATGGCCACACCTACGCCTCCGGGTGATCCGCAACACCTTAAAAACACTAGAAGTAACCCGTACTCTGCTATATACTGTTCACTTAAAAGGGTTGCAAGTGTTGCCTACTTTTGCGTAAGAGCCTAGGGTTGATTGATTGATTGAATATTAACATCGCACTGTTCAGCTACACAAAGGCTTTTGGCGACGGACCACGTAATTTTGAACCATGGTCAAGTGACGTGGACGACATCTGAGCTGGCACCTCCTCTCCTAACTACCACACCAATGGGAGGACGTTTTAGCTCTCGACAGATTTAGCGTGCATCGCTGCCCTACACGGCGGGTCTTTAGTGGTACTGGGATCGAACTCGTGACAAGGCAAGCCACGATCCGATACCTATACCACTCTGCTACCGCGGCCACGTAGGAGCCTAGGGACATCACTGGTTAAAAAGAGCAACAGACTTTCTGTAAAACTTCTACAGGGGCAAAATGTCAACGCAAAGTATGTGTTGTACTAATGGCTTTATGTGAAATCTTGATAGAAAATTTTTAAAAAATAATTCTCTTTTTTTTAACGCAATATGTGAACTAAAAACAGTAAACACTGAGGACAGAAACTTACCTTAAGACTCCAAATATAATTCCGTAACCTTATTCAAAAATGTTTTTCTTTTGCTTGTGATCCTACAGAGCATTTAATCTGCTCTCAACTATCTTCCGAAATTGGTACTCTTGATCTCAATGTCATGTCCTATAAGTATTATTAGTTTTCCAAAGATTTATTCTCTTATTATATTCATTGCTTCAACTTTACTTATCCTGGTAAATAAAGCGCAGGAAGGAAAATTTTCTGAAAACTTTCATCTCTTTCAATATTTATCTTGCGAGTCATTTCCTTTCCGCCCATCTGTCCAATTATATGCTTTTTTTCTTCTTTCTTTTCGTTTATTTGATTTGATCTTTGCATTTTCCGTTCGTTCAGAAGGTACAGGTATGTTGACTTGCTTGTGCATTAAAAATCAGAATAAAACTTCTGTTCGGGATATGTTTTTGTTGACATGTGAAGCAAAATCAAAAATATTGTTCTGATTACCGTGACAGCAATACCGGATATTATTTAATTTATTTTTACCTTTAAAAGTCTCATTTTCCGAAGATTTCTTATTTTTTAATATACAACACAGAGAGAGTATTCCATTCACCTGCAAATACAACACACGCAATCCACATATACCTATAGCGTATTCATCTATTTTAACATTTTCATAAATGTTTATTTACATATTAATAATTATCATTTTATGATTACCTTTCTTTGTTTATTTTAACCAGCACAAGGGAGCTTAGAGATCATACGACCTCATTATCAGTGACATTCTAGAAATACATGTTCGAACTTGATTTTATAATTTCTGAAGTATGTTAGTAAGTTTTAACGTAACACTATAAACGCTAGGGATAGCCTTTGTTGCTCCATATCCCACAAAACCTATGACTGTAAGTGTAACTCTATATATAATCTATCGTTAACAATAAACATTATACTTCATTAAGTATTGCAGTATATATTCATTATTTAAGTTAATATAGTTAACCCTTCGATACATTCATTTTAAAGCACATCAGTCCGATAACCGGTGTTATGGTCAAGGCTTGTGGCCGGAGTGTCCTGAGTTCAAACCTAGGGTCACTGAAGACCATCCATATAAAGGGCCCGATGCACGTTAAATCTATCCAGGTTCAAAGCACTCCTGTTGGCAAGATGTGGATTTTCGGTGAGGGGGAGTAGTGCCAGCCCAGTTGTCGGCGTCACTTGACCATGGCTCAAAACTACGTGATCCTTAGCTAATAGCTTTTCAATGTGACGTTAATAAACTCATCAATTAAGTTAGCCCACTCACAAATTTGTGATTTAGCGTAACGTTTGTTTTATTTATCCTTCAGTACAATTATTTTTAAGAACACATCAGTTTTTGGTAACAGAATGATGATGAGACGACCGACGAAATTTCTGTGTCTCAATCTGCATGTTCATATTATAATTCAATAAAGACCACTTGTATAAAGAGGTAGAAACACGCTTAAATCTGTTAGGATTCAATTTAGCTAGACGTGGATGTGGAGAATGAAATGCCAGTTTAGATGTTGATCATGTCATTTGATTATTATCAAAATTAAGAAGCATATTGACTGCAGTTAGTTGAATGTTGAGTCGTTTGAAATATGCAGCAGGAAGCATTTAACAACAAAAATACCCTCCAATTTATTAATTGATTTATAGAGCTTTTCTTTTGCATGTAAACAGAAATAAAAATTTAGTGATATTTTGGTAATGAAATGGTGAAAGCCCCAATAACTTTGCCAAAGAAATCCAGAATTGCCAAATCATCATAATATAAAGTTAGTTACTACGTTTAATACTTAAACTGTGTTGTGTGTTTGTGTCCTGATTTTACTTAAGAGTACTGATATATTAGACTATCGACCATTTTCGCCATACATAAATGATATCACCGTTATATGTAGACAATAAAAAAAAGATACTTTCCCGAGCAAGCTTTTTACCTATTAGCTCTCCTTCTGCGAATAAATTGGCGAAGATCTTTGGAACTAATTTGATATCCGAATGCTACGCGCCAAGTAGCGCTTCTTGTCGAGTGATATGGAATCCAAGATGGTGGCCTAGCTGTAACAAATCGTGCGGAAAATAACTGTAAAGAACTACTTCGAAATATATTTCAAATAAAGAATATATTGAAAATAACCAATATCAATCAATAATTGATATCAATATAATATAATAATTATGTATAATAATAAGTTTATTACATGTAATGTACATTAATAAACATATAAAATAATTTAATTATATATAATAATTACATTACTTAGTTATATTATACATAAAATACTTATATAATATATATTAAAATTAATCAGTAATGAATATCAATAATTGTGCTGATAATTTGCAATATTCCAAAAACTTCCAGTTCCTTTAATAAATTTCATCAAACAAGGGACATTTAAAACTGCATTTTTTAAAAGTAAAATGAAGTAAAAATGCGCGATTTGCAGTAATAATTTAACACACAGATCTCATATTCTTTTTTAAAATGCCCTAGTATTTACCAGTGATATTAGAAATATCCATATTCGAAAATAACCGAATATACAACAGAAGACTGAAATAGTAGCTTAAAGAACAAATGCAATGAAAATGGTTAAATTATGAATGAAATCGAATTAAAATTTTCTGAAATTAATAGGGTTACCGCGGGAAAGAAAACACAATAAAAATTAACTCTTATATACGTTATCCCCATGGCACAAACACACTACCACACGATAAAATTATCAAGGTAATCATATTGTAATGTTATCGCTCATCTTGGCTAACATAAACAACAACTTAACGCGTGGCACTCGGATACCAAATTAGAACCAAATTTTTTTTTTTTATTGAAAATTAATTCCTTTATATTAAGGACATATATACACACATTTAAATCAAACACAACACCTAGTAACAACTACATTATTAAGATAAATCTATTTCCAATTCGGTTGTCGAAGTCTTTCACAATGAATCTTCCTTGCTTACCTGTTTTTAAGTGGCCGCGGTAGACGAGTGGTATAGGTATCGGACCGTGGCTTACCTTGTCATGAGTTAGAGCCCATTACCACTAAAGACACGCCGTGTAGGGCAGCGATGCGCGTTAAATCTGTCGAGAGCTGAAACGTTCTCCCGTTGGTGTGGTAGTTAGGTAAGGGGGTGCCAGCTCAGGTGTCGTTCACGTCACTTGACCATGGTTCAAAATTACGTGGTCCGTCGCCAAAAGCCCTCGTGTAGCTGAACAGTGTGACATTACTATTCAATCAATCAATACCTGTTTTTAAACGGATGCACATATTGAATGTCCGTTAATGCATTCTTTTTTGGATGGAATGATCCTGATTTTGATAATAAACACCTGAGTTCTCTTCCGTTTAAGGTAGATCTCAAATTTTAATCATTTTTCATAACAAAATTCAGTAAGAATTATATTACAACTTATAAACAAGATTTAAGTTTTCGAACATGCACAATAAAGATTTTTGTATCTGAACATGCCCGAGAACAGGTTTTCATTATTGGCTGTATATCGTGGCATTTTGTGACGTCTTTTGGTCTGAGGAAAACGGCCGACAGTCTGTTAAGTACCCACTAAAGTAGAGGAGTTGAAGTACCTAGAATCCATTGGAGCTCTAAGTCCTCACGTTAACATGGCGTTAAAGTGAAGTGTGGGGTATTAGCTAAAATATCGATCTCATCATTTGAACCGGGTTCAAAATTGCTAAGCATTTATTGGCTTTGGTTAGTGAATATTTGTGTCTGGTAGGAATAGACAGTCGCAAACGTTCAATGCAACAATTTCTCTGAAAGTTTAAATGGGGTAATATTTTTGGTGCTCAGTATACAAGGTAATCTAATCGATAGTCAGCCAAGGTTTCATAATATGTAAATGATAAATAAAAATTATTTTTAGTGATAATTTTTGTATATGAAATATCTAATCAGTTCATTTAATCATATTTGTATGTATTCCTCATAAAAAAGCATATAACACAAATCCCAGCTACACAATTTGAATTTCAAAGCAGTTTGAGATCAGAATATAATTAATCTCTATAAATTATTATTATTACTTACAATATTTTCTATTCGAGTTAGTTTTAAAAAGTTCGAAAAAGAGACTAATTTCCTTGAAAAGTAGGATATCGTTCATGGAGTGAGTTCTTATTAACGCCAATTGTGAACCAAACGCAAGTGAATAACAAAACAGTCAACGCAGAATAAAAGTCGAAAACGTTCAACTATAAACAAATATTAATTAATGGTATATATTAAATATTAATATTAAATATTAATACGATTCAACTGTCCAAAATCAGTCAAAGAATCAAATCTAATTTTTTTCGCCTAAATTATTCTTTATATACTTTTCTATAACCGCACAAAATTTGAAAAGTCTAAACTTAAAAACGCAGAATTATGATAGCTTTACGTTCGTTTTTATTCACATACCTATGGCAAATCAAAAATCAAACTTATCTCAGAAAGATAAAATAACTAGTGTGTCTTCATTTAAAATGCTAAGGCTTTTTTTCTATTGTGCCTAATGCTTTGAATTTTTTTCAGTCCATTACATTCATTCAGTCATGTACTATAAGCCAATTGCTAATATTACATGTAACAAAAGTTGGTTTGCATTTTTAAATCAAAGCAATGCTTATTATTTTAAAAAATAGTTGAACTCAGAATTTATACATTTTTTTAAGGAATTTTCAACAAGCATTCATAAAAAGAGGCATTGTATGAATTCCAATCATGTTATCGCACAAAATCCATACCAACTTTTGTTATATACTGATTGGCGTACTTGTAAATCAAATTTCATGCGTGTAGATACATTTTTGTAGGAGGAGTAGCATTTTAAAATCACTTCACAAATTTTAAGTTTTTTCCTTAAAAAATTAAATGGCTAGCTTTTTATAAAATTTTGAGCACAAAATCTGTTTTACATAGTGTACACACATAGCAGGCAATCAAAAAATTTTAAAAATCCTTAAATTAAAAAACTTTTGCGTAAATCGTACCATGTCCTCTTAAAGATTATAAAAAAACCAAATCCATGGCTATTTCTTTCAACAAATCCTGCTGTGGTGATACATTTTGCACTCGCCATTATGAATTTTAAGTATTATTCCATAGCGAAAATAAATTCATATTAAAGATTAGATTTTGGCTTTCACGAGCTTCTTTATATCTAATGCAATAAAATCTTCAACTTTAAGGTATTCAAATATTTGGCGTCACAAACTTATGGAGTCAAATTTGGTAGAACTCACCTGGATCTTTACAGCCACACTCTCATTATATGTAAAACTATTTCAAAATCATAATTTGTTTTTCTTTCTTTAACATTTATCCTCGGATTTGAAACATTATTTCAGGCTATTACACCTCCAGAAGAAATATTCTGTATTTTTTCCACCGTTCTATGGGAGACATAAAACTTATCTCGCAAGAGCTCACAAAAATGCATAGAATAAAAGCACCATCCATGGCCATACCTTTAAAAATTATGTTGCCAAAGAGGTTTTTAAATCCTTTTATGGCGGACAAATTTATAGTATCATTACATTTTTATTCGGAGAACGTTGTAGAAGACGAAAAAAATATTTCTTTTTTTCATCTTTTTGAAAAGGATTACGTGGAAGAGGAGGCAGAAGGTCAGTGTTATTTTTCTGGCCCTTTTTTTTTTTACTTCTACCAGTGAATAGGTATGGAATGTAAAGCTTTGTAAGAAAAGATTCTATAGAATATAAATAACGAAAAGTATTTTTTTGTCTCTCTCTCCTCTCTGTTTTTTTAGGGGTACGATGTTTTTTTTTATTCTTAGTAATTCTATCAGTCTTCGGAATCTGATAATGATTGAATGAGATACTAAATATATTACATTGGTTGTATGACTGTTGTATGCTAGTTTTTTAAAGGTACGTTTTGTTGAAAAATCTTAAAGATTTTTTTTGGTTGGTCTAACAGTAATACTTTTAGACATTCAAATGTTAAAAAGAAGTTTTTTTAACTTAGAATTCAAAAGGTGGAAATAATGCATAAAAAATACGTAAAATTTTTAGTCACAGAATCTGGATTACTTATCGAATAAAGGATCATCTTTAAACAAAAAGTAAGTCTGAGGGGGCCTTTTTTTTAAAAAAAATTTTGTTTTTTTTTAATTGGATTTTTTTTTCTTCACATTTTTGTGTTTCAAAAAAAGTTTAAAACATGCTTTCCATTTTAACGTTCTAAATAAAGGATAAATTTTGAATGCTGGTGGGTATGTTTAGAATGTTTTCCCGACTATCCTCTTTGGTTATGAGTTCCAGTCCGGCTTCGAACCGGAAATGAACCGAAAACCGGAAAAACCTGTTATTTCGGTCGGAACGAAAACCGGAACTGAACCGAAAAAAGTATAGGTTTATTTCGGTTCGATATATTTTCAATCATTTTGTTACTGTAACCATCTGATCGATATTTTCTAATTTAACGTCAACCATTATAATTCTATCATCATTGCATGTACATTGCGTCTAGATGTCCTGTTTTGTTGTTTATCAGTACTTCTCTGTTTCAGTTTCACTCAAAACTACTTGTAAAAGACAGATTCAATTCAATTGAATGAACTAGAGAGGATGATTTAAAATAAGTATATACATAAAATAAAATTTTTCATTCAGAACCGAACCGAAAACCCTTATTTTTGTCGGAACTGAACCGATATATTTTTATCAGCTGAGCCGGAACGATAAAATTTACGGTTTTAGCGCTAGTGTCTCTGAAGACCCACCATGTAGAGAGGCTGATGCAATTTAAATCTGTTGGGGCTGAAAGTCTTCACGTTGACGTAATGTGAAAGATCGGAGTGAGGGGTGCCAGATAAGGTGTCATCCTTATCACGTGACTTATTTTCAAAATTTTAAGTCCGTCCCAATATCTCTCGTGTTGCCTTATGATGCAACGTTAATAACTCACTTTATTTTAAAAAGGTGTTATTAATATTAACTATTTAACAATGTATGTATCGATAAAATGTAGAACTTGTTAAACTATTTCTTGCTGAAGGAATTTATTTGAAGGAATGTTAATCGATATTAATTAAAAATAAATAAAATTGGAAAATTGTTTATGAAATACTTGCATTGTCTACAATATCTATTACCAATTTAGCAAAATTCTTTATATTTCAAATAATTTATTTCCGTCTATACTTTGGCTATTATATTCATTTAATGCTTATGCACCCTAAGATAATGTTAGGAAATATAATTATTTATGAACAATATTGCAGAATAAGCATATTAATTTCTTAGATTTTCCTTTTCAAGCGTAACCTATTTATATATAAGTGGCTATTAAGAAACTGCAATTAAGCTTTTCCAGAATTCAAATAATGCAAAATAAGAATTGTTGTAGGAGATGTAATCTGTTTTCGTTTTGAAATGCTAAATCACAGGTTACATTACTGCTAGTATTTAATTAAGTAAGCATCTTAATATAAGAATCATATTATATATATATATATATATATATATATATATATATATATATATATATATATATATATATATATACCATATATATATATAACTTTCAAATGAATACTCACTTTTCACACTGTTTCGTTTAAAAATATTTAATATGATTTTATTCATTTCAGTAGCAGTAAAAATTACGCTCTAATTTCAATCTGAATTACATAAGACATAAAAGTAAATTATATAAGGGTGTTCAAATGAAAGACATAAAAGTAAATTATATAAGGGGTGTTCAAATGAAAGCGATTCAACGTTTGTATTCATGAGATGCGTAGGGACAAAAATGAGACAGATACATAGATAGAAACAACACTATTTAATGAATGAAATGCATACAAATTTTGTTAAAGGGAGTTGGAAACATCTCTCTCTCTCTCTACATATATACTGACAATGTTAAATTGGCTGTTTTCGATGTACCTTTTCTCTAAATCCGTTACATGTACATGCTTGAAATTTTTTTTTTCATACAATTAAAGTATATCTTTCTCATTATACTAAAAGGAGCTTTTAGCAAATTTTGAATTTTTTGATATTTTATGAAATATTTTATCAAACATTGCAAATTTAACCCATTTTTCACATAAAAAATTTGTAAAAAATAAATTTTTGATTTTTTTACAAAAAGTTAATTTTAGTATATATATCATCATTGTAACATATCATAAAATTTACATTACCGTGGAACCAGTATCTCTCAGAAAGGCACATCGAACATCAAAATTTACATGTTGAGATAAATTGATTTTAATGTATACAGTGAGGCTTCTAATCGGCTAGTAAATAAAAAAATAAAAGGTTCGATTTACAATAAAAGATACATGTTTTGGTTTACATCAGACGTTCAACTTTTAAGCAAAAACGAAGTACTTTGTTTATATTTTTCGCCATTCAGATGGACGTGGCCCAGTTTCAACGATTATTCAAATATAGTTTATAAGGGCTTCTAATTACCCTAGAAGTTAAAGTAAGGTATTTTTAGAAAGGTTAAAATCTATACAATGAAAATGTAAAAATCTCAAATTGTAAAAAAAAAATAAGATTTTATCTTTCCAACATCCCTTAAAAAATCACCTATGGCGTTAGGCAGGCGTCCTATTACTTAGAAAGGTTAGAATTCCATCCGCGAAGAACGAAGTCGGTTGACCTTAAACCAGTTCAGAACTGCAGCCTTCACTCATCGTCGGAGTAAAATAGGTGACCCATTAGCTTTTCTTCAGCAGTCCAAAGATGTGATAGCTAGGTGACAGATCTGGACTGTATGCTGATTTCAGTACTTCCCACTATTTACATCCAGTACCTCGACACACACCTTGGCGACATGTGGCCTTGCATTGTCGTGCAGAATGATGACACCTGACAACAGCATACCTTGACGTTTGTTTTTAATAGCTTTATGCAGCATATCAAGTGTTTGGGTGTACCATTGATCATTGATGGAAGCGCCCGGCTCCTTAATTCCATTAAGGTATCCGACTACATTCGGAACTGTGATTTTGCAAAAGCGTATAAATGGATAATATTTATGATATTTAGTGTCACTTAGATTAAAAAATGTATATAAAATAGTTTTAAGAATAGTATTACAATAAAAAATTATTTAAGTACACTATTTTGACAAAAAATGAATATAGAATGACCCATTTTCAAAATAGTCTCCTTTTGTGAAAAATGCTTCAATTATAATAATATTTCGCCTGTATGTAGCTCATACCTCTGTACAGAGGCTCAACTAGAAGTTTTGAAATATATCTTAGAAGTGGGTTTATCCATGTCTTACGACAACAGTGGGGAGAAATGTTAAGAAAAAAACGCCGATAATTATTTCAATGGGTTGTAACGCTGAAAATAATGTGAATTTTTCAAAAAGTTTTGTTGAGCCTCTGTACAGAGGTCTGAGCTATATATAGGCAAAATATTATTATAATAGAAGCATTTTTCCCAAAAGGAGACCATTTTGAAAAAAAGTTATTCTAAGTTAAATTTTTGCTGAAATATTGTATTTAAATAAATTTTTTTTTGTCAAAATGTCCTTAAAACCATTTTATACATGTATTCTAATCTAAGTGACACTAAATATCACGAAAAGTATCCATTTATGCGCTTTTAAAATCACGGTTCTGAACGTAGTCGGATACCTTAATATGTCGAAAAATACCGCCAACATCACCTTTTCGGCTGGCAGCTGAGCTTTGAATTCTTAGAGCCTATACGAGTTGGGATGTTTCGATTGCATGCTGACGAACTTCCGGTTGCTAGTGGTGACACAAGTTTCATACCCTACCACTGTGTGCTGCATAAAGTCGTCGTCGTCATCCCTATAGCGCAAAACGTTGTAAACTCAGGCCCATTCTGGCTTACACCCTTCCTGTGTTAAAAACTTTATTACAGCTTGCTGATCTGTTTTGGACTCAGTTGCATCCACATCAGCCCTTTTTAAATGAATGCCATGTCCTTATGTATGCAGTTATCACAAATCTGTTTGCGCACGAGTATGCGTGGTACATACACCTTCACTATCGCGTTTGTTTCACGAAAATACATTGAACATTGTTCGCATGCGAAGCTTCGAATCACTTTCATTTGAACATGCCTCATAAGTTAACTTGCTAAGTATATGATTTTTCTAATTTATCCATAACGCCTCGATCTCCCAGGTAGTGGGGCTGATGCATATTAACTATGTGAAAATTAGGTGGTAATATTACTGGTATTGAAATTAGTAGAATTGGGTGGCAGCTCAGGTATCATCCTCTTCATTTGGCAATGGATTCAAAATTTAGATATTCATTGCCAATATTCCTCGTGTTTTCTTTGATGAGTGACGTAAATAAAAAATCAACCAATCAATCATAACTTTTTTATTGCAAATTTTACTATTTTTTAAGTGTGTGTGTGACAGCTTAGTTTTCCACCCAGATATACATTTCTAATTTTTAATAGTACAATATATATTTTGCCGATTTCAAAATATAATCTGATTGAAGTAAAAGTTAATCCAATTGTAGAATCTTACAACTTTAATTTATAAGTGAATAAAGTAAATTTTATTACTAGAAACATTAATTTTTTAATAGTGTATTGTAAGATAACTTTTCCAAAACATTTAATTATCTAATAACACATACACAGATATATATGTATAATACTATCACAATTTTTCTTATTTTATTATGAATATCCTGGATTTATTCTTGAAAGAATAAGAGCATGGAGGAGACTTATAAAAAAAAAAAAATGTTTTCTTATTAAAATTAATCGGCATCAACAATATGATCGATTTTCGCAAAAGCCGTTCTTGGTGAATAAACAAAAGAAACATATTTACCAAGTTTATAGGTCTAATACTTGAAAAACGGGAATTTTTTTCTATAACGCATCAGAAACCTCTCTAGGAAGTCGGTTTCTGCAAAACCTATTCTTAGATATCTCTACTCATGAAAAGGAACATTCCTGCAAAATTTCAAGTATGAAAGTCTATTAGTTCCGGAGACCTCGAGATGAATGTGAGTCACTTTTCACCTATATTTATATATAGATCAGTACTTCTCAAACTTTTCATATTTACGACCCAATTTTCGGTCATAATTTTCATCGTGCCCCCCTAATACACCAACTATGCATTGAATGCAATAATAATGTACTTCGACGCTAAAGCTACAATGCGACTTTAATTATATAAACAGCACAAATTATAAAGATAACTATTATATTTTGCATATAATCTTGTATGTGACAAGCCTATGGAAGTCACTTCTAATTACTAAACTTGTTTTTAGTTTAATATTCATAAATAAATTATGAAATAGGTGCTAGTTTGATATCACGGGGCATGACACCAAGCAGCTCTTGTTTGTCGCTGGAATATAATTCAAGATGGCGGCATAGCGGTATCAAATCGTGAGGAAGATAATTTTTAAAAAATTGTTTTGAAATACTTAAAATATTTCAAAAAAAAGAATATAGGAAAGATTGAAATAAAAAGATAATCAAAAAAAGAATAACAATATAAAAAAAAAAGTTAATTAAAATTATCGTAATAATGATAATTTATAAAAATTTTAGTAATTTTTAATATTCATGTGTATATTTAAAAAAAGATTTTTTAAAAATAATCATAAAAATTTAAATAATTTTAAAAAATAAAATCTCATTGGGAAATTAAAATTTTCATAAAAAACCTTTTTCGAAAATTCAAATAAATAAAAAAATCAAAAAATAAAGAACTAAAATTTAAATAAATAACTTTTAATAAAATATTTAAAAATAAAATAATAAAACAATTTTATTATAAATAAGAATTTTAAACATATTTAATAATAATTGTTTTTATTTTTTATTAAAATAATTACATAATATATGTTTAACAAAATGAATATAAATTTAAAAAAGTACTGAAAACCAATTTTCCCCAAAACGAAAAAATATAAGGTAACCATATTGTAATGTTATCGCTCATCTTGACGAACATAAACAACTTGGCGCGTGTCCCGTGATATCAAACCAGATCCGGGAAATATTGAAAATATTGATACACTTATAAGTATTTTATGTCAGTGTGAATACGTTATTTATTTTCTGTTTTGTCAGAACGTATTTTGTTTTGCCTCCTTTCAGTAAATTGATAATTTTTTTTAAATCTTTTATTTTCAACATTTCGTTATGCTCACCCCCTCCACGTAGGGTTATCACGGCCCCTAGGGTTGCATCCCACAGTTTGAGAAACGTTGATGTAGATAAATATAATAATTTTATACACGCAAATTTAGCTTTAACCATAATAAAATAATATATTTTACTACAGATCATTGTCTTTTAACATTGTATTGATTCCTATTCCACTCTTAAAATGCCCTGTTACTTCATTTGTAATTAGTACCAATAACTTATTCCCCCATTACCAGCACAAGTTCAACGCTCTCTCCAAGCAATTAATACCTCGTAAAATATTTGAAAAGAAAGTAGTATTGTTCACATCAAATACGTTTCACACAGTTATTTATCTAATTAGAATTAAAAAGATTCGAATTCTGAGGAGGCATCCAATCACGCATTCCTTACCCCCTACGAATGACATTTAATCGAAAAACAGATCATTCTAATCAGTTTATAAATAACATGCTCTTGTAGACATCTGCTGGAGTAAAGGCATTAATAATACAGATCGACGTATTCGTTGCACAATTCTAAATTAGGGTTGTCTCCACTTTCCATCCTCTGATTACCATTTAAAGATGACCGAAAAAGACTCACTTATCACCAATGGCTCTCGAAAGATATCCGTAATGACAACTTTGTGACATCAATGCCAACTCGAAGAGGTCGTTTGTTGCAATGACTCATTGCGTGATGCCACTTCATTTCGAGAAGATGAAGGAATATTTTTTCCTGGATTTCCTCCATTCTTCGTTTTTGAATTGACAGTTGAGACAAGCCAAATTGCGGAACTGAAACCTGTCGCGGGATTATCGAATTTCATGTTATTGGATTACATCGAATGAAATTTGTGAGGGTAACTTCGAATGCAGAATGTATTTTTTTAGGGTATGTGACACGCGATTTATGAGATTCTTTTGTAATTTCGAAGAGTAGTCGAGAATATTGTTGAATGGCATTCGGACTTCTTGAAACATGAATCAGTTTTCATTCAGAAAATGGGAAATATTTGCATAACTTATAAGTTAAATTCTGTCATTGATATTATCTTTAATCGATATTTTGATGTTCATACTTCTTTCATTTATTTAAAAAGTAAACCTTATAAATTTTTTACCATTTGCATTCTTTGTACAGTATTATTGAATTGAGTTATTTTGTTTATTTTGAGAAAACATCAGTATCAGTCAGTATTGTGTGTGTGTGTGTGAAAGAGTAATATAAAAAAAATTTTTTTAATCAATTCCTACTTAGATCAACAAAGAAACATTTTATTCTAGCTACTTTTTATAAAATAGTTAAAATTTAAATAAAATATGTTTCACATGACAGAATCACAAATTAAGGGGGATTAATTTTATTCATTATCATTAAAATATCGTATTGTCATCCAAAACAATCGTGTATATAAAATTTCGGTTCAAAAAATGCTTTAAAATGGGAGAAAAACCTTTCAAGTTTTGACACAAGCCCCAAAAAAATGATGCCAACCGCATTTGTAATTTTTTAAATAATTTATTAATTATAATTAAATTACTTTATTGTCATCCAAAATAATCCTGTATATAAAATTTCAGCTCAATTGAGCGCTTTAAAATGTATTTTATTAACGATTAAAAATTCCTCCAAGATAAATAAATAAAGAGAGAGTGTGAGTTAATAGTAGGAATTGGAAAACAGCATGTGTGGGCACATCTGTTACCTTTGCAACAAATACATTTTGTATTTAAAAGTCCTTTATATATTGACTTAAAATGTGATATCTCCCACCCCTCAAGTGCCCAAGGTAACCTAGTGGTCAAGATCACGGACTCGTGGCAGGCATTTCACGAGTTAGGGCAGGGGTCTGCAACGTTTTAGCTGTGGCCTGCCAAACCAATCTACCAATATGATTCAGTGTGCCACACAATAGGACATTTTGGAAACAATTCGATTCCCATGATAATGCATGCAGAGGTCAATAATTTAGATTTACAGTTTTATGGAATATTAATTTTGAATAATTTAAAGAGATATTTTTAAACACAAAAATAAACAGCATAAAATATGACTGTTTCTTCAACAAAAATAAGAAAATTAAAATTGCACATACATTATGCATTTTCAAATATATTTATAACAATGTAATAGATAACGTAAAATATAAGTATTTTCCTTCATTATAGTTAAATAAAGAGATAAATAAAAAAAGCGAACCGTGTTTACCTCTCTTTTATGAAAATAGGGGTAAAACAGGCCTTTCAATTTGACAACGATTCCGAGTATTCAGTTGTTAAACAATTACTTTGCGAACTCGAAGTATTTTTCATATGAGAAAGATTTTTTGCTCTAAAATGTAGAACCGCCAAAAGTAGAGTATATGCAATTTTCTCTCTTCAAACAATTAAATCTCTCCAGCCGTAACATTTCATAATTAACAAAATAGCTATAGATTTATCGTTAGTTATCCTTCAAATTTTTTCGTAATTCCTTTTATGTCCATATTCTGAAAATTTTTTATCAAATAAGGTCCAATACAAATTTATTAAATTTCATCCATTTAAAAATTGTTAAATTTGTAGATAAGTGCAGAGTGCCACTGAAAATTGTACTGCGTGCCATTTTTGGTTGGGCATCCCTGAATTAGAGTTTTTTACCACGAATACCCTTCGGGAGAGGGGGGATGCAGAAATATGTCGGGGCTCAAACTCCTCCCGGGTTTGGGGAAGCGAAGTAGGAGGGGAGGGAGGGGGAAGGCGTCCTCGTCACCTGACCATGGTTCAAAATTGCGGGGTTTGTCACCAACAGCCTTCGTGCAGCTTTTTAGTGAAACGTAAATTTTTCTTTCTCTCTCTCCCACCCTCAATGTCTAACAGAAAATAATCCAATATTTGATTCTATTAATATTAACTTCTCTGTGAAGCAGATATAGCGGGAGAGAATAATTTAAATTTCACTTAACGCATCATGAAGGCTATTAGCAACGCACCTCGTAATTTTAAACCTCAAGGATGAGAAGAAAACCGGTTTGGGGGGCCCCCCACAAACTTTCATATACCAATTGAGAATTTTTTAGGCAAATTTAACAAGCATCAACCCCTCAACACGATAGGTTTTCCATGTCATCAGGACTTGAACCCGCGATTCGACAACGCCGCTTACCAGGTTCTTGAACATGACCGCTGGGTTACTACAGCCACCAAAAATATATAGTATTTCATCTATGTGGGAGGAGAGGGGGGTTGCTTTGTTTTATTTTAACAGGAATTAACTGGTAATATATTTATAAAAAAAGGGTTTTCATTTTCGAAAATTATGATCGTTTGCGTTTATTTTTTGGCCTGAAAAAAATTTTTAACCCCCATGACTTAAGGAAACATTTTCCCCTATTTTAAAATGGATGATTTTTTTTTTATTTAACTACAATTATTTATATTTTTATTTGCACAAAATGAACGTATGACGAACGCCAGCAAGCGTATTCTTATCACTTATTTCAGTGTGCGTATAATGTCGTATAATAATATATTACTGTTTTTTCCAAATGGATTGATTGATTGAATATTAAAGTCGCACTGTTCAGCTACACGAGGGCTTTTGGCGATGGACCACGTAATTTTGAACCATGGTCAAGTGACGTGGACGACACCTGAGCTGGCATCCCCCTCTCCTAACTACGACACCACACCAACGGGAGGACGTTTCAGCTCTCGACAGATTTAACGTGCATGGCTTCCCTACACGACGGGTCTTTAGTGCTACTGGGCTCGAAGTCGTGACAAGGGAAGACACGATCCGATACCTGTACCACTCGGCTACCGCGGCCTTTTCCAAATGGAAGTACAAATTGGGGTCCGAATTGAATTGACACTTTAATTTTAAAAATCTACTCATTGTTATGTATTTTTTCTTTTGACTTGCTTATTTAATGTCTAAACAAATTTTTAAAAACAGTTATCTAATAATATTTACTCTTGGCAACCTAGTAATTCTGTAGTGGTTAAAAAAAATGCGACGTTCCAGAAATTCTAAAATGAACACACATGAACAATTACCAACTTTATTTTTACAGCAGTTATAGTACACATTTTATGTAATGACCCCAAAATGAGTTTTTAAAATAGAAAAATAAATTTTAATATATATAAATATAACTTCCATCCTTATTTATAAACATCAGGAATACTATTCTGAATCTCTTAACTAAAAATCAACTTCAATCTCTTTTAAAATAGCACTTTAGTCCTTTAAATATTATTTCCAAATTTCGCAACCAAATATTTATCATAGTGATTTTATTCTAACGAACAAATTACACAATTACCACGACATTCGAATGAAATAACCAAACCAAGCGTTTCATCTCTTAGTTTTAACATGAACCCCTTGTCCTCGTCCCCGATAATACCAGAACGTCCGAAACAGCAACAAAATGACGTTCCCGCATACCATTCGAACCAACCCTTCCGTCTTCCATAAACTAATAACATTATCGTCGGCGTCCATGCCACGAATCCTCCGTGGTTGGGCTGCCCTGCCGCGGTACATTCCTTCCTTTTAATTGTTCGTGTTCTTCTCCAAGCGCTGTAACTTCTGTGACAAGAGAAATAATGGGGGTTATAAGTTTAATTATATTAGCTCAGTAATTTCCCTGGATACCTTGAGGGTTATTACGAATGGACAGCTGAAACGGCGCCAACTCGTGGAGACCGTTACGCTGTTGAGGCCAAAAAGGAAAAATAGAAATCTATGGCTCTATTTTAGGTAGGAGACTGCTCTGGAGCTAAAGATAGGGTATCGTTCGAAAGGAGCTTTGCTAAGGGGTTATTTTTAGGTTTAATATATGATCATATATATAGGTAGTTGTGTATTTTACATCATTATAAAATTTAAAATGAATGGTTGTTTATATATATGTCGCAGGGAAACGATGAAATTAGGGCTTTCGTTAAATCCCTAAAGGAGATGATCAATTCAAGCAAGATGTTAAAATAACGTCTCTTTGATGTCTTTTCCCTGTTGTAAATAAGTGAATTAGTTAAATCACCGAACTGTTTTAGTGAAATCATGAAATATATGAAAAAAGTATGCCACTTTTTTGGTGCTAGGGGACTGATATTTGGGGGATCGTAATAACTTTTGTTATGGTTAGGATCTGCTGGAACGCATTCCCCCCGGTACATTCCCACCCCCTCTACAGATTTTTGGCCAATATCTCGACACCCGAGCCTCAAAGTTTAATCGGACCTGGCTCATTCGATCCCTCTCTAACTCCTTTTCCAGTTATATTATAATTTCATGCCCATAGGGCTATTCCTTACATAGTGTTTAATTGCTTTAAACTTTTTTAAACTTTTAAAATTTATTGAAACCCACAATATTTTGGTTCCTGTTTGAGTCTCAGACTTGAGATTTGAACCAACTGTTCCACTCGTTGAAACCCATCCAGTCATGTACTTGACTCCCATTGTGTAGGCATGGGGAAGGCTTAAGCACTAAAATATCATGCTCCCATGTTAATCCTATTGGGCCTGAAAAAATTTCACCCCCTAAGGAATTAAGCTTGGGATTTTTGGAGGTCCGCCATATTTTCATGTATGCGTGAGCCTTACGTAGAATTGGCCCCCTCCGGTGCTCCTCCCTACAGGGCTTCCCCATTATTAACTCGAATCCTATGCTACTTTGGTCGACCGCACTGGCTGGATTCGATTGTTCACCCTATGAGCTCTTCAAATATGTAATTTTATCCCTATAGCCCCATTCCTTCTCCCCATTTTACGTTGAGTTATGCACCGCCACACTAGTTCTGCACCGGGTATTATGGTATGGGGGGTATTATCACTCTGCATCCTCTAGTCCCATTCCCGGTACTTTAAACAGCCAGCGTAATCCCCAAGGTGTTGGGGGCCCCTCCTTACCTTGGGGGTTTGGGCCCAAGCCATATTTCAAACAAATGCGCGACCATACGTGGCACGATTTCCAAAGGTTCTTCGTCGTCACCAGATTGAATTGCCCCGGGCCCGGCTCGCCTCCGGATCTTCGCCGATAGAAAACTGGCCTGTTGCAAACGATTGCCCCAGATTACCCCCCCAAACCGCCACACAGATCAATTTTGGGAAACGTGTGGAAGCTGTTTGGGTTGCTGTACCCCCAAGAACACACCCAAAGTTCTTTAAATCAATGCCGGGCGTGGGGCAGGGTGATCCCCAACAATGGGGTTACTCTGGCTACTGATTCTGGGGGAACATACTTCAGAAGTCTATAAATTTAACTTTGATACTTGGTCAAAATGTTATCAAAAAAAAAAGTTTGTTGTGCTATCTCTTGTTTTTCTTGGTGTTGCATTTACGGTGGCCAGCAGTGTATAATTGCTAGAGGAAAAGCATATTTTTTTTATGTTATCGTAAATTTCACAGCTTAAGGCAGCGTTTCAAAACGGGGGGCGCCCCTTAACGGGCGTAACAACTTACGAGGGAGCAAGCATATAAAAGGTCGAAAACAAAGAATATTTTTTTATTTTTTACTGAAAGTAAATAATATACATTCGACATAATAAAAATGAAATAAATTTACACTGATATTTTACACTTATAAATTTATCAATGCTACACAATGCATTTTATAATTAATTTAAAAAAAGTAAGAACAAGTTTAATTTTTACCAGTGACCAATGGGATTGTCATATATAAAATTATATACAAAAATTAACACTTATCTTAATGATTTGTACGGTTTATAAAATAAATTCTTTAACTGCCGATTAAAATTTACTCGATTCGCTTCCCAATGCCAAACATTTTCCTCATAGGCGTGCGTATGTGATGTATTGGGGGGAATAAAAAGCAAAAATAATCTGAAAAGAAATCCTTCGCAAACATTTCAAGATCCCTTTTTTTCATTTTAAAACCTTTGGGAAAAATTTTATAGATAAGGCACAGAAAAAAATCACTATGGAAAGACTTAGCGTCCGGGGAAAATAACGCTTTTGCTGAGTTAAGCGTTTATATACGCCGGTGATACTTAAAAGAGGTTAAAGTCGTGCCGTAGTTTTAGCATCAAAATAAAATTTAATTCAAAACATTTTGTTGTTGTTTGAAGGGGCGCAAAAATTATTATTAATATTGCCAATACTGAAACTTTGAGAAGCACGGCTTGGGGGGGAAAATCTATAATAAAAAACACAATGTTAAAATATTTCATCATAAACTCCTCTTATTATATACTTATAAATTCGAAATATAATGAGAAAATATTATTCATACACTGTATTTCAATTTATTATGTTTTAAACAGAATATAATTTAAATGAAAAATACGTGTACGAATTTTTAACTATACATATAAAGATTTGTAAAGAGATAATTAACTCAAATATAATTTTTCTAATATTTCTTCCAACCTTTCCATAGGGCTTTCAATCCACACAGACTTCAATTCCTACTAATATTTTCAATAACGTTTTTGTGCTTCCGTGTTTACCAGGTTTCAAATTTCGGCTAGTTCGACCACGAATCAAGAATCTTAGTCTCTAAAACTTAGTTCCGCTTTAAAAAAAAAGGCACAAATAATAGAAAAAACTTCTTTATTCAATGAACTGAAGTAACTATACACTTCGCTTGAGAAAATGAAGTCCATAAAAATGTCTTACACGAAAACTACTTCGATGGGAGGTTTAACGAATCCTGTACTTCGCCGAAACTAGCGTACCTTCCCAGTTAATCACCTCTGTTCCTCGTCCTATTGCCTCTGTGAATCTCGGTCGTCGCTATCTTTACCCTCAGAAGAGATGGGGAGTAAATAAAGAACAATTTGGACAGGAGCGCTAGAATACGAAACTTGGATAATCCCCCGAACTGGAATTCTCCGGCACGAAACGGCCTACGACTCCCATTTCAGAAGAAATACCACCAGGCGGCCTGATGAGAGAAAAATACGCTAGCAAGAAAACAGTAAGGAAGAGGGAAAAAAGAAAAGAAAAAATCTTGTTGGAAATCAGAGATCCGACAAAATCCTTGATCCGGCGAAAGTAGAAACACGTGTCAACGCGGTGGAAAGTGACACTCATCCTGGAAGCCAGACAGCTGAAAGAGAATGAAAGGGAAAAAAAATAATAATAATAAAATAAAATAAAAATAGTGTTCAGAAAAGAATGCTTTCTCTCACTCGCCAAGGTAACTTTAGCAAGTTCTTTGTTCTCAGTCTCTTCTTCCTCGGTCTTTTTTTCTATTTCAATTTTTGGTTTCACCCACTTCGTTAGTATCTTTTCTGTGCCATGAACCTTATTATTATAGATTCAAGTAAGTTCCCGACGTCCCTTCATGCTGTGTTAATGGTGAGAGGTATAAAGTAGAAGTTTTCTGGGAAGACATTTATCTTTTGCTTCCCCCTACGTCAGTACAACATTTTAATGGGTTCTGTTTGAGTTTTTTTCTTCTCTCTCTCTCTTCACCCCTCCTATGCCCCAGCAGTAACTGCAACTGTAATCGCCCTGTTGAGTATCGTGTTCAATCGGTTGAGGTGAAGTGCATTAAACAATGAGGTGTCTTTTCAGAGGGTAATTACACAGAGTGTGAAGGTGCAGAGGGGAAACTCGATGTCTCTTAAAGATTTCTCACTTTTTTCCCCTTTCCAGTGCTTTAATTGTGAATGAATTTATTTTATTAAAGACTTACTTAGCGGGTAATTTTGACGTTGTTTTTTGCTAAAATACATATTTTTTAAACATTTTTTTTTTTACTTTTTCGCTTTATTAAGGTAACATATAATTAAAATACAAGAAAAACGTTGAACCAAACAAAAATATAGAAGATGTCATTAATTTTTCAAAACATTTTTGTATGGAAAATTGCTGTGTAAAGCCGATTAAATGTTTTTTTATAGTGATATTAGGATCATTCAAATAAAGTGTAATTGCAGCTAAACTTGGAAATATGAACTTAATTTCCAAATTTTCAGTAGAAGTATCCATGAAGCGCTTATTCCAATGTGTGTGTGTGTGTGTTGTGATGTTAGAACTTCATTGACAAGTTTTTATTCCTTGGTAATAATAGGTCTTACAGAGAAATGTTTTATATTTGTTTTGAAAAATGTCACATTTTATTGAAATATTATAATGGATTGTAGTTATTAATAATTTCCTTTGGGCAATATAGTATGGTTGGTGGAGTAGTGGCTTTGTAGTGTGGAATTCCTTTTCGATAATTGGTACTGCCGAGTAAATGTACATTTATTCCTAGACTTATTAATTATATATTACGCTAAATCTTTTGTAAATATTAACGGAGACTTTAATTTCAATGCGTTTTTTGAAAAGTGGTAATTTTAATAGTTGTTTTTGAGTAACATTTCATGCAAGAGATGACTTTATGTTATGGCATCATTGTCTTTAAAACTTGCCCAAATTAAATATTAAAAATCATAACAAAAATTAGTAATTGAGATAATTTTATCTAGTAGTTTTTTTTCCTTCTGAAAACACGAAATTAAAAAAGCCCTTTTACTTTTGAAGGAAGAAATAAAAATAATTGAAATCACGGCTAAAGTGTAAACATGTAATGTTTTGACTTTTTATTCAAGCGTTTATGCTTATTTCTAGTTCTTTTTTAATATTACTTATTTTGTTCATTACTTATTAACGTTACACTCTGAAGTAACTCTAGGAATGTTGGGGCAGCGGTAGCCGAGTGGTATAGGTATTGGATCGTGGCTGGCTTTGTCACGAGTTCGAGCCCAGTGTCACTAAAGACCCGCCGTGTAGGGCAGCGATGCACGCTAAATCTGTCGAGAGCTGAAACGTCCTCCCATTGGTGTGGTATGGTAGTTAGAAAAGGGGGGTGCCAGCTCAGCTGTCGTTCACGTCACTTGACCATGGTTCAAAATTACGTGGTCCGTCGCCAAAAGCCCTGTTGTAGCTGAACAGTGCGACGTTAATATTCACTCACTAGGAATGTTGGTGACGGACTTAGTATTTCTTAACCGCAATCCTGTGACCGAAACGATATCTGTGTGACCTGGCACCCCACTCTCCTAACTTCCATATCAACGTGAAGAGTTCGAGCCTCGCCCAATTATATAGGAATCATTCCCTCTACATGTATCTTCAATGACACCAGGACTTGAACTGAAACGACATGCTTACTGGTCTACCGGTGCCACCTGAAAATTTTTGAATTCTTATCAGTGTATAAATGAAATGTGTTTTGATACTTGTGGTATTTTTTATCTTCAGCACAATATTTGAAACTTGGAGTAAAGTGCAAACAAATAAATAGATGGTGGAAAATTTGCATAAAAAATGCAATTATATATATATATATAATGTGTGTGTGTGTGTGTGTGTGCATATGCACACAGCTAGTGAAATTTATGTGGTTTCCACTTTCGACGTTGACGTTAAGGTATCGGACTAAATTCGGAGATAAATTTTTCAAAAATTGATTTTCTGGATAATTTTATTGTTTTAAAGAACATAAATAGGCTTAAAAAGTCATAACTATTAAATAATTAACATGTATTGACCTTTTTTTTTTTGAAAAAAAATTATTTTTAGGAAAATTTAGCAAAAAAAAATGTTTTTTTTAAGTTAAGTAAAACGTGATAAATAAAAATAAATTGCACATTATTCAATTTTAACGTCATTGATATACTTCTTATTTGATCCCTCTCTGAAGTGTCTAGCCATAGGATAAAATAGTTTAAGAAATATAAATATTTTATTAGCATTTAAATTTGATGGTCATGATTTTTCGTTCTAAGCTAAAAGTGGCTGTGAAATGTGATTAAATGTGTAGCTGTCTTAAAACCTGCGGTTTGTTACACTCTGAAGTGCCCATAACATATATGTTAAAAATTTCATTCCATTTGATTAGATTATTTAGAAGATATCCGTTTTCGTGCTGAAATTATCATTAAAAATTCATTCTTCAAAAAAACGAATTAAAAAGCTATTTTTATTAGTTAGATAAAGTAAATGCTATAAAAAGAACTTAAAAACTCTCTAGTTTATGTATTGTCCTTCTTCGTCAATTATTAATTTCTTTTTCCCTAATGTTAAACAACACCAAACATCAAACATCTAAAAGCACTTTTCAACCTAGTCAGTGTTTCTACTCCAAACTGTGGGGCGCGCCCGAAGTGGCGCGATAACCCCTTCAGGGGCGCGAGCATATCGAAAATAAAGGTTAAAAAATTAATTTACTGGAATGAAAAAAAAAGCAAAATACTTTCTGATATAATAAAAAATGCAGATTTACATTGATATGATTTATATATATCATCTGGTGAAAAAAAAGGTCATAAAATAAAAGATTCTACTTTGAACGCTCATTAGCTATCTTTGATCCTACTCAACTAAATAATAAATATTTTTTTTTGCTTTGCTGTAATCCTACGATGAAGATTTTTTTATTAAGTTTCTTTTAACCTAAAATATTACACATTTGCTGGCTTTTCGAACTTACTGGTATGATTAACTGCATCCTTTTTTTAGTAAGTTGTAAATCATATATTCTGTTGGGCTTTTTTTTTCACAATGTGAAGAGTTTTTATGATACATGGATAAGCATATTGAGCACTTTTGAAAAATTAATTGGCCAAGATTTATTTTTTATGAGTATACTGGAAACATATGGTACAAAATCGTTAATTCTGGGAAAACTGTTTATTTATTACCAATGACCTTGCCAGAGATCCTCTAATATGACAGTCTTAATGGGAGCTAAAATGAATTAACATATCTCCTTTTTTTTGGGAGTGGCAAACGTTTTTAGAATCTTAAGGTACTTGTTTAGACCGAGTTTATTTTGACCACTATTTTCAAAAATATTTTCTTGAACATGCTGCATTTCCCCCTATGAATAACTTAGTGGTTTTAATTGTGATGTACGACTGATTATGGTTTATAAATGTAAATGAGCAGAATATAAGAGTGGGCATCTGCGATCTCTCTGAAAGGAGGTAGGCTGATCAAACAGGGAAACACTTGCTGAAATAATGCATATTAATCATGTTAGCGAAAGTAAATTTGAGAAAAGCAATCAACATGAAACGAAAGGAAAATTTTCAATAGCTACATTAAGAGTTTTATCAAGAAAATATGAAGCCATAAGTGTACCGCAAAATGCACTTCACCCTGTCAAAAAGACACAAGCAAGAAAAAGTTCAACAGGATATTTGTCGATCATCAAAGGTCATTAAAATTACAATAAAGGGAACAAAATGCGACAGTTTTGCTTGCAAATAATTTTCCTGTAATGTTAGTAAAAAGTGTCTGTGATTTGTGTCCTTTATTAAGGTCACGCACATTTTGGAACAATTTAGTTCAGTTTTGTGGATATTTTCTCAAATTATGAAAGACAAAATAGAAAAATCCTTGAAATAGGTAGTGCTCACTTCTCTTAGTTAAATTATTCACTGAAATTGTAATTTTTATCTTGTATATTGAAAATAATTATAAAAAAAGAGGTAGGGGTGCATCGCACTCCCGCGACCATTAACGTTAGTATCAGTGCACACACCTGATCCGGGCTTTCTCGCTTTAAATATTAAAAATAACACAATTGTTATTCATTAGATTTTATATTCTTTTTTTATTACTTAACATTTCTTCTAAATGCTAATTCTGCGAGGAGGCTTAAAATTACAGTTCATTCAAACCGTTTATAATATATGAGTATTCATTTCAATAAATCATTTTACATTTTTGTATACGACATCATACACTTGGTTTTACTCTCCTTACAAAGATTAAGCTATTGGATCCAAGAATAATGTATTATCATTTTTTAAAAAATAAACTCGTGTTAAGGTGGGTACTTCTGCCAGTTTAAGAACAAGTTTAATAATTATCAATGACTTCAATAGACTTGTCTTGCTGAGCAAAAGTTTTTCAAGAAGGCTAAAAATTAGAAATTGACATTTTTTGATATTTAGCTCAGATCTATATTTTGTCTTCAAAGTAGCCATCGCAGAAATCCCGGATTCTGCAAAGAGATATGATGTTAAAAATGGTAATAGTATACGAAATGCTTTTTGTTTTCAGTGCAGAAAATTCAGCATCCACCTCTATCAGAATTCAAAAGAGTGATTTATTACAAATTGCCTTTAATTTCGTCACTGGATGTGAAATCTGAAGATCTCTTTTTCGGCGGTTGAGAGCCCTTCTGAAAGTATTTTGAAATGGATCCTAACATTCGTAACTTGCTATCAATTTGCCCTCGTCTGTGTACTTGTTGATGCTTTATTATTGTCGGAGAAATGCTCGCTGTGATTTAAAAAATAAATCTATGATTTTGTTTAATCCACTGCCGTAAATGCATAATACCGTGAATTACAATTAACGCGTGAATTATGAAATGTACTTCAAGAGATTCGGTAGCTAATTGATTCAGCCAAGACTTGACTAGAATTGTTCGAGATACAGCATTTTTACTTGTTTTTATGCAGATGTCTGTTAGGTTTGCCCTGAGCTCCACATGAACGTTGCCCGAGAATGCCATATGTAATGAGACATGATAAGAGCAACCCATAGATTAGGCTATTTTTAATGACATTTGTACTTTTAGAAATGGATCTTGAAGGAAATAAATTTTTAATTAAATATTATTTCTCAATCTGTTTCAATTTAAAAAATTAGAAGAAAAAATAACATAATTAACCTATTACTTAAAGTATATATATGAAATTATATATACTTAAAATATATATTACTTAAGAGTAACATATATAAAAATTTAATACTTATCTTATTAATACTGAGTAATAACAAGTTTAATAAGTATTAGCGACTTCCATGGAGCTTGTCTTGCAGAGCAAAGTTTTTCAAAGTTTTTTAGAAATTGACCCTCTGGGTTCTTTTTCTATATTTGGCCTGATATCTATATTTTGCCTTCCTAGCAGCCACCGCATTTTTGCAATATGTTCAATTTAAAATTAGAGAAAGGAAAAATAACATAATAGAGTATCCTATTATTTAATTTTTTTTTTTTGCCTAAAAGTAACATATACAAAATTTAATACTTATGTTATTAATTTGTACGGTTTATAATTTAGATCGTGTGTGTATTGTAGCTTTAGCGTCAATGTGCATTATTATTGCATTCAGTAATTTATTAATGTATAAGGGGGGCGCGATAAAAATTGTGATTGAAAAGGGGGGCGCCAGTATTGAAAGTTTGAGAAGCACTGACCTAGTCGGATACCTTAAGTAACCAATCACAAAAAGCAGGTAGCAGTACAGTGCAATAGATCGTATAGAAAGGGTGTGTGCGGGCTTCGGAAAACATTGCAATCGTTGGCGTAATGCAGAAACGGAGCGATTTATCCGTCGTCCAAAAGGGCATGATCAGTGACTTTTCAGCCAAGGGTGGAAGTATTTCCGAAACGGTTTTGTGAACTGTTCTCGTGCCGCCTTGGTAAAAGTATACCGTCCATGGCAAAATGAAACAGCCCAAAATCAGCGACTTGGCAAATGGGATCCACCACGGGCTTTAGATGACAGAGTGGAACAACGGCTGCTGAGCTGCGTTCGGGTGAATAGACGTGCTACAGTTGAGCAACTGACCGTCCAGATGAACTAAGGGGCTACCAACAGTGTCTTCAAACTATTATTCAACGAACGTTGCTGCGTTACGGCCTTTGAAGCTGACGTTTGGTTCATGCACCTGAGCTGACTGCTGTTCATCGGCAACGCGAAGGCTTGAATTTGCACACCAATATTGTAAGTGGACATCCACTGAGTGGCGGCAGGTAGCGTTTTCCAATGAATCACGCTTTATGTTCCATGGGACAGATGGACGTTGGCGAATACGGCGTGAAATCCTTGGAAGCAAACATCCTGCAACCATTGCCGAAATGTTCCAGGCTGGAGGTGAAAGCATTATGGTCTGGAAATGTTTTTCTGGTATTCTCTGGGCTCACTCATCATTGTGGAAGATACGATGAATCAATACAGGTACGCATCTGTCTTTGCGGACCATGTCCACCCCTATATGAGTATTGTTTTTCCTCAAGATGCTGGCATCTACTAGCAGGACAATGCGAAGTGTCACATAGCTGGCAATGCTGGTTTGAAGAGCACCAGGATGAGTTTACCTAACCCTAAATCTCCCCTAACCAGCAAACTCACCTGATTTAAACCCTACCAAAAATCTGGGGACCATCTCGATCGGTTTGTTCGCGCAATGGATCCTAACCCGCGTCAAGTAAAGCAGCTGGCCAGCGGCAGTGGAGTCGGCATGGCTCAACATCCCAGTGAACATCTTCAGGAACCCATTCGACTATCTTCCTGCAAGTCTCTCAGCATTCCACTCTGAGAAAGGTGGTTATTCTTGCTTTTAACAGGTGGTCACATTAATGTGACTAGGCTGTGTATAGTTCATCTTTAAATTTTAAATAATTTTGGTTTGTAGTTTTTACTATCAGATCACTACAATAATCACTTTACTACATCACTATCAAGAATAATTGAAATGCTTTTTGCTAAACATCTTTTGTTTTATTCTTTTGTATTCTACAGTAGCTGATATACTGTCAAAGATGAAGAATAATTCATGCGCTTGTATTTATATATATTATATATATATATATATATATATATATAGAGAGAGAGAGAGAGAGAGAGAAGTATACAGATTTATTGTATTCTCTAAAATATAATTTATTATGAATAATTTAATAATTACTTATATGTATGACTTGTTATAAAAGTCTGAGTTATATTAAAGTAATTTCATGCATTTCAATTTCAGTTCAGAGTTACTGATTTGAATAGGACATTCAGAGTTCTAGCATATTTTTGACGTTCACATATGATATATTAATGCCATAATTTCTTTGCTTTAAACTTCACGAAACCCTGGATTTGTAACTTGAATAGAATAACAGATTCTGGTTTAAAATTTTTCTACATTCCATACAATATTCCATTTTTCGGCTGTTATAATATTGATGAAAAAAGACTTATTCCTAAAGAACTTTTTTAACTCTCATGCCTGCTACAGCAGTTCATATTTAGTTTTTTATATATATACGTATATATAAATCCTTTAGCGATTCTTTACTTATATTTAGGAAAGTTAAGTCTTACCCCATTCTAGTTTTTAAAATTTTCCCCGCCATCATTCAGCTAGTGTACTTTTAGAAAAATTGAAAGAAAAAGTTAGGGTTGACGTCTTGAGAGTTGAAGAGAAATATCCACGGCGTTAAATCCAGATCAGACCCGTTCGAGCAAACATTTTTCGATCTGAAACATCTCGAAGGAGCATGGGAAAAAAAGAATATATCTTATATATATTTAAAGACGCTAGTGTTAAAAAGAAGTTTCTCTTGAAATATTTTTTTCCTTCACTTTTTCAATCTTTTCAAAGTTGGGACCGATTGTGGTATTTGGCCCTTTTTGGGAAAGGTTGGTGCGGGCTTTTATGTTTTCCCATGTTTTCCGCCCAAACCCGGGTTTTTTTTTTTTTTGCATGAATAAAGAACATTTTAGAATGTATATAAGTATCATACTCTGACAAATTTTAAAGAGCAGATTCCTAGTCGTAAATCTTTCCAGGTTGAAATTGTTGAAAGATTTAAAAAAATGAGATAAAAATATTTTTCGATTCTATTAGTTATGATATGGGATTTTTCAATTTATGAAATATTTCCTGAATTATTGCTTTAAGTTTATTACAAACTCAAATTTCAAAAATTATACAGAGGGAACCCGATTTCCCAGGTTTCAATTTTTTTTTCTAAAAAACCATTCTTTTATTTGTACAACAATTTCTTTTGAAACAGGATGATGGGTAATCATATTTTGGAAAACAAGTGGGAAAAAATATACTGTTCAATCAACAAATTCAAAAAAAAAACAATAACTTCATCTTTTTTTAAGTTCATATGCATTTTTTCTTCAAGTATGAAAATTAGAATCATTTTAATTGTTTAGTTGTTTGTAATTTTCGATACAAACATGCGCTATGCTTATTTAAGAAAATTTTTTTAAGTATTTTTTTAAAGGCCCGAAATTTTTACACAAAATCCCAAATTGGTGGTGAATTAATCTTAAAATTAAACTTCATTTTTCCCCAAATAATTAAAAATGCAGTAATTTTGTTGATCATAACCTTTTTTTTTGGGAGACCCCGTCTTGAGGGAAGTCAAGGGCTCCTATACTCCTATACTTGAAGATGGGAATTTTAGCAGATTGTGTGCCTAAAAAGAATCCCACAAGACTCCCCAACCCCCTTTTTTTTATAAAAAGGGGGTTCATCCTTTTTAACGCTCGAAGGCCATATCAATAAATCCACAATGATCCTCGAGCCACATCAATAAATTTACATTGATTTGCGGGCCACACGTCTGTCAAAAAAATAATGGGGTAAAAAAATGGCGTTTTTTAAAGCAAAAAAAAAAGGGGAACTTTTTCCCAAATCGCCCCTCAATTCAAAAAGAAAGGCCACCAAAACCCCCCCAAAGGGGCCCATTTCTGTCCCGCGGGGAAAGGGTTAAAACCCCTATATTAATAGATTCTTTTGGGCAAAAACCCCGGGTTTTAGCCAAATTTTTCAAATTTTTTTAATATGTTAGGGGAGTGAGTGTGTTTAAACCCCGCGCGCGCATTTTAAAAACAAACCGAAAGGGGTTTTAATTTGAATTTTAACCATAAACAAAGGAAGAATGACACCTAAGCTGGCAACGCCCCCCTTTCCCGGGGTTCCAAAAATAACTCGCCAATTGGACGATTTCAGCGTCGACAGATTTAACATGCATCAGATTCTCTACGTGGTGAGTCTTCAGAGGCACTAGGAGAAGTTGCGATACCTTAGTGACTTAGTCACGAACTCATTTCAAGTCCTAGTGCCATTGAAGACCAAGGGCGTAGCTGCCATCGAATCAGCCGTATCACCGATAAGCCCCCCCCAAATTTCACGGGCCCCCCTTAAGTTTCCCCCGCAAGAAATCGTATAACCCTTTTAAGGGGCCCCGAAAAGGGCCCCCAGGGAATTTTTATTTTGGAAAAATTTTTTCCGCTGGGTGGTCAATGACAATTCAGGGGTATCGTCAATGAACCGATGTTCCATCCCTCTTGTTGCTTTTTCAGCTAAAAACCCACCAGTCTGTGGAACTGGGCCGGGAAATCATGAAAACCGTACATGGTTCCGGGGCCAGGGTCATAAGGCCAATGGGTTTTTTAAAGTATTGTTAATGAATTTTGTGTAAAAAAAGTGTAAATAATTTGTATTTGGGTGTATGCCTTTTATATATATATATATATATATATATATATATATATTTTACTTTTATATTAGATTTAATTTTTCATTAAAATTGTAATATTCACAAGCAAACCCCTCCCTCTTACGTTATAATGGCAATTCAATGGGAACTTTAAAAAAATCTTTTTGGGGATAGAGCCAAGTTTACGTCATTTTTGGGGCAAATTTGGACCATTTTGGGAATTCATTCCCTGTTTGAGTTTAACCCCTTTTTGGGTTTTTCTTTGAAAAAATTTGAGAATACAAAAATTTCAAGACCTTTTGACGCAAGGGGCCTTTTTTCGAATTATCCGCAAGGGATATAAAAAAAGAATTTTTTTTACCGAAAGTCATTTAGTCTAGTTTTGACTAGCGATAGGGTTTTTGATTGTTAAAGCGAAAGTGATTACTTGGCTGTTTGTAATGATTTTTGTGAATAATCTTTTATATACGTGGTTTTTCACCGAAATTATGTTGAGGCTGTTAAAGGTTTGAAGACCTTTTTGAGGGTTTATTTTTTTTAAAATTTCTGCTGAATCCTCTATTCGGGATTGGGTCGCTCAAAGAACTGTTTTCCCCTTTTTGGGCCGGGTTGGGGTTAAAAACCTCGAACCCCCGGAATTTTTGCAACAGTATTAAAGGAAAGGAAAAAAATAAACCTCTTCATGGGGATGTTTTCCAAAAAAATTTTCCACAAAATGTCCCCTTTTTTTTTCCCTCTGATTTTGTATTAAATTGTGGGATCTTTTTTTTGGCAATATGCCGATTTTGTTCCCTTTAAAACGAGATTTGAGTATTTTAAAACCCCTTTTGATTAATAATGTCCCGTCGGGACCCCCTTTTTTTACGAACCCGGGAATTTTGCGAATTTTTCTATTTTGCGAAATTTTTCCTGGAACCAAGGACAATTTATTATTTTCTTTGTAAAATAACCTCCCCAAAAAGCGAACATTTTCCTTTTTAAAGAACTTTTTTTTCTTTGTGATTCTTTTTCTGTTTTTTAAAAAAAAATTTTTAAAAAATTTCAAATTATTCTCTTTTAACACATTTTATGGTGATCAATGGACTTGAACTGGTTTTACCGGGTGCCTAACTCAACTAGAGCAATAAAATTGCTGTAATTTTTCAAATAAAATGCTCAAAATTAACAGATTTCGTCAGTAATTAAATTTAAGGACGCACACATGTGGGATTGTATACTTAAAATTACTGGTTATAACATAATGTATGTTTAAAATTACTTGCAGGCTTGAAATTAGAATATATCATTAAAATGAATAAATTTTAAAATAAAATTATTTTTTAGAGTTTAAAATATAGCGTATTCCTTCACAATGTTTTTTTTTTCTTGTTTTCCTTGCAGATTTCTTTTTAATGAGTAAGATTTATAAAATAAATATTAATTTAAAAAAAAAAAGTGCGATTAATTACTTTTTTTTATAATATGGAGTGTGTATGAGTTTAAAATTTGTTTTGTGGGATTTTGGAATGATGCCTTGTTTAATTTATTTTTCCCATAAAGAACTTTTTTCCAGAATTTAGCGACATTGTTATGTCTGACTATTTATTTCTAGCCTTGTATCTTTTTCATGCAAGCATATTTTGCAACTATGTAATTCTGGTTTTTTATAATTTGTTGGTATCCGACTATATATATATATTGCCGGCCGGGGTTTTAAAAGGGCATAAATGGATTTTTTATGATATTTATGTCTTTTAGATTAGAATACATGTATAAAAGGGTTTTAAAAGGGAAATTTTTTGACAAAAATTATTTAAAAAATATTTCAAAAATTAACTTAGAATAACAAATTTTTTTAAAATGTTCTTTTTTTTAAAAAAATTTTTTATTATAATTTTTTGTTTTCCAGACCCTCGTGACCAACATGTTTTTTAAAAAAATACTTTTTTTCCCAAGTTACAACCCATTGAATAATTATCGGGTTTTATTTAAAGGTATCCGACACGTTCCGAATCGTGATTTGAGATGTCAATTTTATGATAGATTTAGCGTCACTTAGATAGACAATGTATAAAAATTAAGAATATATCAAAAATAAAAATTATTTATATTTTAATTAATTTTTAGTTTTTAAAAAAGTTTCTATTGTTAATATTTTTTGTATTAAATCAAAACCTCTGTATAGGGTCCCTAGAATTTTGAATGCATAAATCGAGTCGGTTTATCCCTGTCTTACGAAACAGAAGAAAATTTTAAGAAAATGCGAAAATTTTATTTCAAATGGTTGTAACTCTGAAAGTAATGTAAATTTTTTAAAAAATCAAAAGTTGGTCTGAACTGAGGTCTGAGCTATTTTAAGGAAAATATTAATACAATAAACTTTTTAAAAAGGAAAACAAAAAAAAGGTTATTTAAGTAATTTTTGCAAAATATTGTATTTTAATATTTTTTTTTTTGTCATAATGCCCTTAAATCAATTTTATACCTTATTCTAATCTAAGTGACACTAAATATCATAAAAAATTATCCATTTAGCTTTTTAAAATCATGTTGAACGTAGTCGATACCTTAAATTTCCCCCCTCTGCTGTCGTAAAACATTGATAAACCCACTTCTAATTATATATTTCAAAATTTAGTTGAGCCTCTGCACGAGGTCTGAGCTTATACAGGCAAAATATTATTATAATAGAAGCATTATTCACAAAAGGAAAATATTTTGAAAATGGGTCGTTCTATGTTAATTTTTTGTCAAAATATTGAACTTAAATAATTTTTTATTGCAATACTATTCTTAAAACAATTTTATTTATATACATTTTCTAATGTAAGTGACACTAAATATCATAAATATTATCCACCTATATGCTTTTGTAAAATCATGGTTCCGAACGTAGTCGGATACCTTAATACTTGCTTGTATTGCAATGAAATCGCTAAAAGGCTTATGAAGAATAGTTATTTAGGAACTCTGATCTCATGTAGCAACGATCTTAAAAATGAAATAAACAATAGATTTTTTGGCCTAAGTTTTCATGGCCTCAAAAACCAATTCAAGTCTATAAACACTAAGTTGAGCATATATAAAACTTTGATCACGACTATTGCTATGCAAGAAAGTGAATGTTGGACCCTCAGTAAAGCAGAGGAAGAAAAGTTGCTCATTTTTTTAAAGAAAAATCATGGGGGAAATCTTTGGATCTATTCAAGAGAACAATGAGTGGAGAATTCTTTACAGTCATGAAATTTACAGGAAGGGCAAATATGGAGGGACTGACATTGTGAGAGCTATAAAAGCATATCTTCTTAGATTGATGGGCCATTTGTATAGATATGCCGATGTTTTTCCTACCATAAACTTAACTTTCTTAAAAATTGGAGGGACCAGACGTTGAGATGAGGATGAATACCAACACGTTGGTTAAACGATGTTGAAAAGGACCCCAAACTAAAAGAAATCAACAGATGGAAAACCATCGTGACTGATAGGGTCAACTGGAGAAGGATCAGCGAGTCAGCTTTGGCCTGCAAAAGACTGTTGAGAGTTATTCTTGAAAACATAAATTCAAAGTATTTATATGAAGTGGGCACACAAAAAACGAGACTGGTCCAATAAATCATGTAATTTTACATAATCAATTCTCCGATATTATCACCTTCAAAGTAGTTCTCTTCAGCATTCGCACGCTTCTGCATTCGGTGCTGCCATTGCTAATAACAGTTCTGGAGCTAGGTTTTGAAGTCCCTTCAGGAGATTCTCCGTTTTTGCCTGAACCTCTTCAACTGATGTAAATGGGTTCCCCTTTCAGCAAGATTAAACTGTAGGAAATAAAATGTTGCATGGAGACATATAAGGTAAATAAGTGGAATACCCCATCACAAGTAATGTTTTTGCTGGTCAGAAACTACTTGACGATAGGGCCATATGAGCGGATGCATTGTCTTGTTGCAACAGCGATCCATCTTTCCCAATCGGGCCTTTTTTCCCCTAATTTTTTCACGAAATCTTTTTAGTATTTCAATGTAATAGTGTTGATTAAACGTCTGATAATTGGTGTGAGTGGGAACCTAATCATATCGCGAATTTTGGATACGTTTTGGTCTGTAATCACTGACCTTGGGTGCCCAGCAGGTTCATCAGCTTCCGCACTGACCCTTCCCCATGAAAACTTCTTATACCATTCAAGAACATGTGCACTAGACAAAGTTTCAGCCCTAAAGATATGAAAGGTTTTCGTGGCTGATTTCTTCACAAGAAACTTAAGGTTGTTTCGACATTTTTTCGGCAGAATGCAGTTGCACGTGTTCACACAGTGATGTAGTACTCCCAGTTGGCATGATCGTTAAAGGCGAGTGAGTGAATATTAACGTCGCACTGTTCAACTACACGAGGGTTTTTGGCGATGGACCACGTAATTTTAAACCATGGTCAAGTGACGTGAATGACAACTGAGCTGGCACCCCCTCTCCTAACTACCACACCAATGGGAGGACGTTTCAGCTCTCGACCGATTTAACGTGCATCGTTGCCCTACACGGCGGGTCTTTAGTGGTACTGGGCTCGTACTCATGACATGCCACCATGATCCAATACCTTCGTCAAAGGCGAAACTGGCTACATAGACAGAGGCAATGTATGGGATGACATCACCAAAACGGTTGCTTCCAACTCCACTTTTTTTCAAGCTACACACTTAGATCTCGTTTCTTTTTTGTGTTACACCTTGTTCTTAAAACTTCAGACATTTTTCATACTATACTATAATAATAACGTGTCTAGAGTATGCATCTTTTGCCGCCTATCTAAAAATTAATCGAATTTTAATTTTTTTTAAATAATCAGACTGGAAATACAATAATAAACAATCAAGTGATAAGCTTCTTAAAACAATGAGGAGGAAACATTCTTAATATTTCTCGACAATTAAAAAGCATTCTAAAAAGATTTAAAATAAACACGATACTTTAAAAATCATCAGCTACAATCACTGTGTTTATATCACTTCGTTATCATTCTCATGAGATCAATTCTCTCTCTCTTATCCGTTTTTATCCTCATTAATTGTAAAGCGTATACTCATGAGTGGGGTATATAATGAAAAGAAAAATTAGTTAAGCCAGAAATAATTTTACTTAACGATTATTCCCTTGATCGGCGTCTTTTATTCGTTCCTCACTTTCTAGTTAAGTAATTGAATGTCAGAATCAGTGAATAGCAACCACTAAATTAATTAATAAATGATCATGAAGAATTTTGCTTGGAGATAAATTCTCGAGAGACAAGCGGCACTCATTTTCAGTGTTTCAAACCTCTTTCAAACCTTTTCACGCTAAGAATTCCTTGAGCTGTTTAAATTCAATGAAAAGGATTCTGTGTCCGTGTGTATTAAATGCAATACATTAGCTTTTTAAAAGAGAAAACCTTTAATTACATTTATTATCTTTTTTTTTAGTTATTTGTTTTAATCTTTTCAGGTATACCCCTTCTTTATAATTTATTTATAATCTTTGCTAAAATGGTTGCTTGTAATTATGGAATTATTTTTATTTTCTTACGCTAGATGCTAAAGTGTTATAAATATTTTGGTTTTTAATCAGAGAAAGGTTTTTAAAGAACTAACAAAAAGTAAAAAAGTTCTGTAAAACGTTTGTGGTTTAAAATTATTTGAGTAATTATCTATCACTAAAAATAAAAAAAAAGTACACCTATCGGAAAACCCTTAGGTCTTCGATATGTTTTATTCCATTCATTAATAAAAGAATTCGATATTTTTACCAGATTTTCTTTTTCACTCCTAATATATTTTTCAAATTTAGCCTTTTTTAAATGTTCTTCGACTGAAAATATTACTAGTGACTACTTGTGATTTAAATTTTGATTAGAAATTATTTTTAAATTAATGTCTTTTATTTTTTATAGATAAAAGACAATTCACACATGAGATTGAGATTACTTTTAATAATTTATTTAAAATTTTTAAGTCAAATAAATTATTCAATGCATTTTTGTTTTAAAAATTTACATTTATTTTCACTTCATCAATGATTTAGTTAAAAAGAATTTTTAAGTGAAATTCTGTTTTTAAATAAAAAAAAAAAGAGTAAAGAGTTGTGTATTTTTTTTAAAAATTTAAATTGTAAGAAACAATTGAAATCTAAATGGAAAAATGAAATATTTTAATAAGTCAATAAAATTTAAATATTTTTCTTCGTTATAATCTCATACTAAATTTTAACAATCTACAGTAATTAGAGATTTTAAGTCCTTTAAAAAATTATGCCACACACAGACACACAACACACAAACAAATAAAAGGAATGCTGTCAAATTCTTTTTAAAAAACTGTTATTTAGGTTTTTGATATATTGGTATGTTAATTATTAATTATAGAAAATAACTCCTGATTCAAAAGGTTAGAAGATTGCTTAACATAAAAGGCCGATTTGGCTAAAATATAAGAAACTTTGCAGATATAGACTAGTCAATCCCTTATGGCAGCGGTTCTTAAACTTCAAATCGCTGCAGCCAACCTATATGCATCAGCCTGACATCGCGGACCCCTAAGATTTTGAATACCAGCCCATGACTCCTAAAGCATGTCCTAGTGATTTAAAGGTACCTCAAGAAACCTAAGATAGTCTCTGCTACTTTTACAAGCTTTAACTCCTTTTTCCCCTTTAAGGAAGCGATAAATATCTAATTAAGTAGATTGCAAAATACTAATTTAATACTAACTGACAAGGGGAGGGCATGACTAAGGAAACTCATTTGGTTACGAGACTTTGTGTACTAGTAGTACTCCTTTAGGGCAGTGATCCGCAACCCGTTTCCAGACCGGACACGTCCGTGATCAAATGGTGCCGGGCCGCCTAAAGAATATTTAACTATTGCCATTTTATTTAAAATGGTGCATTTCTCTCGGATTTGTGCAACTTTCCACGGAAATCACTTTATATTCCACGTTAAATCACTTTTATTCATTTTTGGTGTAACTGTATTTTATTTTGAAGGCTTATTTAAATGTAACTAAATTATAATTGTTAAATCAAAACAATCCTAAAATATAAACAATCAACGTGTCCCACCCTCAGCGGGCCGCGGTAAAATTATTAAACGTTGACTGGTCCGCAGAGATAAAAAGGTTGCGGAGCACTGCTTTAGGTGTTCAACCCCCAATGTAATAGCGTCGAATGGCCAGTTTTACAACTGGAAGTTTCGCTTTAGACTGACCGCCTGTTAGGGTCATCTGCTCATGCACCTCAGCGCCTAATGGTCTCGTATACTGGGATGGGCACAGTAGGCCTTAACCCTCATGGGCTGTTGCGGCACTGAGTTAAGTTTAGAATTTCCAGTTAAAGAATTCTCTTTTTTTATTTATAAATTTATTTTGTAAAAAAATTATAAACAGATATTTGATTTAAAAAATTTAAGAAAAAACTTTTACCTTCTTAAATTTATATATTTATTCGCAATTTTACTTTAAAAAAAAACGTTCGATTCCCGCGCTCTGATGAATATATAGCTAAAATCTTTGTATTCAAGTAAATGAATCTTTCGACAGCCCATTTTTTAAACTACCTAGTACACCTTCTTTACACAGTTTATCTGAACATGTGTTTTTCTTATGTTGTGTCACTACAGTACTGCTCGGCATTGACACCTATTTTTTCATTTATCGGTTTTCAAAAACTGTGTTGGGGGCACAGCTAAGGGTGTTGGATGCGAATAGAATAGGTTGGATACACCCTCCTTGTTTCTGGAATCAATATTGACAACTTTGTTAAAAGTGATGTACAGATCAATAATGAGTGGTGCGGTGTCGCCTCTGATAACGATGTTACACGGGGAGGTCTTTTCACTGCCTTTTGTTGTAATTTTTTTTTCACACCCTTTTTTTTTTGTCATTGTCATCAAACTGGAAATTAACGAAAAGGGAACTTTTTCTCTGGAATCGATACCACCTCCAAACAATAATCGGTCTTGAGAAAAAAAAAATGGACAAAAATCGCGTTGACAGATACACGTCATGTCTTCTTTTATGTGTCTTTTTAGAATTTTCTTGTACATCTTTTTTCAGTCGTGTTTTGTGTTAGTTATCGTTCGTTTAAAATTAAAATGTAATTGAAAGTGAAGGAGAAAGAGAGTTGAAAAGAAATTTATCGTTTGAAGTTTTATATATATATATACTTTGTTGAAAGTGAGTTTCTGTGATGTAAAGATGATTGTAAATTGTTGCACATTTTTATTCTAAAAAAGCAGGTTATAGTTAAATAATTTTCCGTTTAAAGATTGCTGTTAATTTTTTTCTTTTAAAAATTTACAGCTTACTATAACTATATATTTTACGAGGGAACTGTGTTGCGCTTTGATTATTCCATAAACTTGTCTCGATGGCTGAATTCATTAAACTGAATAGTACAACTTGCGCGCGCGCGTATTCATTTTTCTTTTAATGTAAAAATCTTCTGAGAGCATTTTATGGTTTTGAATATCATGCACGACTTAAAAAACTGCATTACTTCTTACATGTTAAATATCACCTTACTATTCTAATATAATGTCTAATTACTTTTTAAAAAATTCTTTTGTTGTTTTTTCAGTGATTTTAACAGATCAAAATGTTAACAAGGACAATTTTTACAATTATTTCGTTGTTAAAATGAATAGCAATAGTTAACTGTATAATTATATGAAAATTTTGTTTTTCACGCATTGTTAATAAGACATGAAAAAAATAACTTTTGTATTGAAATAATTTCGTTTTTAATTGATATAACTTCTTGTTTCGTCTTTTTTCAAAACTGTTTATATATCTTATAAAACCTTTTTTAAGTTCCGAAATATCATTATAAACTTTTAAAGAGTTATTTAACAGAATTTCACGCGCGCGTGCGCACATGCATTATTTTCATAATTATATTAATGTTTATGTCATGTTAATATGCCTAAATTATTTTTGAAAAGTTATTTGGAAGTTGATTAAAATATTCTCTGTTTATAAGTTCAGGAAATGCATTAGGAGCACGGTGGAGTGGCATGGAATTTAGTGGATCTCTTTTCAAAAGAAGAAACATGCTTGCCAATTTTAATGTTTGTTGATATATTAGTTCAAAATTGCAAATTTTTATCTATGACGCTCCTTTAACAGCTTCGCAAACCCTCTTGAGAGTCGGTTTCCTGAAAACCCGATCTTAGCGGATCTCTGTGCAACAGAAGAAGAAACATGTTTGCCAAATTTCAAATATGTAATTCTAATAATCCAAAAACGCGATTCTTTATCTATAATAACTTTATAACCCTAACCCCTCTTCCTGCATACCACCTTGGTAGACGATTTCCTTAAAATCCGCTCTTAACGAATATGTACTTAGCAATAAACGCGTTTGCCGAATTTTATATCTGGGGATGAAATAGTTCAAAAAGGGAAATTTTTGTTATAACACCTCCGCATCCATCTTGGGGATTGAGTTATCGCAAAATCTTTTTAGCAGATCTCTTCTCAACAAAAGGAATATGCCTGCCAAATTTCAAATCTGAAGGACTAATTGTTCCGAAGATCTCGTGATGAGTGAATGAATGTCGCCTTTTTCCTATTTATGTAGTACATAAGTTAAAACTCAGTGGCGCAACAGCCCATGAGGGCCAGGGCCTAATGTGCCCATCCTAATATACGTGACCATTGGGCGCTGAGGTACATGAGCAGATGATCCGACCAGGTGGTCAGTCTGAAGCGAGACCCCCGGTGTTTGTCTCCAAGCAAGCTTGGTATTCGTTCATCAACCCACTGCAGGAGGGATGACAGGCTGAGTTGACCTTGCCCAGCCCGAGGATAAAACCTCGAACTTGTGGTATGGAAGCGCGATACGCTATTACTCGGCCACTGGGCCTTATGTAGTACATAGTTTACTAAAAATTCAGAGTGGTTTTCATTTTAAATATATTTTTATTATTTCTTCAAATATTTATTTGACCAGTTAAACATAACAACCTATTTTTTGTTGAATTTTTATTTTAGAAGATTATTAAAAATGCTACAAGTAATGTAGCTCAATAATTCGAAGAATAGGATTATTATATATTCTCTTAAGCCCATGTAATCAATCAACTTGTCTCGGTAGTGTTCAAGTCACGTATTCTCTGTCTTTTTATGTCTCAAAACATTATTTTATCTCCATATTTGACAGCAACTCATTTTTAAATTTCATGACATTCAGTCCCCTATCGCAGGAATGCTCTGAATTTTTTTAAATAAAATGTCAAGCAACTTTTGAGAAGGCAAAGAATCTACCGACTCCTTCAGGAACTTTGAGTCTGAATTGGGAATTATAATCTCTCTCTCTCTCACTCTCGGCATCTTTATTTTCAGTGACACTTGATTATCTTTTGTCTTTCTTTTTTCTGTTGTTGATGTCACCTGTCTGACGGTGTCAGATAGAGGCCCATGAAATTCATCGCTGCAAAGGGCAAGATGTGAGCCAGTTGTTAGCTGTAGCTTTGAGCACCATTCAAGTTACAGCACGATTTGGCTCGATTCAACCTCAATTTTGAGGAAGAACACACCCGGAGGTGGTGAGGGGCTTTTCATCTCACTTTCCCTTCCACCAACCTCACGAGAGGACTTACGGTTCGGCGGCTACTAAGAGACACAAAAAAACTCCCCCTTTATTATGTTTCCTAAATTGTAAGGCTATTATTAAATTGAAAACTTTTAAGTTCCCCAAATGCATATTGAATTTAAACACTCCTATGTCTTAGGTAATGTTAACCATATTAGATATTTTCGTAAAGCAACTTTGCCAAAAATCATTTTTGAGACGCCTTAGGTAAGTATAGCTAATATCATTGGTAAAAAAAAAACACCTTTTTTTTTTTGCGGTATTGCCGGTTTTGCCACGAATTTTGATACTAAATGAAGGATGTGTAAAAAGAGTAGACATTAATGGACTATGGACCAACACACTGTACATTAACGTTGTTCCATTCTTCTTAAACTATGTTATGTTATCTTGAAATCGGGACTTATTTTGATTTTTCAATAACTATTTAAAACTCAGCACACACACACATATTTACTCTACTTATTATATACTTTATTTTGAGAAATTCGTAAAATTTTTTGCTTGATCAACGGAACTATAGGCATCCTGTGACCACCTCATGTTTTGGCCGCCTGCGTGGGATGCACGCGCTGTACATCTATAGGATTGACCCCGAAAGTACAGACTGCCAATGACATCTTAGTGAATAAGCATTTTCTGTACTTAATCGAGTTCTTGTATTTCATTTATGCCCACAATAGCCGAGTGGACTTCATCACGAATTTGTAACCGGCGTTGTAACGTCATGAGATCAAGTCCTGGTGTCTCTAAATGCCCTCACGTTAGAATGGTGTGAAAATTTGAAGAAGGTGTCAACTCGGATATCATTTTCGTCACTTCACAAAGATTCAAAATTACAAGGTCACTCCTCAATAGCCCTTGTGTAGTTTCAGAGTGAGAGGTTAAGGAAATTAAATCAAATCTTGCATTCGGTTTAATGGGAGACATCTAACCGGTCTCTTTGAATGCAAGCAACCGTTGTGCATTCATTTTTAGATTGAGGTAGCCAAAGTTCCTCTACCATTTGCCACAATGCAATAAGTTAAGGTTCAATAATATTTCTTTCTCTTTGCGCAGAAAAACCCAAAATACAATCATCGAGAGTTGTGAAGAAGGAAGATTCGATTTGAGTAACTACCGTTCCGAACACGAGTACTTTAGCCATCACGCCAAAACGATCGTCCTCGCGTGATGGCTATTACTGTTTTATATCGATATCACTCCGCCACAGTTGTAATGCATGGATGACTTTAAGCAAGCCTTCTTGGAATGGAATTGTTACATTCAAATTGATTCTGTAATCGTTCGCTCACTGTATGCAGAGACTGATGAACGTTAAATCCGCCGAGGCTGTGTCCTCACATTGATATGGTAGTTAGGATTGTCATCTTATGTGCCGTTCTTGTCACTTGACCAAAGTTCACTATAACAAGATCCATTGTTGATAGTCCTCGTGTAGCTTTATAATGCGACGTTAATAAACAATCAATGAACTAATTGACCTCAGTCGTTCGACTGTACTGTGATGGACATCAGGCACCATTATCTCAGCTGGCGATGGATCCGTTTTTATCCATCTTAAGGAATCAAATGTATTCAATTTTACATTCAAATACTATTTTGAAGGTAAAAGTTTTAGATTGATTATGAGCAATTTTTGAAAACCTTGGAAATTTCAAAAGACTATTTTAATGAATATTTATTGTTTTTTTCTAAAGATAGATTGTGTCAAATATACAATACTTTTTGTTTTTAATATTGATGTGGCACATCATCGTTCATAAAAACTCATCTTATTAAATTTATCAAGGATTTTAAAGTCATGATGTACCTTGACTTTTAGAGGCATCTGTACCTAATGAAGAATAATGGTTTATTACTGGTAGGAAACCCACTTAAAATATTTAATAGCATTCTACTTTCACTTTGCCTGATTACCAAAATGAATAATGTTCTGAGATAGCTCGTTTGGAAAAATTATCCATCTACTTTTATAATTTGAACTAAGACATTTTAAATCATGGATGAAAGTATTTCTCTAGATTTTTATTCGCTTTTAAATTCGATTATTTTTCATAAAGCCCTTATCCATAAAAGCTGTTTAACTAAAATATTATTTTCGATTAACTTATCATGATTCTCTCCATATAGGAGGTACAGATAAATTCGGTTTAAATTACCACGGTTAATCATGAACACTTTTATCTTAAGATTTAGTCCGTAAGTTTCTCATTTTCATTCCTTGCTCTCTTATCCTTCATATCCACTATCAGTTATTCATCAGATTGTTTAACATCTTCCATCACTCATCCCTCCACCCCCCAGTCTGACTATCAAATTCCGAGGGTCTGGAACTCAAGGTATTGTGATTCGAACTAGACCTTTTAATAGGAGTAGACGCCATGACACACAGACACTAGGCATAACCATATTGCCAAATGATCAAGTTAATGAATTTTTTTTAAATCTATCCTACTTAATAGAGTTAGGAGGATCATAAACTATAATTTAAGCGATTGAAATATGACTGAAAAAATTGCAGACACTCTGAACCAGTGGCACACACATTAATTGTTCACCCTTTTCATATCATGCTCCAGTTCGCGCCCAACATATACTTTTGATTTTGTCGATTTTCGGGAACAAAAACAGTAAAAATTAATTAATTAATTATTAATATTAATACTAATTCTTGAATAAGTGTAATTAGCCTTAATTAATAAAATTAATTATTAATAAGAATTACTCAATTAAATTTTATGTACTATATACATAAGATTATAATCAATCGGAAATAAATCTAGGGCTATGGGGGTGGAGTCCGAACCCGAGGACCCCTCTTGTGTACGAAAATGTTCTGAACACTTGCTTCTACGAAAGGACAGAACTGAACTCAGTGGCGCAACAGACCATGAGGGCCAAGGCCTGCTGTCCCGTTGGTGTGATAGTTAGGAGAGGGGGGTGCCAGCTCAAGTGTCGTCCACGTCACTTGACCATGGTTCAAAATTACGTGGTCCGTCGCCAAAAGCCCTCGTGTAGCTGAACAGTGCGACGTTAATATTCAATCAATCAAACCAAGGCCTTCTGTGCCTATCTCAGCCTTCGTGATCTTAGACACACGAAAGGACAGAAAAAAGCACCTGGTAAATACATTCATAGCCTTGAATCTGGCCCTCAGTACGACTTGTTCAATAACTCTTACCATTATTAACGTTAATAAGTACTTTGAATTAGGTAACGAAGTATCACTTGTTGTAACTATAATTTTCAAAAGGTAAATCTTCTCACAGCCACTGGCGGAACGTACACCCCCACATTCCATGGATGGCAGGATTCTAGGGGTCCCAAAGCCTATTCCATGCTATGGTTTTGCAATCCTTTGTAAGAACTAGCTTGGATCCAAAATCTTGACTTTGCAGGGGGCTCTAATATTCTTTGTTTCGCCACTGCTCACAGCTAATCTTTGACTTTTCAATTAACAAATAGCTATTCACTTTCTTCCCCACAATTTCTCTCTCTCTAACTTTTTCATCTTAGACAGTGGCGTAACGTACACCCCCGCATCGCGGGGGGAGGTCCAGGGTTCTAGGAAGCCCAAAGCCTGACTGCCGCCAAGTACCTAACTCTTTGTAAAATCTAACTTGGGGGCCCAAAACCTGATTTTGCAGGCGGGCCCGAATTTTCTCCGTTACACCACAGATCTTTAGAACCTAATCTACATACAACGTTTCTCCTGTTGAAGAAGGTAGAGTTAAACTCTAAAAGAAATGTCAAGGAATATTACTCCATGTCAGTTTAAGACAGCGTTTCTCAAACTGTGGGGCGCGCCTCCTTGAGGGGCGTGATAACTCTACAAGGGGGGCGCGAACATATTGAAAAGTTGAAAACTAAGCATTATTCAAGACATTACTAATTTGCTGAAAGTAAACAAACAAAATACTTTCTGACATAATAAAATATAAAATACACATTTACACTGATATAATACACTTATAAAGGTATCTGTACTGTACAATGTATTTTATTATTAATTTAACAATACTAAGTTAAGAACAAGTTTGATAATTACCAGTGACCCCATGGGCTTGTATTAACACTTATGGGGATTTGTGTGAAAGGTGTATAATTAATTCCTTAACTGTCGATTAAAAGTTACGCGGTTTGGTCCCCAATGCCACGGTTTTCTACGTAGACGCGCGTATTTTGATGTTTTTTGGGGGGAGGGAAAAGGAATAAATAAGCAAAATCCTCTAAAATAAGTAAATCCTTTGCAAAGACTGTCTATGTCCCTTTATTGCATTCCAAAGCCTTAGGAATAATTTTATGGATAGCAGTGCACATAAAAGATCGTAATTCGGAAAGACGTATATATGCGTCCAGAAGATTAATGCTTTGGCTGAGCGAGATGTTTATATACGTCGGTGGCATATAAGAGGTTAAAGTCGTACTGTAGCTTTAGCAAAAAAGTATAGTATTATTGAATTTTTTCAATACAATGTTATATGAAGGGGGGCGCGATGAAAATGATGACTGAATATTGGGTCGCGAGTATTGAAAGTTTGAGAGAAGCACTGGTTTAAGAAGAAATCCTCACAAGATAGTCTGTTATAATGTGCACCAATTCTTTTTGAATGAATGTCCAAACATTATAAAAAAAAGTTAAAAACATGCGCTTTAAGTTTCACTTTTTTTCCCCCCTTTTTTTTTTAAAAATTTAAGAAAATATGTATTGGTGGTTATATATATATATATGAGAGTGTGTGTGTGTTGTATTAAATTATTTCATCATCCATATTGCAAAATCAACTACTTTCACTAAGATGCGATCAAATTCGCCAAAATATGATTAAATTCCGCATTTTTGTTTATCAAATTCGGATCATTTCCAGCCTACAAAATATGATTCCACTGTTTCTAAAATTGCATTTATTTTTTCCTACGTACCAGTAAAAGCAATTTTTCACAGAAGCAATATTGTCCATTTCCTGATTGGGGGATCCAAGCTAAGGAAATAACTGTTTTAAATCGCCACAATCTGTCAAATCAGTTTTTATTTGTCTGACTCCAACACTACGTTAGCCAGCAAAAATTAAGTATCTCCTACATTTGTCTTTCATAAATTTCTTCTTCAGTCATTATCATCCTTTCGTCTAGTTTATCATAGCTTGTCTGACGTATGATTCATGAAGTAAATATGTTCTTAGTTTTTTCAACGAAATCCCCCTTTAAGTTTCTTTAAAAAACCCCCAAATTTTAAAAAAATTATTACGATACATATACCAATGTGTATAATTTTTTTTTTTTATATGAGTTTTTAGAATTGAAATAACGGGAAATTTTGTATAATGGGGAGGGATAAACCAAGAATAGTATAAAATTAACAGTTTTATTAATTAATATCTTAATAGTAATCTTAAAAAATGGACGAATAAGCCCCGTTTTTAAAACCAGAAATTAAAGTTTCCCCAAGGTTACGGGTGGGGCCTGGGGTTTTCCCCAAAATGTGAATAGATTTAATAGTATATCGAATTTCAAAATTTGGCAATTTTAAAATTAACCCCCCCCCCAAAAAAACAAAAAAAACCGAGTAAATTTTTACATTTACAGCAGCAAATTTTGAACCCCCTTTTCGTTCTTCTTGATCACTTTAAATAGCAAATCTGATTTGCATGTATAACGATTCCTTTAGATGAGGTTCTCAAATCAATCAAACAATGCATAAAATAGATTTATGTAGAGGTTAATTGAAAACTTTAAACCCGCAATAGTTCTTTTTAGGGAAATACAAATTAAATTTAAAAAACGGGTTTATTAAATTTTCCCATTTTTAATAAAAAAATTTTGGAAAACCAAAGGACTTACTGAGAAAGATCGAATCGTTGTCATTATCTTAAATGTAAATTTCCCTTTCCCCTAAATCAGTGCTTCTCAAACTTTCTACACTTGCGACCCAATTTTCAATCAGAATTTTCATCGCCCCCCCCCCCATACAAAAACAATTTATTAAATTCAGTAATAATACACTTTGACGTAAAGTTGCAATACGTTTTTTAATTATAAAAACCGTTCAAATTATCAAAAAGTTTTAAAATTTTTTTTATGATTTTATGACATGCCCATAGGGTCACTAGTAATTATTAAACCCTTTCAACCGAAATTTAAAATAATGAATTTTAAAATGGTATTTTATGTTATTAATGAGTGTAAATGTTTTTTTTATTTTTTGTTTTCGTTTTAAATTTGTTTGCTTCCTTTTGGGGAAATTAAAATTTTTTTTTTAAAAAATCTTTTTTTATTTTGATATTCTAGTTTACAACAGCACTTTGGGAAACCATATGAATCCAGTCCCAAAACAAATTCGTTTCTAAAATTTTCATTGTTTTTAAAATTTATTTTTGCTGAAACCTTCTTTTCGAAAACTGCCTTTAAAAAGAATTTTACAGAAGCAATATTGTCCATCCTCCGATCGAGACACTTTTTATACCGAAGCAACAGATATATCCGGTTTAAAATTTTACGCAAAACCGGCTTATACCTTCCGATTCCGGTAGTCCCGAAGTCACGCATCCCTCTTTCTTTTCTGTCTCTTACAATCTAACCCAACGGCCGCTATCATCTTTTCAGCAACTCCTTCCTGACTCGCATGACGAATGGGGGTTTCGTTTACGGGGGCAAAAAGGGGTTTTTAATGGAAAAAAAAAATATAAGATAAAGGGGGGAGGGGAACCATCTTTTCGCAATGATCTCTAGATTCATTTTCCCAAGTTTGCGATCTTCTATTTCTCTTTGGGGTTAAAGTATTTCGTTTTGATCTTTCCATATCCCTAACACTCATTCTTAACCTAATTTACTTTTTTCAGTCTTCCTCCTATCTAGACATTGGGGAGAGCCGCGGGTCCAGATTTTTGGACATCCGGTTTCAGACCCCCGCCCATGCCCACCCATTTTCAAATCTGTTTTTTTAAAATCTTGGCTTTGCCCTTTGCTTTTTCTTTGTGTCCTGGCCTGTGTCCCATCAGCGACGACGGTCGCAGTTATAGATGTAATTAATGATACATTCGGGAAACGCTGTGGTAATTTATGTGCGAACTTGAAATAGAGCAAAACGTTTTGGAATATAACGAAGAATGGTCGCATTGTTGTAGAAAATAAACTATATGTTTTTTTTTGTGAAATATAATGCGCGAGAGTTTACTTTAGTCCTGATTTTGCTTGTCCAAACAAAGTTCATGACTTGGTGACAAAAAAAAGAATTTTTTTGTATTAGCTCGTTTTATGAGCTTAAAGAATATTAAATAAAAATTACTTGAAGATGATTTAATTTTGAAGATTATATATGTTACAGTTAAAGTGTATAATTAAGTTATTTCATAGAATAACTTGGTATTTCATGTGAAATAATCAGACAAATCAGTTTAAGTATATAATAAAAAAATTTCATATTTTTAGTTATTCAGAAAAAAACAACTATTAAAGGAGAGCAAAAAAACAATTTCATGTTATTTTATTCAATTATCATAAAATGTAAAATTTTCGAAAAATAAATTTTTTTCTATTGAATTTATAATTTGATAAATAATAAGGAAAAAAATTATACAATTTATTATTGCTCATATTGCTAACATTAGTTAGACAGTAAGGAGAAAAAAAAGAATATGCAGCAGAAATAATATTATATTTAAATATTATCAAAAATACATGCTGAATAAAAAAACTGTTGTTTCAAAAAAACTTTGGGTTAAACATTTTCAAACAAAAATGTAAGAGAATTTTTTTTGTTTTTTGGCATTTTTTTTTTTTGAAAAGGGGGGCCTTTAATTTTTTCCTTTTTTAAAAAAATTTTTAATTTAAATTTTTAAACCAAGGATTGTTTTGGGAAAATTTTGGCAACTTTTGGAATTGGGGGGCATTGCTTTTACGGTTTTTGGGGAAAAAAAAACACTTTTTAAAAATTAAACAACATTTTTTAAAAAAAAGCATTTTTAAATTTTTGCCCAGTGTCGCAATTTTGAGCTGTTGGAACAAATCAAAATTCAAGGGGGAAATTAAACCGGCCCCACATATACTGAACTGAAATCTAGAGTACAATTGTTTTATTCGACGATCTGTTGTTCTAACCCTTTCCCCCAAAAGGGAAAATCTAAACGGTTCAAACCTGATTAAAAGCAGCTAGATACCAGTCAAAGAAGTTTTCGAGCTCTGTATTTCATACTTTAACGATCAAGTAATCGTTATTCTATAGAATACCTAGTTAAATTGTAGAATTTTAAAAAAAATTTTACTTTTACAGACTTGTCAAGTTATTTCATGAAATCCCTAGTTATTCTATGAAATAACGGATTTCACGTTTTTGAACGGTAACATATATACTAATTTAATGTTAAGGTAACTGACAACGATCAGAACCGTTATTTTGCAAAAGCGTATAAATGATTTTTTTTTTATATTTAGTATCATTTTACTATATATAATTTTATTAAACATTTTAATATAAATTTGTTTTCTCAATAACAAATTATTTTAAAACAATTTTTTAGCAAAAAAATGAGGAAAAATGACATATTTTCAAAACATTCTACTATTATGAAAATGCCTATAAATATTTCCTTTCAATTTTGGCCAAGTTTTTTTGTACAGAGCAGAACCCAGGATTTTTGAAAATTACATCATTTTTTTGAGTTCCAACGTTAAAAAAAATTACCGCCAAATTTTTTTTATTAAAGTTTTTTTCTATTTTAAAGTTTTCCCAAATAATCAAAATATTTTTTAAGACTAAATTTTTTTCGCAAGAAACAATTTCCCATTTTAAAATTTTACCACTTTTAGAACGAAATATTTTTCATTATTATTTTATTATCACATTAAGGCAAAGCGTTTCTTTCTAATGAATAAGACTTAAATTTTTTGAATATATTATCCACACTCAATGAAAGTACTATTATTTCTAAACTGAGATTATTGCATTAATGCAGCGTTATGAAAAACAATAAAAAAAAATTAATATTCTTGTATCAAATAATTTTTTTCGATTGTATGTATTTCATTGTTAGGTAATATTTCTTCGTAAGTAAGTGAATATTAGCGTCACATTATTCAACTGCATGAAGGCTTTTGGCGACGGACCTCACAATTTTGAACTATGGTCTAGCGATGAGGACGACCAACGAGAACATTTGAGCCTCAACATAATTATCGCGCATTGGCCGCCTCTGCACGGTGGGTCTTCAGCGATACTAGGCTCGAACTAATGACCTCCGTGACCTTCACAACTAGACTACCGAGGTCACTCGTAACAGAAAAAGAAATTTAGGTTAATTTTTATTAAATTCGTTTTATAAAAATATATCATTTTCTTTCAATATAATTTTGGAGATCATATAATGAGTCAACTATGTCCTGTTGAAGGATTTGGGCCGTGGTAGCCTAGTGGTCAGGGTCATGGACTTCTGGCCGGCGTGTCATGAGGGTTTTAAGACATTTGGTGGGTTTGACTTAATAAAAAACGTGGATTTTTAGCATTAATTGAAATTATATGAAAATTTTTAACGCAAGTATCGTAATTATGAGTGACCGGTTTAATTTCATTTTTTAATTGAGGAGACACTAGCCAGCTGCTGTAGCCTGGTGGTCACGGTCATGGACTCGTGGCCGGCGTGTCATGAGTTCGAGCCTAGTACCGCTGAAGACCCGCCGTGGAGAGGGGCCGATGCATGTTAAATCTGTCGGGGTTCAAACTACTACCCTTTGGTGTGGTTAGGAAGTTAGGAGAGGGGGTGCCAGCTCAGGTGTCGTCCTTGACACTTGACCATGGTTCAAAATTACGAGGTCAGTTGCCCAAAGCCCTCGTGTATATGGATAGGGCGACGTTAATATTCACTCACTCCCTCGTTGTAAAATTTTTTAAAAAAAAGTAATATATATATATAAAAAAATTTAACGTAAATTCCTACAAAAACGTACTGGCGCCATCTGTTGCAATTAACTGTAACTACGAGGGAAATAACGTAGAATAAATTTAAAATTTAAAAAAATATAATTTAATTAATGAATTAATATTTGAAAAAAAAACTCTATTAACATCAAGTGTCATCCACTACAAGTTTAAAAAAATTTATTTGAACTTGATTGGATGAAAAGAAAGTATTTTATCAATGACTGAAAATTTGAACAAGATAAATAAATATAGAGAGAAAGTGAGCTAATAGTAGGAATTGAAAAACTCATCTAATATACTATTTTTTAAAAATATTTATTACAATTTTTACATTATCTTCCTCTTTATCTTACTTTCTTTCTATTGAGTGCAGTGTTAAAAAAAACAACAAGTAATAATTTACTTCAAAACATTTTGTTCATGGCTATTTATTTACATAAAAAGTTATAAATTTAGGGATAATGCCTTTGTTGCTCCATATCCCACAAAACCAGAACTGAACTGAACTGTTATGAATTTGAGACTTCTACGAAAATAGAAGCAATTATGTACGAGTGTATCATTTTTTAAAAAATATAATCACCCTTAGAGATTTTAAATAATTTTCCCTTAATAAATCTCAATCTCTTAACATTCATAGTAATCGTAGTTTGATTCAAATAATTAGAATTTATGTTTCCATTGAAGTCGAAGCCATACCGTACGCTATCACAAAGACGTTGACCCTATGAAGACATCTTAACATGAATGTAATATATTAACCTTACGTTTGACATTCAGTTCCAGCCTGTGTCAATAAGATCACTTGTCTGGACTGTAATTGAATTGGAGACTTTTCTTTTCTATATATGGCTTTAATCTCAGGATCCAGTTTAAATTGCAAGACAAGCCGATTTATCTCTCATATAATGTGAGATTTTTTTCTCATAAATTTTCGAGTGCAAGGAAAATACAGCGAAAAACGCTTAACACGAAACTGAAGGGACTGTGTATGAAATATTTGTTCGTGTTGAAAGAATTTCATGTTAAGGTATCCGACTACGTTCGGAAACGTGGTTTTAAAAAAAAAGGCGCATAAATGGATAATTTTTATGATATTTAGTGTCAATTAGATTAGAATACATGTCGAAAATTGTTTTAAGGACATTATGACAAAAAAAACTATTTAAATACACTATTTTGGAAAAAATTTAACTTAGAATAACCTTTTTTCAAAACGATCTCCTTTTATAAAAAAATGCTTCTATAATATTAATATTTTGTGTGTGTGTGTGTGTGTGCTTATGTAAAGTCAAGACTTCTCCAGAGAATCTGAACTAGAATTTTTGAAAAATTCACATTATTTTCAGAGTTACCACCAATTGAAGTAATTATCGGCGTTTTTTTCTTAAAATTTCTTCCGTCTTTTGCAGTAAAATATGGATAAATCCACTTCTAAGTTATATATTTCAAAAATTCTAGTTGAGCCTCTGTACAGAGGTCTGAGCTACATACAGGCAAAATATTATTATAATAGAAGCATTTTTCACAAAAGGAGAATGTTTTGAAAATGGGTCATTCTACGTTCATTTTTGGTCAAAATATTGTACTTAAATATTTTTATTGTAATAATATTCTTAAAACAATTTTATATACGTTTTCTAATCTAAATGACACTAAATATAAATATTATCCATTTATATATATATACGCTTTTACAAAACCACGGTTCCAAACGTAGTAAAAGGATAAAGGATATTGGAAAAAAAATACACATATATCAACAAAATTACCGTAAAATCTGGCGTATAGCGTGCACCGGCGTATATAACGCGCACCCATACTTTCTAGCTGCATTTTTTAATTTTAGGTATATTCGCCGTATAATGCACGCACACCCCCTTTTTTACGAAATAACAAGAAGTGTGCGTGTGCAATGTTGGTATGTTTTTAAGCCATATATTCGAGGTATTATCCCAGGATTTTGAAAAAATAGTACACTTTTATATATATAGAATCATATTATATTTATATATATATATATAATTAAATTAGATTAAAAATTAAATTCCCTATCTAGTAATTCACTTTTATATTACCTCCTCACCTCTTCAAGTATCAAACTAATGACCCATTTATTTCTTCCGAGCATATTGCCTATAACATGTTTAATTCCAGATCGTTATATTTTGACAAACCCTATATGTGCGGCATTAACTTTCAAGAGCACTCATGGACGCCGCGATCGGTGTTTTAAGTGTTTAACGCGTTATTCGGTGGCGTTCTTTCTCTCTCTGCCTCTTGCGCCAGATGATGTGTAACTTTGATCAAATAAAGACCTTGTTAAAAACTAAGTCTGTTTCTGACTCTAAAATCATGTCATATATATATATATAATTTCTTTCGGTATGTCATTTCTTTCAAATAAACAGTATTCGATCTATGTAGAAGACTAATTCTTCTTGTCCTCATCTCTCTTTTTTTATTTTTGAAACTATCATTTTTCCTACCCGGCGTATAACGCGCACCCGTAAATTTCGATCTAATGGCGGGTTAATTCGTAGCTGACGTCGTAGTCACATGATGCGGAAAAATACGTGATTCTAGCCAATCAATTCAAAAATCTCATGTGATGTCATAGTCACACGATAAAACTTATCTTGCGTTTCCAACTAATCAGTTCACGCGCTCCGGAGTTGCCAAAGTTTGCTCTTTGCAGAAACATTCTCTTAAAAGAAATTTTATATGTATACAAAATGCCTTTTATTTAAAGGTAAGCATAAAAATACGACTTTTTTAATTTAAAATTTTTTTTCCCTATCATTTAAACATCTTTACCCAAATATGAAATTTGAAATTTTTATCTGAGTTTTACAAATAGAACAAAATTTTACAATTAGTTTAATGTTTGTTGTTTTGAATTCAACATGCAAAACACGTGCTTGTTTATCGTAATGACTTTATGAATCAAGCCCATTGTTTGTGTTAAAAGTGCGCGTTATACGCCGGATTTTACGGTAAGTTTATTAGAGTTTATTTTATTTACATAGATATATGTATATATTTTACAAAAATAGATAGAACAAATACATTCACAAAAACTTAAAGATATTTAATACAAAATTTTCAAATTTTTTGAATAGCAAAACATTTATTGAGATTTTAGAAAATAATCTGATATTTTTCTTTGTGCATTGTTATTTTTAGCATCAAATTGTCGACAAATCATTCGATACTGTCCATTTTGTTAGTCATTTCACCGTTGGAATGTGCGTCTAAACAACTGCGTGTACTTTTCGTGACGTTCCTCATTTTGGCTGATGTGGAAACAGGAGCTGTATTATTCATTTTCATTTTCGTCGCCGGAATTTGCATCAATGATATTTTTGAGCTTGGAACAAACTCCAAAATGTTTTTGTATGTCGTAAATGGGGCTGTACACACATCATTACCAGCATCTACTGCGAGGAATTCTTGCAATGATACAATAGGACAGTCCAATCCGGCTGGTGATTTCCGTATTTTGTTCATTCCCAGAAAGGAAGTCTTTTCGTCTTAAGCAATTTTCGTTTCGTTTAAAGAGGGGAAAAATGCATGAAAATACATAGTAGTATGTAGGGACTATTGTATTACTTCGTGTTTATCCATATTTCAACTTAAGCGTTTTCGCGTTAAACGTATTTCACTGTATCCCCATTTATTGTTAAATGTTTATCAAAAAAGTGTTCTTTTAAATTAGAAAGTTAATGGTCTGATATAGTTATTTCATATTCTGAGTATTACATATTAATTTGTCAATTTTTGCCAAAAGGATTTTCTTTACAAGATTCGTTTCGTAATCGAGAATCGGTTACTCAATTTAGTTAATTTTTTGACATTAAAAAGGTATTCGAAATAATTTCAGACTTACGATTTAATAATTTTTTTGATACGAATGCTAATTTGACTCATGAGCAAATTAAAATTATTTTTTTTATTTTATGTATTTAAGATTATTTCAAAAATAAAATATCCCCGAAGAAATTTTAAAAATAACTTATTCAAATTTCTCGGCTTAGCTTACTTTTTTCATAAATATACTCCCAAATTTTTTTCGTACCAATAGACATTTAATGTGATTTAAAATATAAAAAAACCGGAATTTGTCTGTTAGAAAAAGAAAACAGAATTTTTCAGATTGTTCGGATGGGTTCGTTTTCAAATTACCATATTTAGAATCAACAGTATTTGCATTTTGATGAAAAATATGTTTGGAATAAATCCAAGAACTTTAAAGAATTTAAATTCTGAAACTGAAAAAAATGAAATATAAAGCTTTATTTCGTTTTTATATATTTTTACAGAAAAATTAAAACTAAAAATTTGTGGAAATTAAACATTTTCTGTGATTTTAATCAAACTTCCCTGGTATTAAATTATTATATATTCGAGTATATGAGAAAGAGTAATACTATAACACGTCACACTGTAAATTAACACGAGGGCTATTGGCGAAGGATCTCGTAATTTTGAGCCTCGGTCTAGTGACGAGGATGTCACCTACCCAGATACTCTTCTCCAAACTACCACACAACGCCAACGTTAGGACTTTGAGCCTCGACAGATGTAACATGCATCAGCTCTCTCTACAGAGTGGTTGGTCTTCTATGTTACGAGAATACGAACTCGTGACACGCCAGCCATGAGTTCATGACCATAACCACCAGGCTATCACAACCCTGACATGTCATGAAATCGAGCTCTGTTCCATTGAAAAACCCCCGTGTTGAGAGGTTGATGCAGATTAAATTTACGGCAACGGTCAAACATTTGCGTGGAACCTTAGACAAAGAGCACTATTATCCACACATCAGAATTAGTTGAAAAAAAAAGGAAATAATTTAATTTGAAGTTACATAAAATAGATAACTGATCCACATTAGGGTGCGTGCGATACTTAAGGTTGGTGGAGGGGTGACTGAGAAACCACTCTGCCATTTGATTTAGTTTCTGTTTCGCTTTCGAAGCAGGACGAAGACAAAATGACGTCACATCTCCATGACACCCAAGCCCGTCTTTCAACCGGCTACCGCACCTCGACGGAACGAAGAGAAAAAGGATGAATTTCTTTAATATAAATGATTAAAGAGAATATTAAGAGAGTCCATTACCTCTTAAACTATCGTTAAATCTGTTGAGGATAAAAATTCTCACGTTGTCGTGGAGTGGAAGTTTAGAACAGGGATGCCAGTTCAGGTGTCGTCCTCATCATTAGACCAAGGTTCAAAATTGCAAGGCAATTTGCCTGTAGTCATAGTTTTTCTTTATATTGTGACGTTAATAAACGCACACTGGATTTATTATCAAAATGTTAAAAACTATCCACAAATTGCAAGAATTACACATTTATATCTTTATAGTATCTTAACAATAAGACTTATAACATTAACAAATAATTCACATCGTATACACACATTGCCAATTATTATTACTTCATACAATTTATTTTCACTTTCATTCTGAAAAAGAATGATTACAATATTAGAAGACATTTAAGTATTTCTCGCCATCCATTCGAGTAAGATTAATAATAATGGAACATATTTAAACTGTTTCGCGGAATTAGAATTCACACGGTGTTAAGTATTCAAGCGTCTCACTTGCAGGAATGAGTGCCTACGACTAATCAACCAAACATTAAGGATTAAAAGGGATTAAGTCCATAAATGAAATCTAATTAAAAAGACCGAAGAGACATCTTAAAGTTCTCTCGAGAGCATAGGGCTCAATTAATGATCTAATAATCCATAAACGAGAGGAAACGGGTGAATTGTTAAAGGACAAATGCTAATTTGGATTTTGAGTATTTAAGAGTATCAAGTGTTAAAAGTAGTGGAGATGACTTTAGTTGAAATAAATTTAACTAGTTTTCATTTTTATGCTTAAATTTGTCTGAGGTAAAATTTAAATTTAATTATCTCATCAATTTTAATTACTATATATTTAAAAGCCGCCCATCTGGTATAGTGCTTAGTGACGCTGACTGCTTTGCCGAAGCGCCTGGGTTCGAATTTCGGAGAAGGCATGGATATTTTTAAATGTATAGTGTCTTTGCAGCATACTATAAATAGCCGTCGAGTCGCAAGTCCTCTCGTGAGGTTGGTGGAAGGGAAGAGAGCTGGGAGGCCTCTGACCACCGCTTAGGCTTTTCTCCCTCAAAATTGGGATGGAACCGGGATGTTAAACCTGTCTCAGGCTTTGGCAACTTTCCTTCCTTCTACAATGGACACAGCAACAACATATATTTAAAATATTCAGATAGAACTATACAAAACATAGACTATATAAGACCTTTAAGATTATGCATATGTAACTATTTATTATAATTATTTGTAATTTAATTTTTATACATATTAAATACTTGAGTATAATGACAATTTTAAAATAATCTTAAAAATGAAATTTGTCTTACATGTATAAAGCACTTATATAGAAAATATTTCAATAATTTTTTAGACAAATACTGGTTTTAAGGCATTGAGCTAATTTTAATTTAACTTAACTACAAATGGATGTAACATTAATTGAAATTATAGTGAAAATTTTAAGCCATGCTATTTTGAGTGACCCGTATGATTTGATTTTTATTTACGTCGCACTCTGAGGAGATATAATGCGGTAGCCTAGTGGTCACGGTCACGGACTCGTGGCCGGCGTGTCATGAGTTCTAGCCTAGTGCCACTGAAGACCCACCTTGTAGAGGAGCTGATGTACGTTAAATCTGTCGGGGCTCAAACGTCCTTTGGTGTGGTGTGGAAGTTGGGAGAGGGATGCCAGCTCCGATGTCATCCTCGTCACTTGACCATGGTTCAAAATTACGAGGTCTGTCGTCAAAGCCCTCGAGTAGCTGAATAGTGCGACGTTAACGTTCGCTCACTCATACTGAGGAAACACTAGGGGCTATTGGTGATATACCTCTTTACTCTGAGCCACGGTCAAGTGACGAGAATGACTCCTCAGCTGGCTACCTCTCTCCTAACTTCCATATTACGCCACCAGGGGACTTTGAATCCTCGTCACATTTAACTACGTCAGCATTTCTACACGATGAGTCTTCTGTGACACTAAGACTCGACAACAACGTCCGCGAGTTCTCAACCATGACCATTCGGCTACCATGAGTGACCGGTCAAATGACGAGGGTTGCATCTATCTCTTGATACATCATTCTGACTTCCTTTCCATGGTTCAAAATTACGTGGTCCGTCGCCAAAAGCCCTCGTGTAGCTGAACAGTGCGACGTAATATTCACTCACTGACCCCCTCCACATCACATCTGGTTTTGGGCCCAGTTTCATTTCCACCCCCCCACCCCAAAAAAAACCCCCCCCTTTGGTTTTTGGGGGGGGGGCCCGGGGGGCCCCCCCCCCCCCCAAAAAAAGGGGGCCCCCAAATTTTTTTCCCCAGGGGGGCCCTTTTTTTAAAAAGGCCCGGGAATTTAAATAAAAAAAATTTTAAAAAAAAAACCCCAAAAACCTTTTAAAAAAATTTTTTTTTTAAAATAAAAATTTTTAAAAAAAAAAATTTTTTTTTTTTTTTTTTAAAAAAAAAAAAATTTTTAAATTTTTTTTAAAAAAAAAATTTTTTTTTTAAAAAAATTAAAAAAAAAAAAAAAATTTTTTTAAAAAATTTTTTTTTTTAAAAAATTTTTTTGGGGGGGTTTTTAATTTTTTTTTTTTTTTTAAAAAAAATTTTTTTTTAAAAGGGAAAATTTTTAAAAAAAAATTTTTTTTAAATTTTTTTTTAAAACCCCGGGGGGGGGGAAAAAAAATTTTTTTCCCCGGGGGGGCCCCGGGCCCCCTTTTTTAAAAAAAAGGGGGGGGGGGGGCCCCCCCCTTTTTGGGGTTTTGGGGGAATTGGGAAAAACCCAAACCCCCCCCCCTTTTTTAAATTGGGGGTTTTCAAACCCCCTTTTAAAGGGGGTTTTTCCTCCCAAAAAACCCCCTTTTTTTTTTTAAAAAGGGAAAAAAAAGGGCAGGGGGGTTTAAAAAAAAAAAACCCCCCCTTTTTTTTTTTTTGGGGGTTTTTTTTTTTAAAAACTTTTTTAAAAAAAAAAATTTTTTTTTCCCCCGGGTTTTTTTTTTCCCAAAGGGGAAAAAAATTTTTTTAAAAAAAAAAAACCCCCCCCCCTTTTTAAATTTTGGGCCCTTTTAAAAGGGGGGGCCCCGGGCTTTTTCCCCCTACGTTTTTTAAACCTTTTTTTTTTTTTTCCCCCCGGGTTTTTTAAGGGGGCCCAAAACCCCCGGGCCCTTTTGGGAAAATTTTTTTAAAAAAAACCCCCCCGGGGAATTAATTTTAAAAAATTTTTCCTTTTTTTTTTTTTTTTTTTTTTCCCCCCCCCCAAAAAAAAAAAAATTTCCCCCCTTGGCCGGGGGGAAGGGGGGGTTTATTTTGGTTTGGGCTTTTTTCCCCCCGGGTTCCCAAATTTGGACCCCCCGGGGGGCCGGGGGGGTTTTTTTAAGGGGTTTCCCCCCGGTTTTTGTTTTTTAAAACCGATTTTTCCCCCCCCCTTTGGTTAAAAAAAAAACCCCCCCTTTAAAATTTTTTAAAAAAAAATTTTTAAGGGAAAAAGGCCCCCCCAAAAAAAGAACAAAAAGGGGGGGGGGTTTGGGGGGAAAGCCCCTTTAAACCCTTTTCCCGTCCCCCCCTTCCCCCCCTTTTTAAAAAAAAAACCCCCCAAAAAATTTTTTTTTTTTTTTTTTTTTTTTTTTTTTTCCCCTTTTTTTTTTTTTCCTGCATTTTTTACCCTTTGGGTTTGGAACCCCCCCCGGGGGGGGGGTTTTAAAAATTTTTGGGGAAATTTTTTAAAAAAATAAAAAAAAAAAATAAAAGAAAGATAATTAATTGCTTGAAAAAGCAGCAAACATAAGAACACATGTGATACAGTAACACGTATATTTTTTTTAATTTTAAAAAAAAAAATTTAAAAAAAAAAATTCGGCAATTTTTTATTTACTAAAGACATGATCACAATGAGAACGATTGCTTATCCCATTCAACACCCATTACTTTAGATATCATTTACACCTGCAAAATATTCATTTAAAGTCTGTTGCACTGTTTGCAAATACAGAAGATGTCTTCAAGAAGTATGTGGCTGTGTGACTCGCGACTTCCAAGCGTTTGGATAAAACTAATATTATTATAATTTATGTCAGGAACTTGTTAATGAAAAAAAAATGATGTTTAATTGGTTGTTAATAAAAATTAATGCAATGAGTTGATTTGTTACTCACGTATTATACCGTCAACCAATTTCGCCAAAACAAAACACGTAGCCAAATGCCACGCCAATAGTGAAAACCCCGACTCTAGTCCTAACACAATAATAATAACGATGACAGCATTTGGCGATATTTTTAAACTGGCAACGTTTTTTGTTAGTGTTGTTGTTTCATTTGACAAAAGGGGTTGAATAATAAAACATAAAGGGTATAGTCAGATATTGCCAAAAAGGGGTGGAAACACTGCCATGGCAACATCCAGTAACTTTTATCGAGTAAAGAATGTCCCCTGCTGCAGTCATTGTCTATTTTAAAAGGGGCACAAAAATTTGGGAAAGGGCAATAAAAAAAAATTCGGGGTCCGGGTTTCGTGCCTGGGCGGGGCCCCAAAATTCCCCATATGATTTGGAACCATCCGGGGTCTTCATGCCCTTAAAATGCTTTTGGGTTTTTTAATTTAACCCAAATGGGTTAACCCCGGGATAATACCCTAAATATCATTGATTCTTTCTCTTTCAGCTCCCGAAATTTTGGGAAAAATTTATTTTAAATATCCACATATTTCCTTTTTTATTAGTTTACAATTAACATGCGTTGGTAATATTATTTTTAAACACAAATTTTTTTTTTAAGAAAAGCTAGCTGTTGATTTTTAACTGAATTGTATATACGTAGTAAAAAACATTGCGACGTTCACAAAAAGTAACCTTTTTTACTTACTACATAGAAATTATTCTTACAAAGTATTGATTTTTATTGAGTAACACACACAATATTAGATTTTCGTCCGTATATTTAATTTTCCTAACGTTTCAATATTTTATTCTCGCTAGTTTTTGGAAGTGCTTTTTCAAATAATACTGCTGATATTGAATTACTTTCTTTATTTTGACGTAAATTTAATATGATTTCTCGTTCCTTTTTCTATCTCCAGTAGTATATAGTTTGCTAACTCTTTTTTATGGAAACATACGTCTCTTTGTACTTTTATACAAAGTTATTAAGTTGTGTAAAATTTTTAATACTAGCTTTTTCATAAAATTAACTTACATTTTAGTTTTCAAAAAGGGAAATTTTTTTTGAAATTAATTTTTGAAAAAAAACATAATGCATTAAGACATTGAATTGAAAATATTTTTATTAAGAATGACTCTTTTCCAATTTCTGATATTAGAAAGTTTCCAACAATACCAACAGAAGTTTTCCCAAGATATTAATTTATTTACGATGTGAGAATAAATGGTATAAAAGACTATTTTGAACAGGGTTTGCAGTTCCAGGATCCCGAAATCCCGGGTTTTAATTTTTGTCCGAATTAAATTTTGAATTTTTTTTTTCTCATCAAAATTTTTTGAGAGAATAAATCCTCAAAAAATATATTTCAATCCTCAATTTATATATATATATTATAAAATATGTGCGCGGAATTTTTTTGTGTAATTGAATGACTGAATCAATTTGTACACGAAAACCATCAAGTGTAGCAAAAGAACAAGATAAAGTTATCAAAGAGGGATATGCATAAAAAAAAATGCAGGCTACTAAATCTGAGACACTCAATCTGACATTCAAAACTAAATGTCTCTTTTTGAAAATGGAGGGAGACGTGTTGACTACCTGGAAAAAACATACTCCTATTTAATGACGATAAAGCATACTCGTGTAGAGTCTGAACGAGCTGCGTTTCTCTTAAAAGCTTATTTACAGAAACGCAAAATATGAAGAAATGTATTTTTTTTAAAAATTTCATTATGTATTTTTCAATGGGTTTTTTATGATGAATTAAGTTTTGTTTTCAATAAATAATAATATTAAACCAAATTTTTTTAATTATGATATCAGTTTGTTTTAATTATATTCAGTTTAATTATGTATTCAGTTTTTATTATGTAATCTCAACTGTACTATAATGTGCAAGTACATTTCAAAAATAGTCCAATCCTAATTCCAGGACGAATCACGGGAATTTGGATATAATGTAACCCCGAAATACCGGGATTGAAAATATAACACGGGTGAGTGAGTGAATATTAACGTGTCGCACTGTTCAGCTACACGAGGGCTTTTGGCGACGGACCACGTAATTTTGAACCATGGTCAAGTGACGTGAACGACACCTGAGCTGGCACCCCTTTCTCCTAACTACCTAACCAACGGGAATCCCCAGTTTCCGACGTTTTAACGTGCATCGCTGCCCTACATGGCGGGTCTTTAGTGGTACTGGGCTCGAACTCATGACTCCTGCCATGATCCGATACCTTAACCATTGGGCTACCGCAGCCCCGAATATAACACGGAATTGCAAACCCTAAATGTGTATTATTAATAGTCCAGGAGAGTTTGAATTCTTTGACTAACAACTTGGCAATACTTAGTGCTCGCTATTCAAGACCAAGAATATTGAAGAATAGTACCTAAAATCGGAAATATTTTTAGATAGAAAATATTCTATCATTAATGCAGTTTTACAGATTCGATAAATATACAGCTTTTTCACATTTTTATATAATAAAGAAAGAATTTTTTTCAGTTATAAGAGTAAAAAGACAAAAAATAAGAAACATTACTTATAGAAATAAGTGGATTGAATTAAATTAAATTTGCTAAGATATTCACTTTTGTATATTTAATAAAAACTAAAAATTAATACTGAGAAATTTTTATGTGAAAAGGCTTTTGTCTTTTAATATATATATATAATTCGACTTTATTTTTTGCATATATATGTATATATTTTTAATATAATTCAAAGATAGACTTGAACAGTGTATCGTGAGACTTATTTTGGAAAAAAAAATACACTGAATATAACTAACTGTTCCATACAGTAAAATATTTAGTTCTGCTTATTGTTCTTTTCCTTATTTTAAACCAAATATTGACTTTATAAATTATACATTATTTATAGATATTGTTTAGGTTGAAAATTCTTTTCCATATCATTATCGTCTGCTCTAACTCAGCTTTCACAAAACTCTAATTTTTATTTGATTACTTAATTTATTTGCCGATATATAATCGTCTGTTTTGTTAGTTATATTGTTTAAGTTGGCATCTTTTGTAATTATTCTAAATATGTTAGCTCAGAGTCGGAGAAAAGAATTGTGATGCGTAATCGACGCTGGTTGAATTTAAAAGGTATTTATTTTTTGTATATTTTCGACATATTATCATTATTTGGAGATTTTTGTTTTTTTTTTTATTTGAGGGATTATAAGAAATAAAAGGCATCCGTAAAATATATTTTAGTTGCTATTATTCACATGAACTTTCTAAGAATTTCTCTTATTTCATTATGTCATACATTCTATCCAGTTGATTCTATCTAGTTCAAAGATTTGATGTACATTTCCTGAACTAACTTATCGCATAATTACGATAAGTTATGATTTTAATTATGAAACGGTCGTTATATATATATAAAAATGCCATCTCATTAAATTTCTAACCAATGTTTTTCAAATTTCCCCCAATTTTGGGTCTAACGACATAAAAAAATCAAAATTTTAATAAAATACATTTGCAGTGATTCAGTGTGAGAATCTTCATATTTTTCCAAAAATAATAATCTTACAGAAAATACAAATCACACAAACACAAAGTAAAACAATTACTAGAATAATTAAATTAATTAATTGAAGTTATTATTAATTTCAAAAACCAAATACAACGCAGAAAATTGCTTATTATTTTTGCTTTGAAAAGAAGCATTTTCATTTTATGTTTGTTTATCTAGTTAGCAAAATTATTCATAAACTTTATGTATTAAAGTTAATCGTCAAAGTTAGTTTTAATAATAGCTTATTTTTTATTCACTAATGAGGAAAATCATAAGTTCAAAAAATGGTCTGTTTTAAACATTCAACACCCTTTATGGTTTTAAAAGTACCATCCAGTTTCCTTCTTGCTTATCATACTATTTCGTTCGGAGCGTCACACACAGTTTTTAGTTCTTTGGCAGAGTAATTAATCTTGTTCAACTAGATTGCTCTTTTGTAACCAGTACGCGTATTTTGTGCGTGTAATGTAGATTACGGAGCGACATCGATTTTTGTCTTATTCTTTTACTTTTGCGAAAATTTAATGAATGCGAAGAATTTCAGACATAGTTCTGTATAATAAGCTACATTTTTTCTTGCAGAATGATAATGGAAGTTTCCGATTCAGATTATAATTATAAAAGTATGGTACATACTAAATTTTATCTGAATGTGAGATTTAAAATTACTTATCGTCTTAGAATAAAATACAATTGTTTTACCCAGAAACTTAACTGATGAAATGAAAAGCACTTACGGAGTGAGTGAGTGAATATTAATGTCGCACTATTCAGCTACTCGAGGGCTTTTGGCGACGGACCTTACAAAATTTTGAACCATGGTCAAGTGACGAGGACGACACCCGAGCTTGCACCCTCTCCTAACTTCCACACTTCACCAATGGAAGGACGTTTGAGCATCGACAAATTTAACGTGCATCGCCCTCTACATGGTGGATCTTCAGCGGTACTAAGCTCGAACTCATGACACGCCTGCCACGAGTCCGAATCCTTGACCGCTAGGCACGGCCACAAGTACTTAAGGAATACTTTTACTTTCAAAATGATAAATAATAACTGTAGACTTTTCTTTATTCAAGATATCTGACTACTTGCGCCAACTTTAAAAAAAATAGAAAAAGGATTTTTTTTTTGTGGTTTTTAGATTTAGAGTTAATAAACATTTTAAGAAAAAAAATGCTAAAATTAAGAAGTGAAAAAGTATTATTACTAAAATGGGGAAATTATCGGTAAAAATTTATAAAAAATTGCATAAACGGAGCCCACTCTCTATGTAAAAAGTTTATGAACAAATTCTCAATTTTTCAATTTTGATGTGTTACTTTGGTATTCCTTTTTGAAATGACCTTCAGGATAAAAGATATCTTAATTTTTACAAACACTAGAGCACTTTATCTTAGTTATTATATGAAATTTCTAAAAAAAAAAATGATTATGTTCACATAAGGGGTTGTAAATTTTGTAATAAAACAGTGATTGATAAATCCGAAGAATAAAGCATTTCTATACTATTATGCAGAACATACACAAAAAATCAGTAAATTATTTTCAAAAATTTTTGAGCAATCGCTATCCCCGCGTTTGAGCATTTTCTAAAAACTCATTTTGAAGTTTGACATCTTCCTTAAATTTGTGTCCTCTGCTTTTACTAAAACGCTTGTAGTATTTGTTCTAGTGAACGAAAAATAAAATAAAATTGGTATTTTTATAAAGCTAGTAAGACGGCCTATAAAATAAAATAATAAAAAAATGTCAATTTTTGACAAAATTTACGATTTTAGGGTAGTCGGATACCTTAATGCCTAATGTACACAGTGTTTTGATGTTTGTATTTTTCACAAAAAAATAGCATTATTATTATTATTTAACTAAATACTTTTACATATATTAAACTATTAACTTTGAAAAACTTTTGATAATGTTAATTTGTATAAAAATCCTGAAGTAAGTTTTCAAAACTACAATGCATTTTATTTTGTGAAATCATTTAGAGATTCATACTTGTTTAGTTTTCAAATATTTTTATGATTCATTGCATGTGTATATACAGTTGAATTCCATTTTACGAACTGCGATTTAACGAACTTTTTCTTTGATACAAGAATATAAAGTATATTGGAAGATGAATCTCTACTTAGCGAATTTTCCACATAGCGAACTTTTTGGGGGACTTAGCGACTTCGTTAAATGGAGATCCGACTATATTTATATACATAAATTAGGGAGGTTTTGCAATTTATCAAGTAGAAAAAATATATATTTGATTACCAGAAGGGTATTACACCTGTAACATATTTGTCAAAATTCCGCAATTAATTCTTGCAATTTTATTTATTTATTTATTTTATTTTACTAAATCGAGCAGATAAAAGATTGAAATGTACCGAATGATTTTTCTCGTGGGGTACATTGTATTATTGCAATCAATAAAAATAAAGCCCTTTCAGACCCTATAGAGCATTAAAATAAATGTTCTACTAAATATTTCATGAACTAAAACTATCTATACATTTTTTTTTCGAAAAACTTTTTATGTGGGCGAGGGATAAATAAAAAGCTTAAGATAGTTTTTTGAAATACATCATATTTGTAATAAATCAAAGGCTCGCTTCATATTTTTACTTAAATTTCCGTCGGAAAAACTTATTTTTAGGTGTATATGAAACAAAAAAATGCATGAATGTATCATAAAAATGACAAGTTGGGTTATAGAAATAATTTATAGTTATATAGGCGGAGCTTTCTGTTTCAATTATATTGGAATCTGAAAACTTTTACAATAGGGTTTGTATTCTTTGATCTCTCTGTTCTTGAATGGAAATAACTTAATGATCGTAGTACATATTTAAGAAATAGACTGTTTTATTCAGATATGTAACTTACATATAAATATCGAGTATAAGATCACAGTATCAACGCGCAAATATGGATTTCATCGTGCAATTTGAGCAGTTTTTACACAATATTTTTTCTGTAATCTTGATATTCATCAAAACAACTGATTTTACGAGATTTTTTTATATACATTTTTCATTTTAAAATACATTCACGACATAAATAAACTACGTTTCTCTAGTACATTCTAAAACGGCGTCAGCTTAGAGTTTTATTAAAATTCCGCCGCATTTGTCGAAATCTTTGCATTCATTTATCTGGCAATGGAAATTGCCCAACGGAAATTCAGATCCAAGGATTGGTTGTCAAGAAGAATACTTTCGAATCTCGTTGCCAAGTGATGAACACCTCTAAGAATTCAATTTTTAGGGAGAACCAGAAACCAAGCAAAGCAGAGCTTAAGAACGCTACGTATTGCTTACAGGTAGTACCTGCCTTCTGGAAAACAGACAAAGAAGAAGTCTGCGTTCTGTCTATGGAAATACAGAGTAAACAAAAGAGAAAACAGCAAACCAATATCGATGGAATTGATATCGATTTTCAGGTTGTAGAAGAAAGAATCAGAACTTGGAAACGTATCGATACTGGATAAAGGCGGATCAAATGAATACGTATGTGCAAGGCGATCCGCAATGTATACAGGGACAAATACAAAAGGATAAGGATGTGGGGAACGAAAGAATACTGTAGCCAAATGAAAATTTAACAAGAAAGAAGAAAGGGAACTTTCGGTTTCCACACATTCGAAGTATTAAGGTTGAGATTTTTGGCGATATTGGATTGCGATTTCTTTTCCCTCTCCAGCGAGTTTTTCCCTTCTTTTATTTCCCTTTTTCTTTTTTTTTCTTTACCTCTTTGTAACACCCTGCAAAAAATATAGGGAAGGAAGAAAAGCGTTATACTGATTGTGTACGTATTTGAAACCTAGAAGGAAAAATATAGGAAAGAAAGGATATTGTTTCTTTTCAATATTATACATATTTTCTCGCATTTTTTCACTCTTGGAGCTTAGAGCGTTTTTTCAGTAAGAAGTGACTTTTGAAGCTAGTATATATAAAATTCTTTTTTTTTTGTGTGTGTGTGTGTATTTTCGCAGCTAATGCTTCTATCATTCGAAAATAAGAATTTTGAGATGTAATATATATTTGATTGACATATTTATATATAAAACAAGGTTGATGAGAAAAAAAATTTACTATTTGGGTATGATTTTAATTTTAAGAAAAGGTTTATTTGTGATGAACACATCTCTTTTTCTTTTCAGTTTATTGTTTCTGTTCATCGTAATTTGTTTTATACCTCCTAAATCAAAGAAACCCTGTATACAATTGTTTTTATTTATCTATTTTTATGAAAATGTTAAAATTTACCATTGTGTAAAACACGTAAAATATACATTTAAGAAAAAAAAGATCATTTTTAAGCAAGCAATTATTTTTAATTTTTGAAAGTATTTTAATATTTTCAAATTTTTACTACTTTTACAAATTTTAATATTTTCAAGCAAGTTTTTCCCCTTATATTCTTAAAAGTGTTCCTCACAATTATTTGCATGGAATTGGTATCACGAGTGATACTATTATTTTTAGTTTTTTTCGTGTGGGAGCATTGAATAAACATTGCAAAAAATCAGCTATATCTAACTTAAATGATTTTTTTAAAAATAACTATTTGCATATATAAATTCTTATACCATACACAGAATCATCAAACGTATTATACAAAACAACCAGAAAAAGTTTAAAATCTTTATGCTGAATGTAACAATGCCTTGGGATTTTAAATACACGATCACCGAGAAAAAATAAACTATTTAAAGTTATAAAAGTCAAACAAAGGTATAACTGAAAGAGCTAAATGAGATGTGTTCTAGTTTCGGTTTTCCCTCCGACATACTGTTGAAGAAAGTTAAGTAACTGACTAGTGAGTGAGTGAGTGAATATTAGCATCGCGCTATTCAGCTACTCGAGGGCTTTTGACGACGGGCCTAGTAATTTTGAACCATGGTCAAATGATGAGGACGACAGTGAGCAGGCACACTCTTCTCCTAACTTCCACACCAACGGGAGGACATTTGAGTTTCGACAGATTTACCGTGCATCATCCCCTACACAGCGGATCTTTAACCGTACTAAACTCGAACCCATGAAACTCTAGCCACGAGTCCGTTACCTTTACCACTAGACTACCAGCCACAAATAACAGAGTAAGTAATGTAGCTATAGCTACGAAATTTTGTACATTTTACTTAAGAGATGTCGCAAAATTAAAATGAGGCAATAAAAAATCTTCGATATTTTAGTCTTTTTTAATGTAATGTGCGCCCTTTTAAATAGTCATCTACGATGTAGAAAATAAAATTATAATTGATTAAGAGGGAAATGTGTCGGCTCCATTCGCAACGACTTTTCTTAAGCACAATTAAAAAAAATTCTGACATGCGCATTAGCAATAGCTATACAAAGCAGGCTGATTTCGGTTTTTTTCTGTTGTGTTATATAAATATAATTAATTCTGATTGAGAGAGAAATGGGCATTATAATATATTCCCATCCATAGGAATGAGGTGTTTCCCTCTTGATAAGTTCAAAACCATTGCAAACTCCCTTCTGGAAATTTAAGATGCAAGTTGTATAAATACATTGAGAAATGACGTTTTTGCAGAAAAAAATTAAACTATTTTTTATTTAAAAAGTTGTATAAATTGAATTATTATTAAAACATTGATTTATTTGTGTGTGGAAAGTTTTGTGCTAAATATTGCATGAGGTGTATGCCTACAAAATTCAAAGAGGAAAAAAAAAAGAAAAATATATATTTATGCGTTTATTCCTGTACAAGTAGCTCATAAGGAATTTAGTATTCCTAAGCGGGTTTTTTTTCTTACAAAGGGAGGGCACGACTAAGGAAATTCATTTAGGGTCGAGACTTCGTGTAGTGGTAGTACTCCTTTAGGGTGTTCCCCCCTCAATGTAATTCCGCCGAATGGCTAGTCAATTCGGAGAAAATAGCCTTCGAAATTCATGCTTAGCTTTTATACCATTAAGTTTCAATTTCCTCCAATGATTCCGTAGTCT
>BMAV01013756.1:529389-553928 GCA_019973955.1 Trichonephila inaurata madagascariensis | reverse complement strand
ATTAAAATGCTTCAAGGTTGCTATTTTTTTTTTTTTTAAAGTCAGATTGACAACTTTAACTACTTATGTAGGCATTTTCTTGAAATTTATAACTCAATTATTTAAGTTCAATTTCAAGTTCTAAGGTATATGAATTTATTTTTAAACTAAATATAAATATTATTTTTTGAAAAATGTGGACATTTTTAATATCAAATTTATGATCTCAATAAATTACTAAACACAAATCTTTGCCAATAGTTTCTGTTAACTAAATTATAGAAATGTTTTTTATGCATGTTTTGGAAAAAAGAGTTATTAATTCTTATATATATATATTTTTTTTAGCTTTCTTAAAAAAAATTTCAGAACGTTTATAAATTATTCATACAAAATACCTCCGTAATGAATGTATTTTTGAAAATTACTTATGAAGGATGGCTAAAAGTATAAAAACGAGAAATTGAGTTAAATATTTATATATACAAATTTTAACTCATAGAAATTTTTTTTGTATATATACATGGATAAAATTTGCCTGGAGCAAAATGTGATCTAACTTTTATAGTTATATCTGGAACAAAAATAATATAATCATAATACGACGAAGTTTCTGAAAGTTACATTTTTTACTGCAATCTTGTTTTCATACTTTGAATAAATATTTATTAAATAGTGTTTAAGTCGTTTTAAATGTGTGTTTTCCATACTTAGAAACACATTTTTATACAAGGAATCACCGAAAAAAAATTCGAAGCACCGTTAAGCGGTTTATAAACAGCATTCCTAAGTAAGAGAATTAAACAGCACTTATCTCTTCAACGCAGACAAGGATATACATTTTTTCTAATAGTCGGGAGAAAAAATACAAGGAAGATGTAACTTAATTATTGTGTTCTATGCTTTATTAATGCTGTTTGAGATACATTAATAAATCAGTAAACTGAGCTATATGTTAACAAATAGAAAAGAATTATAGAGAATTCAGCAAGAGCTATTTGCTTTGGATTGAATGTACTTGAATTACCAATCTGCTGGTTCACCGACTTATACCTTGCAATTCATTAGGTCAGTGGTCCCCGGGCCGCGGACCGGTTCGTGGATCAAATGGTAACGGGGTGCATAAGGAACATTAAATTGGTTTCATTTTATTTACTGAGATGTATTTCTCTCGGTTTTGTGTGACTTCTTAAGAAAATCACTGTATATTTCATGTTAAATCACTTTATTTTCATTTATCGGTGCAACTGTATTTTATTCTGAAGGCGTGTTTAAATACAATTTGTGACGGGCTTTCATCGCGATTTCCATTAATGTCCTCTTGGGGCTCTTTGGGGTCAGAATGGCAATTCTTTCCAACCAACTCGAGAACAAGAACGTGAGACTGCAAATTAGGAATCTTATATATAGTAGAAGTTTAGCGTTCGCTTGGTGGCTAGGTGAAGTTGCTATATGAGGTCTAAGTTTATGATTAGAAACGCTCAAGTTAAAGTTAGAGGAAATTCCAAGTTCAAGAATTAACCTGGCCGTACCTGTGTATTCAAGCTAAAGGTGGATACCGTTCCACAAGGAGTAAAGCCACGTCAGTTAGGACCAAGAGAATAGCTGTTACCTAGGATATAGCGGTAAGCGTCTTAAATTAGGATATAAGGAAACTGCGTGTATTAATGAGATTAGAGGTAATCTGTAAAGTTAGATATAGTGGTCGATTACGCGATTACTTGGTAATACGAATTGTGTCTTCTCACTCCAGATTTGCTTAATTTGATTATTATAATATTATTGTATATAGTGTTTAAGTTAAGATCTTAATAAACAAATATTAAGATAACAGATTTGCGTGATTCTTCGTTCTTTCCTATAGATACAGGTCGCGTAGATAATGTAGAAATAGGGCACCCAAGGGGAGGTGCCTCACAAATTAAATCAAAATTATTAAATCCAATCAATCTGAAATATAAAAAGCCAACGTCCCTCCTCAGCGGGCCACGGTAAAATGATCAAACGTTGACCAGTTCGCGGCGATAAAAAGGTTGAGAAACACTGCATTAGGCAACTGAAAGGAATTCCACCTCGTTTCTAAAAAAGAATTCAAATTCTGGCAAGTTGTTAATCATTTTTACTCTTATCATGCCTATATTGTGTCATTTTTTTTACTTCTACGTTATGTTCCGGAGAAATCGCCACACTCCTCCTGCTCTTAAAGAGAAAAGTCGTTTTGTTGCAATACTTTCTAAGCGATTCCGGCCGCAGTAGTTAAGTGGTCAATGTAACAGACTCATGGATGGAGTATCATGAGTTCGAGTCTAATATATATATATACCGCTGAAGACCCGCCGTGCAGAAAGGGTCAATGTACGTTAAATATGTCGAGGCTCAAACATCCTCCCGTTGGTGTGGTGTGGAAGTTAGGAGAGGAGGTGGTGCCAGATCAGATATCGTCCTTGTCTTTTGACCGTGGCTCACCATTACGAAGTCCGTCGCCAAATGCCCTCGTGTAACTGAATAGTGCGACGCTAAAATTTACTCATTCTGAGCGATACCATTTGGAGAAGGTTTTTTTCAATCCATTCTTCTTTTTTCTATACATACATACCCTTGTTGTACTGAACATCATTTAGAATATTTTTGCACTGACGTGTCATTAGCAGTCTCATGTAGAGATGATGTTTTATTTGACGTACTTTTACTTATTTTTTTACTTTAAAAAAAACAGTAATCGTCTAATGATATAAAATATTACAAAATACTAAATTCAAATGGATAAATAATGTACTGAATTAATACTCTTGATGGAAATACATTTTTTAGTAGAGATTTTTATTGGTAGCAATTTAGAGTGATCTAATCTAGTATTTCTAGTCACGGCTTTCAATTTTTCCACGAGGCCTTTCAGAGTCTGTAAAAGAGATAAATCTTCGCGTTAAATGAGAGACTTTCACGGATCCCCTAGAAAAGCACTGAAGAACCCCAGGGGTCCACGAACCAAAGTTTAAGAAATACTTTTTTTAGCGTGTTAAATATGCTTGATTGCTAATAACAAGTTATTCATTCCTCCATGAATCCAAAAAGATATAGACTTTTTACAAATAACTATTATTATAAGCATCTCCCATCTAGTTAAGTACAAAAAAAAGTAATATAAAAAAAATTAAGCCAATGCCTACTTAGGTCAACAAAGAAAACTTTTATATTAATTACTTTTTTAAATTATTACAATTAATATAAATATGAACATACATATGACAGAAACACACTATTAAGTGGCAAAATAGAAAGCGATTTTCCTTACAATTTTCCATCTTCCTTTCTGTATAGGATGTTGGATTATTATTTTTGTTTGCTACTATTTATTGATTGATTAAATTTAATTATTCCAATAAAATAGTATATATAGTAAAACGTAATCACATTCTCAGAAATAATGTCATCCCAGGTAGGATTCGAACCCACGACCTTTGGATTAAAAGTTCAACGCGCTATACGGACGCAACGAGTGATTTTCGGTTTTATATATGTATCGGTTATATATATATAATATTTACTATTATTTTTGTTTGTTACTAAATATTCTTTAATTAATGAATTGATATTTGAATAAACTGTATTAATATCAATTGTCATCCACTACAAGTTTAAAAAAATGTATTTGAACTTGAGTAGATGAATAAAAAGTATTTTATTCACGATTGGAAATTTGAACAAGATATATATATATAGGGAGAGTGGGAACTATAATAGTAAGGAATGGAAGGAAAAAAAAAACGTTGTGGTTTTCACGAATTAGAAATTTGAAAATTTTAATTTATCTGTCTTTATTATCTGTCATTTCCCTTTTCCTATTGAACTTAAGCATCAACGAAAACAGAGCATCTTGGGTGGACTTCCTTTCAGGTTTATCAAAAACCTAATCTCGGAATAGCATCCAACATTCAAATAAATGCAATGTTTATACAATCCCTTTATCGAGCAATCTACGCCCCATATATTCCCCGGAGTTGTACCATTATGTACCAACGAACCGAGTCTCTGATTTAGATCCCAAGACACCAAACCAGTGTGATTAAAATCGAAAGACATTGCCTTCCTTCCTGATTGTTAGATACTAGTAGATTTCATAAACATAAATACACTCGCTCGCACTGGATATATTATAGGTATCTGGACCCATAAATTCGTTCTGCTCTGGTGGGTCGTTTTGCCGACAAGGCTGAAGCACGTTGTTATTAAACAGCACTTTTATTCGTAAAATAACATTCATTACGCTGCTATAAGCAGCCCTAAGACACAGCTCAAGTTGCATCGCCATTTATGATAGACGCTGTGCAGAGCTCGGGTATCTGTAACACACTTCTTTCTTTCTTTTTTCCATTTTGCGAGTTTCCAGACTAGCCGGCCATTTTAGAACTTTTTTTTTTTACAACGTTCTTCTTCTGACATTAAAGGCTAACTTGTTAAGAAATTCTTTTGGAAGTTGGTATTCGTTGTGCAGTTTAAATGCCATCGTTAAAAAAGAATATTCTGTCGAGAAGAACACGTGACGTTATTGTCCGTCGTTTAGCGGTTATTAGTTTCTGGAAATTTATGGAGCGTTTATCCTGATTGGCTGTCTTGCTTTGGATTCGAACGGAGTCTTGATGCTTAATCGCGGCATTTAGAATTGTTTTATGGTTTTGTGGAACTGAGAGAGAGTGAGATTCAAAGAGAACTCTTTAACTGCTGGAAGGGGTATTTAAAAGATTAGTTACATGTCTTAGAGAAAGCAAGAGTAGATATGTTTTGGAATCAATTTAAGTAAATATTATTTCTTAGTTTAAATGCATATTTGTTTAAAGTTAACAATCTTTTTTAAAAAATATATATGAATAAAATTTAAACATTTGCTTAACTATATTAATTATCTATCAAATTTTGTCCAATAGCTTTTTTTTTAATTTCCTTTTTGATTAAAAAAATTAAAAACGAAGGAAATTTACAATTTTTATTTTTTAACTCTTGTTGACTACTACTTCTAAGATTTATGGAAAACTATTTTAATACATTGTAAATATTTGTGCAATGACTTATTCGCACTGCACGATCACGCACTGTCGTGGTACCTCTCCCTAGTGTTGATTGCGGGGGTCTTGATCGTTGAGGTCCCCTGGGGGATCCAAACGCAGTAGGGGGTTGAGAAACCTTTAAAAGAGACACGAAAAAAAAATTGATATTCACAATATAATTCATCTTTATTAATTAAAGCTTTAGAACTGAGTTCGTCTCATGTAGACAAGGCAACTAAATAATAAGTAGTAACGGTTACTTATCTATGAAATGAGGAACCTCTGATACTCATCGAAGAGAAATCCTCCAACACATTCTAATACTGAACTGAACTCAGTGGCGCAATAGCCCATGAGGGCTAAGGCCTACTGTACGAGACCTTAGGCGCTAGGGTGCATGTACAGATGTTTCAGTCAAGTAGTCTGTTTTACGCGAAACCCCCAGTGTTCAGTTCCAAAGCAAGCTGGGTACTCATTTATCGACCCACAATATTTTCTGATAGCCACTATAATTCAGAAATAAGCAACTGCAATTCAGGAACGTGGCTGTATTGTCTACATAACAACTATTCTCTATCTCACTGATTATTTACATGCTATTTAGTAATGACGTTCATTTTCGGAGTGGAGTTGATCTAACGTAAAGTGCCTATTTGTCTGGACAGAAAAAAAACTGAGTAAAAGAGGACAGAAGTCGCGAATATTCTATTATTACAGTACCAATCAAGTTTTTATTCAAATACTTATGAAATATAATAAATTATTAATTCTAATTTATTAAAAGTGATTTAAAATATTGATCAAATTTGTTTCTGAAGAACAACTGGAAAAATTCTTTTATTGCTTGTTTAATTTTATTTTAAAATATTCATTATGGCGCTTAATTTTCATAATTTATTTCAAATGACATCACATTTTTCAATCCTTGAGAGAAATTTAATTTGCTCAAAATTGTAATCAAGAGCCAGAGTGATTTCCATTACTTTCAATCTTAAAAGTAACATTTCTCGAACACAATGTGTCATTTATTTTCAATCAATAGTTGTTAATAATTAGTGCGAGTGCACTTACATTTAAAAGACTCTCATTTATCCCTTTTACGTAAAATTTGTATACATTCGAAGACACAACATTCAAAATATAATGAACACTTTTAAGTGCGAAGCTAACTTAATGCTTCAAAGTAATTTAATTCTAGTTATACCCCCAATACTAACTTTGCAGAGCACTCTTTTGAGTTATTCGGTCTTCTGAAGTATGGTTGATTGGCTTAAGACATCAAAGAAAGTTTTACTTGCAAAGGTCTTTTCAAGTTGCGAAAGATCTACTTGAAAGAGGCATTTTCTCCTGGGCTCTCAAGGAACCAAATGAGAAATTTCTACAGCGTTCCGAGTTGTAAAAATAAAATTTACTGCTAGATCGAAAATACAGAATGCCGGGCTGGCTTCTATAAAAATTGAAAGGAAGAGACTGGTGGATTTTTTGAGCAATCGTTCCGACTTGGTCTTGAGACACAGTTCCGGACTACTTTTAACATGTAGGAGAGTCTCTTTACGACTTCTAGTGAAGATAGTGATTTATGAACCCCATTTGGATTTCGATTTCTATCGTACAATATCGCATACATCAGACGTAAAAGAGGCTTGGCTTACTCTCTTCTTCGCTGCACTTTCCTTTATACTTTAAACAATAGCTTAGACCCGGTACGACAGTGGTGCTGTATATTCTTGAGCACACGTAGAAAATATTTGCTTTCGCTTATATTGTGTTATTATGTTTCTTGTAAAATTACCAAAACTTCGCAACTTTATTACTGCAGGTCTAAAAGTCCATATACAGTCGGACCCTGATTTACCGAACTCATATTAGAAGAATTTCGCAATTTAATGAATTTTTCTCTTTCCCTGATTTTAAAGTATTATAAAAAAGAAATTTTCTTAAGTCAATTCCTACTTAGATCAACAAAGAAAATTTTATTTTAGCTACTTTTTATTAAATAGTTACAGTTAATATAAATATATATATACATAGTGCAGAATCACAACAGTAAATGGTAATTAATTTTTATTAAGTATTATTAAAGTATCGTATTGTCATCCAAAACAATCGTGTATATAAAATTCCAGTTCAACCGAATGCTTTAAAACGTGAGAAAAAAACCAAAATGGTTGCTAAAAATGATGCCAACATGGCTGTATTTGTAAGTCTTTAAATAATTAGTTTTAATCAATTAACTTTCATTAATTATAATTAAATTACTGTATTGTCATCCCAAATAATCATGTATATAAAATTTCAGCTCAATTGAGCGCTTTAAAATGTATTTAATTAACGATTGAAAATTCCACCAAGATAAATAAATATATAGAGAGTGTGACCTAATAGTAGGAATTGAAAAATGAAGGCAAAACAGAAACTGGAACAGAAAAGGTCTTTTTTTTTTTTTTTTTTTTTTTGTTTTTGTAAGGAGCAAATTTCATCGGGAAAGGGTGTAGCTAATTATTAGACTTTACAGATGCAGATGAGTGTAACCTGTCGTGTTAGTTATGAAGAGGATAAGAAATTCCTTTCTTTTCTCATCCCATTCCACAACACAGGGAATAATTTAAAATTTTAACGATTATGACTTTTGATGACGAACTGCCTATCTGTGCAACTGAAGATGAAGAAATTTTTGATTTGTCAGTGCCAATGAATAGCGATTCTAATGCAGAAATTGATAATGAAACTCCTATCTAGAAACTGTTACATTTTCTAATGATTTACATTGTTTGGAAACTTTGGAAACATACCTTATGCCACAGGATGTAAATGATGTAATATTTTCTTTGCTTAAAGTAAAAAAAAAAAAAAAAGAACTCTTTCAAGTTAGAAATCAAAAAAGTTGTCAAACATCTATTAATCAGTATTTTGAAATTTCTAATTAAGTGGTGCGTAATAATTCACTAATAGTATTTTTAGCTGTTGAATAAAAAGTATGTAATTTCTAACTATGGATATTTTTTGTGTAGTTGCTTATTAAAGAATTTCCAAAGGGTAAGCGCAAAAAATTTGTATTTTGTTTGGACCACGATATAACAAATAACCCCGAATTAACAAAAAAATATGCTCGGTCCCAATGAATTCGTTAAATCGGGGTCCGACTATATATGCATATAATTATAATAAAATAAATATGAGCATAATAACTTATCCTTCAAAACTTAGAATGGAAAGTTAAGGAATTAAAAACCAAGAACAAAAATAAAATAATATATATAAAGTCAATTGACCAAAATGGAAAATTTTATGTTTTTTTAAACTATCATCGACTTAGGACAGTGAGGTAGGGTTAACTTTGCTTTGTGGAATCCCAACCTTCACCTTCAGCTGAAACTTTATACATTTGGGTGCTAGAAAGATTAGTAGAAAGAAACAAATTTGAAAACAAAATAAAGCTTAACTATATATATCCTTTGAAAATGAATTGGTTATTTTTTATTGGTACGGGATCTTCATGGGACTCATTCTGCAAAACGTTAAAGAACACATTTTAAAAAAAAAAAAAAAAAAAACTTCCACTTTGCTACGTAGAAAAATAAAAAAGTCATAATCAGTCCTCTATAAAAAATAAACGAACCTAACTATTATATTAGAAGAAACTATTGTATGTACAATGCTAAAAACTTCGCGAGTGGGGATTTTCATGAATTAAAGCTTTTAAAGTTAAAAAGTGTGCAGAATCAAAAGTAAAAAATAAAAAATAAACTTAATCAAGAAGTGTTTACTGTTAAAAGGTAAATTCAATAAATACTATATTTTTTTATTCTAGAAATGCCGTAATATATTGAATTGTAAGGAATGAAAAGTAAATTATTTAATTATGTTTTATTTAACGAACAACTCATTTATCCCGGCTGTCTTATGCTTATACTTTTCGTATAAAGAGATGTTTTTCAATACAGAACAAAATAAATTATTATTTATGGGAGTGGAGTCCTATTACGAATTCACTTCTTCAAACTAGATATTTTGGTTCCATAAAAATGAAATATTAAATTTTTTTTAAATAACAACTTTATTTCAATATGTTTTTAACTAAAATTACAAATTGTAAAATTACAATTCAGTTGGTGTCTGAGAGCCCAAGGGAACAAAAAGTGTATTGAAAATGTATGAAGTTCAGGAACGCTTTTATAACAAACAGAAATATGGCCGTGGTATCTAAGTGGTCATGGTCTCGAATTTATGACCAGCATTGTCGAGGAAATTGAGTCCTGGTACCACTAAAGACACGTGTGTAGAGTGTCTGATGCACGTTAAATCAGTTGAAGCTTGAAGTTCTCAAGTTGGTGTGGTATGAAAGTTTAGAAAGAAGGGTACCTGTTTGGGTCACGTCCTCACTTGACCGAAGCTCAGAATTACGAAGTCTGTCACCAACAAACCTGTGCTTGGCGCGATTAAGGAATCGCGCCAAACAGCGCTTGGCACATAGCACTCCTATATCAAATTAGCACCCCAAAAGGAGTTACGCATTCTGATAATTAGGCCGACGATGTGCTACATACGATATTCGTGATTCATTACAGGTATCCATAAATACAAAGTGATTTCAAATATTTACGGTTCTCTCTGACTATTATAATACGTTACACTTACCAAATTGTACTATACCTACTATTGTACTAACTGTAGACTAGCCCTATTGTATAACTAGCACAGCCTCCAGTCAGAGTCAATACGAAATTCGATAAGAATTTTCAGTCCATCGCCAAAATCGATATGAACTAAATACCGTCATTGATTGATTTTTGAATGTAACTAGAGCTGTCATCACTGGAATAACTGTGTCCAGTCCAGTGGGGGGGACCGGCGGGATAAGACTTTCGAGAATGCTGAGGAAAGTATACGATATCAGACATATATGTAAATTGTTGCCTTTTCGGTCCCTAACTACAACTTACCAATTTCAATGATGATAAAATGAAATTCAATGTGAATCAAATGATTAATTCTTTATTAATGAATATGGATTCAATATATAGACATGAATTAGTTTTATGTGATGGTTCATCACTTAAATTTACAGTATGAAGAGAATTGAAGAAATGTTGAATTCCAAACATATACATTTATGTCATAAATTTACATTTGAATATGATGCGTATGATTAGTTCTTATGGAGGAATAGTTGTACAAAGTACTGCACATATTTATTAGAAAAGTTGATACTTCGCATTGACGACACCGCTGCCAAATTTTTACGACGCAAATCGCCTTGTGATATAATAACAGCAAAAGAGATAAAAAAAAAAAAAAAGATTATTTCGTGTTTTTTTTTAAAAAAAAAAAAAATCAGTCAGATTTTGGTGGAAAGTGGTGCGATTCGTGCAAAGTAAATTTGGCTGCGGTGACGTTAATACATAAATACCGAGAATTTTTTTTAAAAAATTTATTTTTTATTTTAAATATACACTAAGAAATCTATTACTTAGTTTGAGAGGGAATTTGAAGGATTTATATAAATCCTCAATATATTGCTATTGCAAACAAACTACAACGAAATTATTACGATTAGAAAGATATTTAAAATAACCGTTCAGAGGTATTCGACAGAAAATCTGACGAAATTTGAATGAAGAATGAACTAAAATAAGTTTCCGGAACACAAGCTCATAAAATTATCGAAGAAGCCATAACGCTGCATTGGCGTGCTGAAAGACATTAAAACTGATTATGGCAGACATTGAGCAAGAAATCTTGGAGAATGGTGCAATTAGAATAATGCCCGGCAATGAAACCAATCAATTAAGAGCATAACAAGCCCACACTAATTTTATCGATCCAACACAGTATTGGATGAAAGACTCTTTTCAGATTTTTGGCTTCATCCTTTTCTCTTCTTGTCCAATCTGTTTCGGATGCTTACTTCACTTCACTAACTTTTAGCAATGAAAATTAAATACCATTCTGGAGCTATAAAAGGCGGCAAAGAATAATCGTTATTTAAAATTTCTTTTTGTTCTTCTAAGGCTGAATATTAATTGATATATAGGTGTTTTGTTTTGAGATATGGTACTTATCGGGTTTCTAAAGAAGTTTTATGAAAGCAAACTGCGTCATCCAGAAAGTCCAAATGGTTGTATTATTTTATGTTATAACTATTTATCTAAGTTGAGGGCATAATGCGAAAGGGATTTTCTATAACTTGCAAAATTTGGAAATTTGAAGCAGTTAAGATTTTTTAGGCATCCTTCAGAAATGAAATATAGAATCAAATTAAAGAAACTTAAATCATGTTAAATTGTGGTTACTTGAATATTATAGCGAGAGACGACTAGTTTAGTTTTTTTAATCAAAAGATGTCGCCAAATTCCACGACATGTAACCAACAGTGGAAAATTGTTCGTACCGTGCATGTTAAAAAACAATAAATACCTTTTGGCTTAGTCTTTTGAGTTGGCGACGTCATTTTATTTGGCGATATTCGTTGACAGAATAATACGTGAGTACAAAATAATGAAAATTGTCTTATACCCATGTTGTGTGTATGCCATTTAAAGTTCTAAATATTCTCTAATTCTTTTTTGTTTTGTTTTTGTTATTTGTTAACTTGTTTCATTTAGTATATCACTAGAACATCTATCATTTCGAAAAAAATATTAAACAGTATCATTTGCCTGTCAATTCATACTTGTAAAAATATTTTGAAAATTTTACTGTAATTTATATGCACAGTTTTCATTGATTGGAAAAAGGTGTATTTGCTGTCTTATTTGTACAAAGTTTTTTTTTATGTCTAATCACCAACGAAGTAGCAAAGGAGAGTGTCTTGTAGGGTGATCCTATTACTTCTGTTTCTTAATGATAATACATTCTTTTGCAAAAAATATAAATAAAATGAAATACCCTTAACAAATAATTTGATTTTCTCAAAGTTTTCGCATGTAAATGTCTTTATACGAAATACGACGATTTCAAGACGATTGGATGCTAGCTTTTGACATTGAACACATTTATACTGCAGAACTAGTTTTCCAATTCTGATGTCATATCTTTTCTCATAGTTGGCGTAGAAGTTTCCTGGAGACACCAATAATAAGGTCGTTCTGTTGTTTAAGGTATTATAGCCAAATGGATGACTTCTAATATGGTTGAAATTACAGGCACGGTCATTGAAAAGGGTTGACAGCAATAGTTACTGGAAGTAACTGATTGGCATACAAGCCAAGTTGACCGAATATGAGGCAAGTTTGAATTATTATGCAATACTATCTAAGCCACAACGGTATCATTGTCCGTTATCCAATGAGTTACAGCATCTTCATATTATCTGCAGCACCTATCTCACAGCACTGGACTTGAAGGAAATATGCTCACAGCAGTCTTTGAAGCGTCTGTCCTTAATCCCACATCAACTATCGAATGATCTAGTATTGTGCCGTAGCCGATTACCAGTGCTGCCTGCAGACGGAAATGCGAATAGTGTTCTGCGACGAACCTCAGTTCAGTTTAGGAATGGATGAGCATCGAATCCTTAAAGGCAAAGGACGAAAATCGTGGGATTCCGATCAGTCTTGGTTTTACAAAACCATTAGAAACTGCGATCTGGATGAGGAATACTTTCTCTTGCAAAAATAAGTCGCCTTTAACCAAAAGATCAACACTATTTTCATGACATTTTGCAGCTGGTTGCGCTGTTCTTCAATACATGTCATTTAGAGTTATTTTAAAACAAAATGATATCAATCTCTATACTGTTGCCATATCTGAGGAGTCTATCTTCATGCTGTTTATATTCTTCCTTGGTCAGCAAGGTTCCATCAATCTAATATGTAGAAGATATGGTAGGCCACTAGATAGGGGCAACACAAAATGTCACATATCGGGAAAAATGATTGAAGAATACCTGTTAGAATGAAACAAGATGAGATTAGGAGTTGTTAATGAACAGCTGGATTTCAAAAAATAAGCTGTATTTGTTCGTAAAATGTTCGTAATTGATAAAATAAAAAATTAATTAATTAGCGATCAATAATTAATTAATTAATAGTTAATAATTAATTAGTAGCTTATTAATGGTTAATAATTAATTAATTGATGGTTAATAAGTAATTAATCAATGGTTAATAAGTAATTGATCGATGGTTAATAATTAATGAATCAATGGCTAATAAGTACTTAATTGGTAGCTTAAAGTCATTAATTGATTAATTATTAGTTATTGATTTTATAATTAATTAATGAGAATTAATTTAATTAATAATTAAATAAATGAATGAAAATATCCATTATTTGTAAGATAAAGCAAAACTCGGGCACATGCTTTTGCCTTTAAAATAATAATTTTTCAAACCATATCCTTGCTGCTTACTAATAGTTGAAGTATTTCTTTTCCTAAGAAAATTTATTTTAGATTAAAAACTGATTTTATAAAAATATTTTTACTTTGTATTATAAAAATTCAAAACAAATTTCTAAAAAATGTGCAAAAAAGTTTTGCAACTTCTTTGTATATTAATAAAATAAATAATGAAAAAATATATTCTGAATTACCTTTTATTTCTCATATGTATATAATTGATTATACATACTTTGGTACCACTTTGATAAAAATAGAAATGTAATCATATTATTTATCATACAGATATTAATAAAAACTATAAATCGAATCCTCCAATGCCATTCCTTGATTAAATTTAAAAATCGCTTTCCATACATCAACAAATTCAAAAACACTACAATTTTTAATTTTTGCTCTATCCCCTCACAAAGATAAAAGCAAAAGAAGCGACTCCAGAAATTTTCCTTAACGGACCAGAAGCATCTTTAATGTTGCAAGAAGCAATAGTTGGGCGACAAATTTTGCCTAACAGCTTTCAACACTTTTCCTGAAGTTTTAGAGCCTCTTGAAGGGGTGCCATATCGCGCAAGAGGAACCTCTTCCCGTCTATGAATGTCCTCCATTAAAGTTTAGTTTAACCCTAGATTATATGCATTAAGTCGCGGAGATATTAGCACGAGTTGTACGTACAAGTATTTTGCAGGCACATCAGAAAGCTAACGATCGAATGGGAGTTCCTGCATAACGGTTGCAGGATTAGTGAAACTGGTCGTGGTTCATGTGTTGGTGCGGTTATGGAAAGCCTGGATTGTTGTAAAGGCTTCCAATGGATTCGAATTTAATTAAGCCTAACTACTATAAAAGTTAATTAATTACTTGAGATTAACTACTCAGAAAATGTGGTGGTTTGGGGAACAGATAATTTAAGACAAAAAAAACGAGGTATGTAAAAGAAAGTTGTTATGCTTCATGAAAAAGTAATTTTGTTAAGAAGTTAATTTGCATAAGACACATGAATTCTTTCGCTTGCTTAAATTATGTTACGAATGCTTGCATTAGTTTCAGGTGAACTTTAAACACAAAGGCCTATTATATAAAATATTTAATTTATTTTGGTATGTTAATTTTTTTTAAAATTTTGTGTGCGATTTCCTTGGTTTAAAACGTTACCTGCGCAAATCAAAGATATTAAAAATAATTCTAATTTCTGTTCTTAATTTTTATGTTAGATTCTTAATACTTTAGTAAAAATTAAATGAGAGAATGAGAGTTATATTAACGCCTAACTGTAAAGTAACACGAGAGCTATTGGCAACGAATTTTGAGCCTTGGTCCTGGGCCGAGGGACATTGATCAACCACCCCCCCCCCCCCCCAACTCTTAAAACTACCTCACCAACAAGTGGACTTTGAGAATTAACGAGAATCGTCCCCCTGTACTCGGTATGAACAGGTCTTGAACCCGCGACGCACCAAAAATGGCTTCGGGACCATAACCGTAGCAGTTCTGGGAAAATAAAAAAAAAAAAGAATCCCATCACTTTGTGTAACGTTTTCCGACCCACAGCTGCAAAATCGGCTTTCTTATATGATAGCATTACACAGTTCACATTTACACGTGCACACCTAAATATTGCGGGGTCTTTTCATCTGACATGCCCCAACAACCGATGGCCGTAAGAAAAACATCGCTCCGCCCACGAGCCGGAAACACAGTCCGTTTGAAACACTTAGACGAACGGTTGTACTACCTCCTCCTTCACAAATTCATATTCTGTAGTATCGAAACAATCAATAGTATGAATAACTTCTATTTAAGTGTAAATATTGTACTTTATAGCTGTGGACGTAAATAAATCTATTATTTAAATTCTTAACTCTCACACTGTCATTAACTTTCCCAAACGTCACATAGTTTTGAAAATGTGGAAAATCATCCTCTACCACATTATTAGGTACTGAAAACACAAATTTCGCAATTTTGCAGGGTTTTTTTTTTTCTTTTCTAAGGTGATCCTAAATAGCTGTGATATTGTGTGATAACAATCACAAATTGAGCAAAAAACTTTGTTGTTTTAGTTAAAATTAAAGTAACATGTTTTAGAAAATGACGTTCCCCAACTTTGACTCTTCATAAAAAGCAAAACATTGCATACTTCCCTAGGCAAGTTGCCTAAAAAAATGGCCCGTTTAATTAAGATTCTATAATGCTACAGCACTTGTTCTTTTCTATCTATTACAATCATAGCCAATTTTTCTTTTGTTTGCAAAACATCTTCATTTAAAAAAAAAAACACCTCTCCCATCACATCATTAGGTACTGTGACCACAAATTTTACAATTTTGCAGTAATTTTTTCACTGATGTGATCTTACATAGCCATGCTAGTAATCACACTCACAAATTAAGCAAAAAACTCTGATGGTTTAAAAATTAAAATAGTTTGTGTTTGAGTCGCGTGATTAGAGAAAATGAACGTCACCTAAATTTGACTCTCCATAAAAAGCAAAACATAGCATACTAACCTAGACAAATTATTTCAAAAGATGACCCATTTCGTTTAGATTCTAAAATGATACAACACATCTGCTACTTTTCTATCTATAACAGTTATAGGCAACTAATTCATTGATCAATTCCACATATTACTTAACACCAAGTGATATAATTTTTATTTTTTCTATAACTGGTGAGACCTTCTCGCTCACTTGACGTTGAGTTTCGGAACATCCTGTATAACTCAGACACTTAAACAGCGTTCTTTATTATATTTTTCTAACATTTATTGAATTTTTAGGTATTTCCATCATAAAATTATTATGTTTTCGAGTTCTGTAAATCACATTTTTTTAAAAAAAAATAAATAAATAAAGACACAAATAAAATGTTTAGGGGACACTAATAGCTCTGCATGTTGTTGGAAAATGTTAAGACAGTTTTTGCCTGCGTGCGTGCTTTCCCAAAACTGTGCCTCAGTCCACCAATTAATTTCATTTCTCCCTCATTTTCTTTTATTCTTTTGCTTCGAAAAAACTATTCCCAAGCCATAAACTTTTTGCTTAAACAAAGACAAAAAAATAACTTTAATCTAACCGACTCCTGTAAATAACGGCTATTAAGTGGCCATCGCGTCAAATCTTTTTTAAGTGGTCCATAAAATAACGCAGTTTTTTTTTCAAACCACAAAACAAAAGGATCTCCAGTTGGAAAGAAAGAGCATTTAGGAAAGGCCAATTTCTTGCATTACAAGGGCAGTGGAGATTCTTCCCTTGTCATCACCCCTTAAGCAACAAAGAAACCTTTGTTAACTTGATCACTATTTAAAATAATAACCTAAATGTTTATCTCTGGATTCAGATGGGAATTAACTAGATGGAGCTCGTAATGAGGCTTGATTATACGTTTGTTGTGGTTATGCACACAAATCGTGATTTCACAAATTATTCAATGAAAACATTTATGTAATGATGTTTGGTAAAAGAGAATACCAGAACTGAGTCTTTAAATGGCATGCAATTGATATTTAATAACAACCATGGTTTTTTGTTTCTATTCCAAATAATTAATAGATGTCCTGCAGGATATATATTTTGCTAATAGAGTATGTACTTTGTGAAAAATGTATTGTTGAGTTTATGATTTATTGTAATTTTATCTCAGGAGAAAAACTTTTTAATCTTGGTTTTGAACTTCTCAATAAATATACTAAAAGTAATTCAGCCAAAAGGGATTTTATTAGAAATGAGTATTTGAAGAAATATCCTTTAGAAGTTTATAATTTTTAAAACATTGCTAGTTTGCATACAATATCACATTAAAATTTACCATGCAAACGATAAAGAATTATTGATAAGCTCTTCATTTTAAGAAGCTTAATGTATTTGAAAATGAATGTAGAAAAAATTGGTGAGTGTATGAAGAATTTTGATTACAAATAATTTTTATTCATATGTTTTCATGCAACTGAATTGTTTTACAAAGAGAGACAAAACGTTTTTGAATAATAATGTTGAATTTTAGTTTCTGTTGTGGAAAAAATAATTGAAAACTGCGATAACTCGTATTATTTGGCAGCTTACTGTGGCTCTTTACCCGTTTCCTGAACTCAAGGTTGCTATATAAATAAAAAAGAAATTATCTACATAGTGGATTTAGATTTGTATATTAATTAAAAATGTAATATGTGAATATGTTCTTTAAATTATTTTTAATATATCTTTTAACTTTGGAAATTATTCTCTTTTTGATACTGTTATCGTCTGCTTCGATTTAATAATTTATGTAACTCTAAATTTTCTTACTACTTATTTTATTTACTGATATTTAATCGTTTGGTATTACGTATAAGTTTTGTTACAAAAGTTGGCTTCCTTATTGTCATGAATCTCGATATGAGAATTCTGTATTCGACCGTTAGAATTCGAATCAATATGTGTTTTTGACACGTAACAGAAAATGCTGTTGCTTTTACTTTGATTTATTTAGATTACAAAGATTTTGTTGATTATTCTATATATATGTATTCTTGTTTGTTACGTCCTTGTTTTAATTAAAAAGTATATTCCATTTCAAATTGAATTTTTGCACCATATTTCGAATACTGAACCACCGAAACAAAAACGGCCAAACGGTCACTGTATTTGATCTTAGAGAATTTAGGTTGGGTTCATAAAAAAATTTCTATAGTTTATCTACAACTTTGATGTATTAGTTTATGATATCTCATATAGTTAATACATTCAAAAAACTTTAGAAAAATCTGTTCATTAAATTAAAATTCATGTGTGTTTTTAAAAATTTAATTTGACTCGTATCTTAATGCAGTTCAAGAAACTTCTTGAGAATTAAATTTTCCAATATCTTTCTAACTCACTTACTTTTTTCCGGAGGGGGGATTCTGTCCATTGGAGGTTAGTCACGTGCCTTGTAAAATAAATTGTGTAAAATAGCGAATAAAAAAGAGAGGTGTGTAAAATATTAAATATTTAAAAATCAAGTCAAAATTCATCTTGCAATTATTTAATCTACAAATTTTTATTGGACCGAAAGTGAAAAACAATAATAATATAATAAGGAAAAAACTTTCTAATTAGTTTTATTTCCTTAACAATCTCGATTATTCGGTCAAGAAGCAATTTTAGTTCTAGAGTAACTATTGGTTATTGTATTGACGTTTAAGTTAGAGAAAGCGATTAATTGACAGCTATATTGTAAAGGAAAGAAGTTCTTGAACATTTTATTGCATCCTAGTTTGGCTACTATTGGAAATTCTTTTCTTTTTTATGAATCGTTTCCTTTCCTATTGTTTTGGGAGAAGTTTGTGATGCTCACTTATTTTTATAAGTAAGATTTCAATTTTATTCTATCCATTCTGTTATGTTCATCGAGCTCATATTTATTCCAAAAGTTGTTTATACAAATATAAAGAGAACTGAAGTGAAACGCATATTCTTTTAGTAATTAAGGAGCTACTGAGAGATTAATGTTTTGTATTGCATAATTCATTAAGGTATCCGAATACGTTCGGAACCGTGATTTTAAAAAAGCGCATAACTGGATAATCTTCATTATATTTAGTGTCACTTAGATTAGAATATATGTATAAAATTGTTTTAAGAACATTTTGACAAAAAAGAATATTTAAATGCTATATTTCGACAAAAAATTAACTTAGAATAACATTTTTTCAAAATGTTCTCCTTTTGTGAAAAATGCTTCTATTATAATAATATTTTGCCTGTATATAGCTCAGACCTCTGTACCGAGACTCAACTATGATTTTTGAAAAATTCACGTTATTTTCAGAGTTACAACCTATTGAAATAATTATCGGCGTTTTTTTCTTAAAATTTCTCCCCTCTGTTGTCGTAAAACATGGATAACCCCACTTCTAAGTTATATATTTCAAAAATTCTAGTTGAGCCTCTGTACAGAGGTCTCAAGTATATACAGGCAAAATATTATTATAATAGAAGCATTTTTCACAAAAGGAGAATATTTTGAAAATGGGTCATTCTATGTTCATTTTTTGTCAAAATAGTGTACTTAAATAATTTTTTACTGTAATACTATTCTTAAAACAATTTTATATACATTTTCTAATCCAAGCGAAACTAAATATCATAAATATTATCCATTTACACGCTTTTGCAAAATCACGGTTCCGAATGTAGTCGGATACCTTAAAGAGAATTATCAACAACTCTACCACTACAATTTTTACTCGAATCTAAATCTGTACTACATGGTTTTAAAAACTGGATAATTTTTAACTCCGGGAACTTTTAACTTCCTCCTTTATTTGAAATTCAGAAAATTTTATTATTTCTTCTCTAGGTTGTTTAATTATTCCTTTTGCCTGAAGCTGGAAACTTAGCGAATTTATCTAGTTATATGAGTTTCAGTTAGTTTTTAAAACTCTTGTATGATATGGGCTCTCTTGTATGAACTATACAAAATCAAAGAATTTAAGTCCAGACTCCATTAAATTATATTTTCTTACGAGGATGGGAAATTGTCAATGTTCCTACTTTGATAATTTATCATCATTTTAAATATTAACATTTTAACTGTCAAAATGTCCACATTATTCATAATTATCAATATCGATTTTTGGATTTATAAGATGCTTGGACTTATTAAAATTCTTTTTAATATGCTTTTCATGGATTTCTCTCCTTTACTTTTTAAGCACTTTTTTAAATAATGAGAATGTTTTTCGGTTATTTTTAACCTTAACTGTAATTTTTTAATTGTTTCAAAAACTTGTTGGATTTTAAACATTTTTCTCGGTTATCAGTATCAAAAACGATTGAAGATAATTGTTTTAGTTTAAATGTAACACTGAAAGTAATAAACATGTAATTTAAGCACACACACACATTTACATACATATGCTTTTTTTAGGTGATTTTAGTATATTTCACACAATTTATACCATTTTTAGGTATAATATGTCTGGGTTAAGGAGATTATATAGTTCTTTGGGGAAATTTTTTGACAAAGATATATAAATCTTTTAAATTTCTCAAAGAGACTACCTAAATTCAGACTTAAAATTTTTGAAAATTTAATAATTAATAGGTTTTTTTTTTTCTATTTTTGCTAAAAATTGTATTTAAATAGATTTTTCTTGTAATAAAATTCTTAAGACAATTTTATATATATAGGGTGGTCTCTAATTTATGGTCCAAACTTTAAAGGTAGGTACAGGATGTTGTAACATTCATTTATTGTATAGGAATGTATGGGTGCTAGTGAAGCTGTGAGGCACAAACACAAAAAATAAGAGACGAAAGGAAAGACAAAGTGTTTATTGAAAGCGTTGTTGACAAGTGTAATGCTTACAATAACTGTTCAAAATTGAATCCACAAGTAGCGATACATGCTTGACAGCGTCGGTGAAGCGATTGGCGTACACGTTCAAAGATGCCAGATATTTCATGCACATGTGCATCAGCTTCGGATATTATAGCAACGAGATCCTCATCTGAGTCATGTGGAGTCGCATTAACAAGATTCTTCAGATGTCTCCATAAAAAGTAATCGAGGCTCGATAAATTGGGAGATCGGGTTGGCCAAGGGGCTGGTCCACCACGCCCAATCCATCGCGTCTCAAACGTGGCATTCAGGTTAGTACGCACATAAGTGAAGTTGTCTGGGGTCATGCTGAAACCACGTGCGGTTACGAATTGCGATCGAAACATCCTGCAGAAGTTATGGCATCACCTGTTCCACAAAAATAAGAGAACAATCACCATTAAGTCGCGTGCAGCTCTTCGTCGACCAGCATCATAACTGGTGACGTGGAGCTTACCTGTTTCCCGAAGTTGACGATGTAACCGCTGAAAAATTGTTTGATCGGGCATTCTTCGATCAGGAAACTGCGTGTGATACATTCGTAGTACAGCTCTGCTATTACCATTTGCTCGGCCGTACATGTAATGCATACCTGCTTTTTTGGTATACGTAAAGTCTCCCATCGTAGACATGTTAACACAATTGCGAATGGCGCTTTCTTCTGCTGAGATGCATCATGTTCAAAGGCGGCTAGACATCTACTGCTCCCTACCGGCAATGTAACCAACTGATAACTCCATTTCTCTTTCATTTCCTCTGTTTGTGCATCACCGCGTCACTTGCGCCCACACATTCCTATACAATAAATAATTGTTACAATGTCCTGTATCTACCCTTGAAGTTTGTACCATGTATTTGGGACCCTGTAAGAGACTCGCGCCTCTCTCGCGGGGACCTAGATGTGTGGGGGGGAGGAAGGGAAGAAACACTCGACATGATTCAACTAATCTATTTCTGCACTAAGAACGGATACAATTTCAACTAATAATAGAGAGAAAATGCCTCGATGATAACCGTGAAAGTGGAACAACGACAGTAAAACATGATCGATTAAGAGAATAACAAACTTGATCCTTATCTAACATATTATCTGATTTAATCTAATCTTAAATCAATTTTAGTGAACAATTGTCTCTTTAAAGTTTCCTTCTAATAAGAATCAAACCACTATAATTCTAATATTATACCTTCAGTAGAAATCTCATCTTGGCTCAAGTATATCTTCTCTCCTTTTCTTCGTCAAGCTAGAAAACCTCGCCTATTTATAGTAAGTTAATTTACATATCACGATTCTTTTTTTCAGAATGGCTGGTTGTGAATAACGCGAATTGATAGCTCAAAGATTTCCCTAGAGGATTAGATGGAAAAACTCGTATAGATCCGTCACAATCCCCCCTGTATATTCTTATTCAATAAACACTAAATATCAAAACAAATTATTCATTTATGGGTTTTTTTAAAATCACGGTTCCGAATGTAGTCAGTCAGTCACCTTAAAGTAGATATTGATAGAAACTAGTTTAATTTCCATCATTTGATAGTAAGAGACATCTAAATTAATTATAAGGATATAAATTACTTTAACTTTAGAAAAAACATTTGAGAATCCACATTATTTGCTTCATTAGAACTAATAGCACGGTACTTATACGTAAGAGGATAAAACGAAAGGACTGAGTTTAAAAAACTGAACGAGAAAGAAAAGTTGTACGTCAACGAAATAGATGCAATTTCCGGCCTCTGACATAGCAGACTTAAGAGTAAATAATGTATAATAGCTGTCTCTTAAGCAACGTTGTCGAGTTTATCGACCCTATGCAGCAGGTATATGTTGACATGCAAACTTTATTTATTCCAAAGGACAGACGATAATGCAGACTTTTAGTAAAATTCTAAAAGGTGAACGTTATTTTTAGTACCACACATAGCAAGAACGTTCGTACTAAACTGGAAAATTCTTTTTTTTTCCCTACCTTATTTGTTTTCCCTCTCACACTTTGCTGTATTGGAAGATCAGAGTGAGGATAAAAGATGTCATATTTTAAATTGGTTTTACTACGCTTGTCCCTTTCTTTTTCCTCCCCCTGCATTATTTTTTTTCATAAATTCTAACCAATACTTTTCTGGAGTTAATAATAGGACCATGGTGTTGCCATTATCGAAAACGAAAATGCTAACGCTTATCTAGAGAATCTTAATTTATTTATTTCGCGCTATATTTACTTAAGGCTTATTTTCCATGTTTCCCAACCAGCTGGTGGAAAATAAGATATTCTTTTTCCCATTAGGCCTAAGCTAGTTTTCTGCTGCGGCCCAAGCTGATAAATTTGTGCAGCTTTAGCGTAAGTGAATCTTTTGTCGTTCAGCTTTTGTTGCGAGAAGAAAAAAAAATATACACATATAAAAAAAAGACTTCAGAGATTTTTCTTCCATGCAAGAACTGCCGATGCCGTTCGGATTAGTTCAACTTTTCGATTTTCGAATTCGATGCCCAGAAGTCTTTTTAGATTCAAGTATTTTGAAAGTTAAATTTTGAAACGTCTTTTTTTCCCCTTTACAATGCGTTGAAATAAAAGATTTTTTCCCCACTTCCTTTGCTCAGTTTTCTAGATTTTTTTTAAAACACCCCAATGCGAAATTTGTTGATGCTCTACCGAAAGATAATTTGAATTTAAAATACCGTTAGAAGAAGGATTGAAAAAGAGTCAATCTTTTTCCTGTAGACTAAAATTGACCTATTGCTACAGACCTCCATTTAAAAAAGACACACTGTTTGTGATGCGAATGAGTATTATTTAGAAGCCCCGTCTGTGTATATAATTTGATTTACATATCCTTCGCGTCTGTTTAAAAGCTGGAATTAAATTCTCTGTTCAATTGTAAATAACTTTTCTAAACGAAAATAATCAATTGAATCATTGTTTTATCTGTATCGAGTCTATATAAGGACAGTAAATATTACGTTTAGTCTTTACTCCAAGCAGACTCTATTTGCACACTGCAGTATATAAACTAAATGTTTAACTGATATGGTTTATTTGCAGAATAGTTTTGAAGCATTTGTAGTTAGGTTCTATTTAATGAGCACTTCGTACTGACGTAAAGATATTTAATACATGATTATGATTACAAATTTACAAGATGCTAATTTTAGTTTTGTTTTCAATAAACTAAAATATGCTTAGTAATTTAACTATTCAGTTCAAATGTAACAAATTATCAACAATAGTATCTGTGTGTGTGCGTGTCAATGTCACTATTATCGTTAAAAGTATGATACTGTTTGATTTAAAAGTATGATGCAATTAAGGACAACAGAACATGACGAAATTCAATTTATAATTATGAAATATAATTTCAATTTTCCAGAAGTTAACTGGAGAAAATTATTTAAAAGTTTGGTATTCTTAACCACTGAAGGGAACGCAAGCATTAATGTGTATACATATATTACATGAGTAAATATGCGTACTAATTTGAAATTATCCATTCTAAAATGCACATCTTAGAAGCAGAATATGATGCTAACAAAGGTAACGCAAAAGATCAGAAATGAGAACTTTTTCTATCATAAAATAAGGAGCATTACTTCGAGTAAATGAGTATTTATTTGCATCTCATTATAAAGCAACACGAGGGCTATTGGCGACGGACCACGTAATTTTGAACCATGGTCAAGGGTGACAAGGACGATACCTGAGATTGCACTGCGACATAGCCATCCTGTGATGACCATGTCGTGCCGGTTCCGCGTAAGCTAGAGGTGTGGGATTATCAAAATGATGAGACATAATAATTCTTAATACAACTTTTATTAAGAATAACTTATATTACTTT
>BMAV01013756.1:505951-524389 GCA_019973955.1 Trichonephila inaurata madagascariensis | reverse complement strand
GACCAAACATTCTAAAAGAGACGCAGATAAATAATATCAAATTTTTTCTGACGTTAAAAACAATTAAACTGTACTATGGGATTAATTCATAACAGTCACGTGATAAACGAAATCACATGTTTTTTGTTGAATTCAGAACTGACACTGTGGTTCAACTTATAAAATTTAAATAAAATTGCAAATTAGATCAGTGGGTAAAGATGCTAAAATCTTAACATTCTTCAAAAATTTTTAAAAATTGAAATAAAAAGATACTTTTCGTGTATTCTTAAATAAAGTACATTCTGTTTAAATATTTTCGTCATTATTATTGACAAATACGTACTTTTTAAGAGAAAAATTTCTGCAAACACCAAAATTTAGCAACAACGAAGCGCATGAACTGATTGACTGGTAACACGTGATTGTATTTGTCGTGTGGCTATGACGTCGCAAGAGTTTTTGAATTAATTGGCTCTAAACGTGATTCCGATTATCATGTGACTATGACGTCATATGATTTGGCCAATTGTATTAGTTTTTAATGAGTCTAAAATATATATATATATATATTAATTTTTAGCGGTCACTTTTAAAATAAATATTCATGCAAAACAAATAAAAATAGCAATAATTTTTAGGATAATTTTTAAAAAGACCGGATAAAATTTTAAAAAAAAGATTTTCCAGGTAATTATGTTCATATTTTTCCTAATTACTAAATTTTTAATTAATAATTCCGCTTAAAACACGAAAATGAGACATCTTAAAACACCAGAATTAAAAGAAATTAAATTTTTACTTTTTATAACCTAATTCCTATCACAGTTCAGAAATCTGCTTCGTAAAACGTACATTAAAATCTCTCTATTTAAATTAATTCATTTTTTTTTCTTCTAAAATGATGCCATGACAGAGTTTGAAACTTTAATTAATCCAGTGTTCTTTAAGTTTCATTAGTTTAGACAATGTAATCTCAATTCATCATTCTCATAACTAACGTTTCTCGTGGGAAATATCCAATATGTTCACTTTCTTAAGCGAAGTTCTCATTTATCATTTTTTCCCTAGTCCTGTTTCAAGAATGATGTATTGTACTATGGCCTATATGGTTATTCGTTTCACCAGTCTAATAATTCCAGTTTTGTGTTTGGATTCTGAAAAAATTGATCTACAAATTTTTAGTTACTTCTTTTTAATGTGACGTGTTATGAGCCCGTCGTACTTTTTTCATGTAATGTATTATTTAGTACATATAAAGTTAAAAATTTTCAAAACATGTGTTTCCGAAACAAAATTAACTGTTGAATTTCTTGTTTTTTTTATAAAAGTGTTGTGAGAAACTTTTTTTCTTCTTATAGTTAGGGTTTTAGCTTTCCTTTTTGAATCCTCCTTTTCTTTGACCAGCAATATAAGTTTTTTCAGGTATCACCTTAATATTACGTTTTACTGGATTATAAATGAATATCATAACCATGGATAAAATGCATGGAATATGTCAATTTCTGATAAATTTAATTTCTTAAGGGCATATTAGTCTGAAAATACTTGCTGTCCATTTGGAATTAGGGTATTAACATGGTATTATAATCCTTTGTGCATGTTCCATTGCAACCCCTTCCCCCTCCCCCGTTTACATGGACGAAAATTACCGGCAAAATACCGGCGTTGATCCTCTCTAGACCCGTTTATACGTCGAGCCAGTATTATACCGGTTTGAAAAGCGGGTTTGATTTTTGTACCCGCTTTGGAGCAGGGTAAATGCGGAGAAAAGCGAATTAGTTTTCAGATTTCCCATGATGCATTGCGATCGAGATTCATTTATTCAAAGATAACTGCTGTAATTGATTGTGCACGTTGATTCACTGAAGAAATAAGCTTTTTAATTCACATCTAGGGAAATCAAGAAATACAATGAAAATTTGATGAAACTGAAGTGTATAAAAAAAATTGTGTCAAATTCAAAATAATTCGATATGCTCGGACAGTTTCACAAATTCGTAGCAAAATAAAAGTTTTGAAACGGTACCGTTTCGGTACTAATTTAAAATAGGAGTACGATGGGCCGCCAAGTTGTTTATGTTCGCCAAGATTGGCGATATGGTTACCTTTATGTTTCTATCGTTTGGTGATGTGGTTGCCATGGGGATGACGTTTATCACAGTTAACTTTTATTGATTTCTCTTTTTTCGCGGTAACCATATTATAGTCACGTGAATCTATCAACCAATCATCGGATTCCCATGTAAACGGGCTGAAAAAAAATTTCGGTGAAAAGCTGGCTTTTCTCCCCAACCCCGATTCACTGGCAATTTGTGGGTTTGGATATAAACGAGCCTACGTTACAAATTTCTCTAATAGTTTAGAATTTAAAAGAAGGAAATCTAACGTATAATGATCTGCTAGTGAATATAAATTTCATTTTTCTTTTATGAATTCATGAACCCTTCCAAAGGATTTAACCGCGCGAATTCATGGTTCCACTGTTCATACTCAATAAATTATTGAAACTACATATACTGAAAAAATCAAATACTGTTTAACAATTTTACGACTAAGGGAAATATTGTTCCCCATTTTAAAATTGGTGACTGTCGTATTTAGTTTTAACCGTATCTGCACTTTTTTATATGGAATGTCAAAATAGAACGTATATCGACGCATTTACGTAAGCGGAAACGTTTTAAAAAATGAACTGTTGAATCTATTGGTGCCAATGATAAAACTTTCGTGGGATGTATTCTTATTGTTATTACTTATTACAGTTTATTGTGTCGGGTAATAATACATTACTGTGTTTTCGCAGATATTTTATGTTATTCGGAAAGTACAATTTTGTGCAATTATAAAGTATATTTGAACAAAAACAAATGCCTCACAAAACTACGCATTGAACTAAAAAACTAAACATTGTTGTGTATTTTTCTCCTGATTTTTATTTATTTTACGTTAAAAAACTGAAATAAACAGTTACATACTAATATTTACTTTTGAAAACTTATAGTCCTGTAAATGTTAATACTTTAACAATGCTTGATTTGATTTAAATTGCTATAACGCAAAATTTAACTTTAAGTTTAGCAGTCTCAATTATATTGCTGTAACTCATTCTAACGAGTACAGCTCAAATCTGAATTATCAATAAATTTCTTTTGCAATCAGCACTGCAAATCAATACATAGTTTCAAAGGTACTTTAATTCGATTTTATATACCTAAATAGATTTTTTCAGAATTGATATAATTTTCTTAAATTTATTATGAATGCCTTGTATTTTCTTTTGTAAAATTATGCTTATACAAACCTTTTCTATTTCTATGAAACCTTTTTGGCACCAATGTCGAAAGAAGAATTAATTAAAAAAAAAAAAGTTTTACTTTTATTTTATTAAGTTTTACATTTTATTTAGATGGACTTTCCTTTCTTTCAACTTTGTAAAGAATTATTTAACATCGTTTCATTTTCTTATATTTATCAAATAGATTGATTTATTATGAATATGAAATAAAGCTAAAGTAAAAAAAGTTCTAAATATATAATATATGCTAAAATTAGTGTGTTAAGAGAAAATGTTGAATTGCATGATGGTTGATTTCTGCAAATCTTTTACACCACAAATATATAGTCGTATTTAATCATATTTTAAGGGGTGCAGATGTTAGGTACTTGAAGAAAATGTAAAAGATGTAATTAAAAATAAAATACTTTTGTGACAGGTCAATAAATAATTCAGTAATAGGCCTAACAAATAATATTTAAAAAAATATTTTGAACAATAAGGGCAATAATGAATTTTGATTACAGTTTTTAGTATTTAACTTCGAAGTTACTTACTGTGTTATAAATACCATAAAATTAAATGTTTGGCTTATATTTTGGATCAAATACTTCCGGGTTTTTTTAAATAATTTCTTTTCTACTACTTTATATATTAAGATTAAAAACAAAGGGGAAATAAAATAAATAGCATTTCAAAACAATTATATTTAAAAATAAGAAATGCAATTCGAAAATTGAAAAGATAAAATGCGATTGAGAACCACTGTATAAGCCTTCAGGGAAAAGAAAAAACAACAACCTTTTCTCATTTCTTTCACCTTTGCATATCCCTTGTTATAAGAGTTCCGTAAAATCGTGGTCCGGTGTTTCAAGTCACTGACCTAAGTCATCACAGTACGGGTAATAGCTTTGCACTCGCCTCCTAAAACAACCAGTTGGTTCACCGCTTTGGGCTATGGGGAAATATCAGAGAGGAAATTGTGAGATCATGATTTTTGTACACACAAAAGAACCGAGAGTAGAATTCCCCGAGCACTAAGTTAAATGGATAAGCCTAGTCGCGAAATATATTTTCACTAAATCTGGTATGTTGTTAGGCGATAGTTAAAAAGTAATTTGAACCTTTTTTTCTTCTATCTTTCCGTTATTTACTTTGTCTGCATAGGAAATGATATTTTCAGTGTGATTTGTTAAAAATCTTAATAATTTATGCATAAAATTTTAATTTTATTGCTGGAATAAATGACATTGATTAATATTTTTTCAACTTCAAATACTTATAAACGTTATTTTTGATTTGTCGGAAATAGATGTTAAAAATCTTAATAATTTATGTATAAAATTTTAATTTTATTGCTGGAATAAATGACATTGATTAATATTTTTTCAACTTCAAATATTTATAAACGTTATTTTTGATTTGTCGGAAATAGATTGATGAAAATAATTCATTTCTGTTCTTTGAATGTTTGATTTTAAAGGACAGAACTCAAATTCGAAATGCTTTTTAAGTAAAAAAAAAAATTGAAATATCATTACAATATTTTAACTTTCCACGCACTCATACACATACACGAGTACAAATACACGCAAATACAAGTACACAACTATGCACAGACACATACGCATACACAAACACACACACATATAAATAAATACAGGGTGTTGTCGAATTCAACCGACAAGTATCAAAGGGTAGAAAAATTACCTTAGAACATAGGGTCGTAAACCACATTAGTCGATGAAAAACGCAAAATTAAACGTCGAGAGGATAGTAATCTTGACAAAGAGAATGACCAAACTAATGTGAAGAATATAGAAACATTGTGGTCGAAAAGAAGAAGCCTTTTCGTATGAAAATTGGCCACTATAGCCTAGTTGCCATAGTCGCAAATTCGTGACCGGCGTGTCATGTGTTCGAGCCCTAATGGCACTGAAGACCCGCCATGTAGAGGGGCTAATGCACGTTCAATCTGCCGAGGCTAAAAGTCCTCACATAGGTGTGGTGTTGTAGTTTGGAGGGGGAGTGTCAGCTAAGGTGTCGTCTTCGTGACTTGATCATGGCTCGAAATTGCGAGGTCTGTCGCCAATACTGCTCTTGTTGTTTTATAGTGTAACGTTAATAAACACTTACTCCTACAATTGTACATAAATTTCGTATGGGAAAAATAAAAGCAGAGAGCAAGTACTCATTGAAGAATTTGTAAACGTCAAACTTTATTCGGAAGGAACATATCAGATAACATGAATGAGGAATAGGCAAATATGCGTCTCGTTTATGTTCGAGCAGGTGGCTGTGGACGCTTAGCACAGAGGATGTACCAAGAACAGTCTCCACCATACCAACGTCACGAACATTGATCAGCGGCTGCTGGAGATGGGATTCTTCCAAATTGCAAAGCTTAATGAAAGGAAAATAAGAAATATGTGCCTACCTGAAACAGAAAACCGAGTATTGTAATGGTTTGCTGATTCAACGTCGACAAGTTCACAATCAGTTATAGCTAAACTGAGTGTTAGGCACAAAATGATGTAGAAGGCTCTGCATGGCTAATAAATGCACCCTTTCCACGTGTAGAAAGCCAATTCCTAGCCGATTCTGATTACCCCTTTCAAATAGAGTCAGTATGGTGGATGCTTTATGTCACAGAAAATGATTCACATTTTCGCTCCACTGTTTTCTTCTCTGACGAGGCCTATTTTTCTAGAGAATGCGTCGCCAACAAGAACTAGGCACATATGAAATCTCCTCATTACTATTTCGTCTAAAGTTTAACACAAGATCAGTTTTATCATCGAGGGTGGGATTCTAGGAGACTATTTTTTGGGACCATTCCTTCTGTTCGAATGCTTCAATGAAGCATAGCACCTAATTTTCCGACAGCACACCATCTCGATTTTGCTGCAAGGAATACCAGCCACTATGCGCTGGAACATGTGTTTCAGGCAGGATGGTGCAACAGCACATTTCCCGCTTGTGGCGCGTTACTACCTCGATGCTGAATATTCCAAGAAGTGTATTAGAGGCAGCAACCCTGTTGCGTGCCGTCCATGCTCGCCGGGCATCAATCTCTTGGATTTCTGCTTCCGAAATTGCTTGTTTATCAAAGGCATGTGGATACACTGAAGGAGCAAGGGTTGTCAGCAAGGATCGTCTTCGCTTAAGTCGAAACATATTTTTAAACACTATTTTTATACAAACGGACTATGAAAATTGGGACTAACACATACATTTCCAATCTAATTACGTATAATTACTGTGCTTGTATATACTGATGGTAGCAAAGACGAGGATTCTCACTCTGGTAGTGGAGCACTTATCAAAGACACTAATGGGATTGTTAAAATAAAGAAAAGAAATCATGAGATTTTAGTTCAGTTTTTAAAAGTGAAATCGTTGCTATCGATGAGGAACTAAGTTATATTCTGTCTTCTTTAGACCCTAAGTCCATCTGGATTTTGTCTGATAGCCGAAATGCCATTCAACATTTGTCAAACTGGAGTAGCGTTGGGGATGAAACTGGAACTTCTATTCTTATTAAATCAAAACAAGTCTCATCATCTTGTGATGTGCACTTGCAGTGGATCCCCTCACATGTAGATGTATGGGGGTAATGAGGAGGCGGATGCCTTGGCGGAGGAGGGTGCCAGAGAGGCTCTGGCTACATCTAATTGCCTGACTTATTTTGAGCTGTTCTCTGCCAGAAGACATATTGATAAAAATACTCCCTCCCCCCGGTTCATACTTGGTATCGAGCTGATTTCCCTGGAGAATCCCTTGCTATAAATTGCTACAGATGCACCCAGACGGCAGTTTCCAGATTTCTTAGTGGACATTTAAGAAGCCTTGCCTTCCGGGTTGGCTATAAAACCCATCCGATTTCTCCAAAATGTAACATCGAGCAGGCTTCCCCGAATCATATTCTTGAATGCCTGGGTTTGTCCTACTACGACTTACTAGGTCTTCCTATGCTAGTATATGACTTTTTGAGGGTGAATAAACTCATAGAGATCTCGTCTAGCAGAAGCTAGACAAGGAGATAAACAACAACAACAATTGTGTGCAATGTAAGAAAAAATTGCATAATAGGTACTCTGGTGTACATACATACTGCATCAGTTCTTTGAATTTTTGATACTATTAATTTAGTTACTTTTATTTGTTTACTATATTTCTGTTTATTAATTTCTTCTGGTTATATATATATATAAGTCGCATAGGTCTTAAATCAACGAGAAAGTGCATATCCTAACATTAAATTAAAAAAAATAAATAAGAAGAGCTTAAATTACAATTCTTAGTAAATGTTTTCAAAAATTAATTTTTTAATTGCTACAAAAGCTGCTTTCAGATTAATATTCATTTATGGTGTGTTGAATACTTGAACTTGTGTATATGCATCTGCTTTCAGAAGATACTTTTAAATTTTAATTTAGTATCTTATTTTTTTTTTCCTCGGATTTCTTTACAAAGCATGTCAATATTTCAAAATACTCTTGCCTTTTGCAACGTTGAAGGCTTAATGTAATTGGTTGGAAGTAATCTAGCTAATCCTCTTATAAAAGGATTTTATACAAATCTGATTATTGAAACTGAAAAATGTCGCGAAATTTTTCTCTCTTTTCCTGATTATATTTTTAAAAGTGTTTAAAATAAATTGCCACCTGCTGTTTTTGAAAAGATTTAATTACTTATGTTTGCGAAATATTTAGAATTTGGTATTAATTTATATTTTTTTAACTATAAAAAATAATAATTACTTTCAATAGTACGAACCCTTTATCAAAGACATGTTGTAAAGAAGGAGATTTTATCAGTAACTCAATAAAATTTATTGTTAATTTTAAGCTTGAGCTTGTATTATTTACAAATAAATAACTAAGTCTAAATCATCGCAATTATCATTAATTATGCTTAAAAACAGGATTCTTCATATTCGTTGTTCATTGCGTTATTGTGAAATGTAATGAAAATAAATCTAGGTCAGGGATAGCGAATAAGTGGCACGCGTGCCATTGATGGTACGCGACACAATATTTTTGGCACTCCAATGATCAAAATGGTTTGCATTTTCAAAATTCACTATGCAGTATTACGAACAAACGCGAGTGATCGGTCACGGGGCGGCTGGGAGCATACTCGTTTGTTATTGTCTTTCCTTAGTTACGTCGTGGACTACAACTGCTTTTGATGCAAAGTTTGTCTACGCATAGCATAGTCAATTTTATTGGCATAACTGTATTTTAAAGTTTATCTGAGTTATATTTATGATTTTTAATTGGTTTTTAACATGGCTAGTGCAGCAAAAGAACAAAAAGAGCAAGATATTAAGTGTAACAGAGAATTTCAAATTTAGTGGGCTGAGAAACATGGCATTAGAAGCAAAAGCGACAAAGTGATGTGTGTTCCATGTTCTAGAACAATTTCTATTATTTTTTAACAAATCACAAACACTCTTGTCAAAAAAAAGGGAGCCACAGCAAAAATAATTAATTGCTTAAAAATCGTTTGGCAGATGACTCAAATTCAGCATGTATTCTACAAAAAGTAACATCTTACAATCCTAATATAAGTAATTTGCCATCCACTCTGCAACAACAGAAGTCACACTAGTGTTACTCTCTCTTTAATTTGAATTACACGTATAACTGAAACATTTATAACTAAACAGTGCAAAAGGTATATTTTCGTAGTAAATAGAGTTTTCTGTTGCTAGTATTTTATTATCTTCCCAATAATCACAAGTCAATTTGACGGCACGTCTATACCTTATTAAACACTTTTTTTGGAAAAAAGGGCTTGTTGATCCATAAAGGTTCCCCCCCCCCCCTGGGCTAGGTTTTTCCGGCTTTTGTTTTCGAATATTTATAGTAATGGTCCCCAACCCCCGGGCCATGAATCAAATGGTACCGGGCCGTTCAAGGAACATTAAATTATTTCCATTTTATTTACTGTGGTGTATTTCTGCCCCGGGTTTGTGAGATTGTCCATAGGAATCACTTAATATTCCTTGTTAAATCATTTTACATTCATTTTTGGTGTAACTGTATTGTATTCTGTAGGCATGTTTAAATACAATTAAATTAAAATTATTAAATCAAAAAATCCTTAATATAAACAATCAACGTCTCACCCTCAGCAGGCCGTGGTAGAATTATCAAACGTTGACCGTTCCGCGGTAATAAAAAGGTTGGGTAACACTGATTTACAGGATATTCTTCTTTAGTTTTCGATCACAAAAAATAACGTTGTAAAATATTCTCTGACTAAATTTATGTTTTCTAATATAATTTTGTATTAATTTGAGCTAAATGTTTATAATCCACCTGATAACTAATTACTTTTTGCGAAATATTAAGATGTCTTTTCTTTTTCAAATAAAGAAAAAAATAGTATGCATTAATTTACACTCTACTGCTCTATTTTTCTACTTTAAAAATTTTTGAAGCAAAAAAGAATCTCAAAGTACTTTTTTTTTTATAAAAGACAAAATTTTTAGGATTAACCATGTTGTGTAGCGCTTTATATATATATATATATATATCGATTTCTTTAAATCGATTCCTAGTATTAAATGTCTTCTTTCCTAAAGCTTTCTGTACCAAATTGCAAATAAAAACATATTAAAATCAGTAATATATTTTAATTATATATTTCATATAAAACTCATTGTTCCATGATATATTTTTTTTTCTTTTTATCTCTCAAGTAAAATTCATTTTCGCAGTTTAACATTGTTTATAAAATAGTTATTGTAAATATTTTTGCTCTTTTTTAATTTAAGAATTTTCTTATATATCTTATTTTTTTAATATCTTATTCATATGTATAACGATGAAAAGTTCATGCAATAATTAAATTTTTTCCTTTAATTTTAGGTAAGTCTTCTGAATTTTTCTGAAAATGTTAGATTTAATGAAAGTGGTGAGTATGAAATTAAAATTAGTTATTCATAGTAAGTTTATTTTCCATAAATTATTACATCGTAATAAAGTCTCATTTCTCTATTTTATCCTAGTAATATATAAAAGTATACATAATAGTAATATTAAAAGTATTTCGTAATGTTATAAATATTACTTGAAAAAGAGAGTTTTTAGTAACTAAAGTGAAAATTTTGATTATCATTTGGATTTTTTAAAAATGTTACTAAAGTATATTTCTTGATAATAGAATATCATAAAATCTAAATATTTTTACCTCTAAGCACTGTGTTGCGGTCTCCATTGTAAAATATCGGAGTATATTTAACCTAAGTCACGTAAATAGTTCAAAACTAAATTCATTGAAATTAAATTTATTCCACACAAGGGATTTGTATTGATATAAATAAATGATTAAATTTACAAAACACAGAAAGCAGTATTTTATGTTGAAAATCAGCATTTTAGTGAGGAAGTCAATAAGAACTTCTATGAGTTGTGGCATCGAATCAAAAATATTTTGAATTTGTATTTGAATAATAACTTTCTAAAATGCATTTACCTGAATCCAAAGTTCCTCTATATCCCCCACAGGACAAGGGTCATTAACGAACCATCGACTAATGAAATCATTGACATATTTAATCGGTTGAATATCACTAAACGAATAATTAAGCTATGGAAAATGCCGTATATAATGTATTGACGAAGTTTGAATATTCCAAGAAATATATGGATAACTATTACCTTGCTGGATGTGTGAATGTGTTTTTTAAGATCACACTATAAAAACAACACGAGGGCTACTGGAGATGGACCTCGTACTTTCGACCTTCAGTCAAGTGACGAAGACGATACCTGAACGAGGATGACTCCTCTCCAAACTATGACACTACGCCACCGGGAGGACTTCGAGCCTCGACAGACTTAACGTGCATCAGCCCATTTACATGGCTGTTGTTCAAAGGTACTAAAGCTCGAACTCATAGCATGCTGGCCATGAGTTCCTAACCATAACCACTAGGCTACCGCGTTCATCATTACTTTGTTGAAGTACAGCTAATTTAATTAAGCATACAACTTCGGGCTCTGGAACTTATGTTCTGGTTTCTGTTGAGATCATTCACAATTTTTAGCAGCTGAGATTATCCAGACATGCAAAGGCTGCAGATGGCAAAAACACATCTGTAACAGTAAATCATTGTTCTGCCAACTATAGAGATGAAATTATATGATTAATGATTACCATACGCTTTAAATATCCATCATTTTCCTTGGTAATGTAATTTTTCTCGTCGTCCACAACAGAATTTCCGATTCAACTGGTTTTCTTAAGAAGTGAAGATGGTGGATTGAAAGGATATTTGGTTACTTTTTCTTTTAAAGAATGCTCTATTGGTTGCCAAAAACAAGATTTGTATAGATATGTAGAGATTAGTAGGAGCAATTTCGATACGGCAGAGCACGATTGAATCATATTTGCAGCTTATTTTAGTCTGTATTGAAGTTATGAAAAAGAAAGAAAAAGAAGGAAATAATAAAGATATAGGAATGATCGATTAATTGAAAAAAAGATTGATTTAAAATTCTATAAAATTTTACATATTTGATGTGTTCCTGGAACGTGAGTTTTTGAAATTTTCTTAAGTATTTCAAGAGTTTTGAATTGACAAATCTCTCTGTTTGAGAAATTGAAAAACCATCAAAATGACAAATATAGCTGTATGTAAGGTAGTTAAGGGTAAAACTAGAAAAACAAAGTAGGCAACATTATACTCACAGCAGTACGGCAAATGGACAACAGATATCCCGGTTTACTGTTACCAGACATTTTTATAAAGAAGGCTTGTTCGCTCGCCGTTCTGATCTCCACATATTCTTGATAGCAGACCATCAGTGGCACCATTTACAATTATGTTATGAACAATTGTCATCTTATGAATGGAATTATGTACTCCTTACTGATGAGAATCGTTTCAGTCTGACTATTAATTCTTGGCATACATTAATATGGAAAGAGATGAGAACACGCGCGCGCGCGCTTTCATTCCATTAACATCAGGGGTATGGTCTTGGTGAGTTTGCGTGCGGAATCAATATGATGAATGGAAGAATAGAGTTTAAAATTTTCAACAGTTCTCTTACCTTTGACCTTAACTGTGATGAAGTTATCCTCCCCAAGTGCGTATGTTCGGAGATATCATTGGCTCAGACTTTGTTTCTATGGACGACAATGTGCTATCAAACAAGTCCCATTTTGAGCTTCTAGAAAGTTATTATATGTAGAATGGATTGGCCAGCGTGCTTTTTTATTTGATTCTCATTGAACAAATGTAAAAAGCTTTGATGACATGCCTGGAGTCCCACCGTGTTCTCCGGAGAACAGCCAGCAACTGACGCAGAAGCTCATTAAAGAATTGAAACTCTTACCACAGGAATTGCCAGTTAATCTAATGTTGAATATGAACAGACAGTGCAATAAAACAATTATATTTAGGGGGAAGGAGTGATATTCTTTAATAAAAAAACTTTCGTTTGTTGTTTTTCTTGGCCAAACAGTGTTTTGTACCAATATCACTATGTCGTTAAAGCCTTTTTTCTGTTTCCATCCATATGTGTTCGTAAGTGGAACATGATATATAAATAACGATGAACCAAGTCTTTTGACTTTTTTTCCATATAACTTAACGAAAAACAATTAATTAATTATAATAAAAATAATAATAAATGACTGTGAGGATTTCGAAGTTAGCAATACTTATCCCCGTCAGTTATTGTCGACAGTCATTCAGCTTCTGCCGGGTGTTACAAATAGCCGGTAGAGGGAGCACGCAGATGTTTACACCATATTAAATTTACCTTGTTCTTTTTTTTGTTACTGTGCTTTCTTCTTCCTTTAAGTGTTACATGGTGCATTTTTAACATAAATTTCCTCTCTCCAGATCAAGTTTTTGAGGAATCGTGGTAAAATGAGAACAGGTGCTTTTAAATTTTGCACGCTATGCATATTTATATTTAGTGTGCAAAATTTAAGTATCTGCATCGAATAAGTATGTCATTTTAAAAACAGTGCTAGAACTGATCTCTCAAATTCATAATGTGCGATCAGTAAAGGCTAAAATTTAAATTTTTAAACTGAAATCTGAAATTTAAAATATTTTACTTCCAATACCGACCAGAACCAATGGATTAATAGACAAATAGTATAATTAATTCATCCCCTTAAGAACCCCAAAACTTCCGAAAAGAATCTCCATAATAAAATCTCCCATTTCTCGGGGTTCCATTGGAGAGAAGATAGCTGTTATTTGGACGTATTATCTATGATTAGGTTTGCCATTCTGCCAATGCTATATCTACACAAGGCAGTCTATTGAATACTGCTCGAGGTCCTTTATTGACTGTCTCATAATCTGATTGGCGAATGTGATCGATACGTTGGAAAAGCACCTGCGTTTCACAGAATGCAATGACTGTAAAGTTGTGATCGCTTCGGCTTTGTCTGACTTAGCGTCATTGTTAATTACACAGCCATCAGCCGAGTTTTATACCAGGAGATTTGGGTATGCCAAAGACATTTCAATACGACCGAATCTGGACGTGTTCCATTAATTACGATATTCAAACTGCGATTGAGATGCACACGTCCATTCGCCATGAATAGGAATTCCATTTGGATTATCTGGAAATTAATGTTCCATATAATGTTTGTTATTCATAATTCCATTTTTCTCATCTTGTAAATTTAATCGAATTACATTTTATAACATATTATTAGGTTCTCTTTTCCTGTTTGAATTTATTCTCACTGAAAAAAAATTTAAAAAATACCAAGTAAATAATTGTGTATAACCGTAGAACTTATGTATATTAAAATTGCAATATATATTATACTTTAGAAGTCTTGTTTAGCTGTGCGAAATTCTCTATGGATAAAAGTCACATCAAATTGCTTTGAAATTTAAGGTATCCGACTACGTTCGGAACCTTGATTTTGCAAAAGCGCATAAATGGGTAATATTTATGATATTTAGTGTCACTTAGATTAGAAAATGTATATAAAATTGTCTTAAGAATAGTATTATAATAAAAAATTATTTAAGTACAAATGATAAAAAATGAACATAGAATGACCAATTTTCAAAATATTCTCCTTTTGTGAAAAATGCTTCTATTATAATAAAATTTCGCCCATATATAGCCTAGACCTCTGTACAGAGGCTCAAGTAGAATTTTTGAAATATATAACTTAGAAGTGGGTTTATCCATGCTTTACGACAACAGAGGGGAGAAATTTTAAGAAAAAAACGCCGATAATTATTTCAATGGGTCATAGCTCTGAAAATAATGTGAATTTTTCAAAAATCATAGTTGAGCCTCTGTATAGAGGTCTAAGCTATATGCAGGCGAAATATTATAATAGAAGCATTTTTCACAAAAGGAGGGCATTTTGAAAAAGGTTATTCTAAGTTAATTTTTTGCCCAAATATTGTATTTAAATAGGGGGGTTTTTTTGTCAAAATGTCCTTAAAATAATTTTATACATGTATTTTAATCTAAGTAACATTAAATATCATGGAAATTATCCATTAATGTGCCTTTATAAAATCATGGTTTCGTACGTAGTCGGATACCTTAACAAGGGGGAGGGGGGTACGTTATTCGAAATACTTCATTTGATTCATTTCGAAACTAAGGTTTCTTTTCAAGAAATCTATCTTATTTCAACGAATAAAGCTCCTCTTTCTCTGTTCCATAAAATATTCCAAAATAATTTTAATCTCTGTCGAAAACATTAAAGGGTATTCCATTTTCATTGAAAACATTCACTTCATTTTGACGTTGCGATATCAATTTATGCGGTTATGAAAAAAAAAAAGTTTTGATAAAACTGAATTCATTAAGAAATTGAGATTAAATATCTTTGGTTTGGTCAAATATCAAATTAAAAAGTTGAATACTTTCCAAAATAACTCTTCAAATAAAAAAAATAATAAAAAATAAAAAAAAAAATGGGCCTTATTAGTATAACGTAAAAGCACAGAAATATTTGAGTCTAAGGAATGCGGCAAATGTTTCCTGATGCGCAAAAATTAAGGAACAAACTCATTTTCACCGATTTTTCAAAAACTATTGAACCAATTTAAGTAAAATGAAATATATGAAAAGTATTTAAAAGCATTACTAAAAAGGTGATGATAAAAAATTAGTAGTACTCACTCAAGATCATGATTTATGCTCATGCAAACACGATATTCCAGGGGGGGAAATAATACTATAACTCGTGGGAGGTTTTATAAGGGGTATGATCATCCTTGACAGCAATGTAGCTCTAAAAAAAACCCCTCGTGCTGTTTATGAGATTTTCGAAAAATAAATCCTCCTCCTCCGCCTTATTAGCTTCTGTAGTGTTCTGGGAGGATGTCGACAATCCAAACCCTGTACGGATGATCCTTATCGACCTTAAAAGGGAATTAGGTGCCAACTGACCCTCTCAAAAGACCTTCACATCTGCATCTTTTAAAAGTATCCATACTGAGTAAAATGGTTTCATTATAATGATTATTGTGATTTAAAATAATCAATGTTTTCTAAAGTTTCCAGTTTATGATAGGTTGTTTATTATTGGGAATTCTATAAGTATTCCGCCGTCACGTTTACTTGAAGAAAAATATTGAGAAGACTATTTATCAAAATCATTGCGCTCTTTTCCGGTCATGATTAGCAGTTTCGAGTTACACTTTTTTTGAAGAAGAGATAATATTCTGTCATTCTTTTAGGAAACGTGGAAAACATTTTTTGATACAATTTGAGTAGGCGAGGATAGATCTGCTGTTCATCATGATTTGTTTATTTGGGCTAATCGGAACTTTCAACACTGATGGCAATTAGACCAAAATGCCGCTCTTATCTGAATATGTTGTTGGTGTGATGCATTCGAAAAAAGATGTTATTTATTCTGAGAGATGTTTTTATAACTGAAATTCTAAGAATGAGTGGTGTTTCATTGACAAAATTAAACACAGCACATCGCAGAGTTTCGAAAAAGAAACAGCACTTCGATATGAAAGTGTAACAAACAGTTACAAAGTAAAGTAGTAAGAAAGTAATTGTATGAATCATTATTAGAATATGTAAAAAAAATTATTCATTCTTTTTGTATTACATCTTTTTTTATATGTTCTAGAAGCACTTTTTTTAATGTATTATGTTCACATAAAAAATAATCTTGTGAACTGGTATATATTGTGAATATTCCAAAACTCTCATTTTCCATGTATTTGAATAATTATTTTAAAAGTTTAAATTTTATGATATATAACTAAAAATGTTTGAAGAATATTGTTATTTGATTTATTACTACGTTTAATGTTACATATTTAGGGATAGTTTTGACACTTTTTAAATTTACTTTTATGTTTGTAGTTTTTAGATCTTAAAATAAACACTCATTGCTATTATTGAAGCTCAAAATTATTTTTATTTTTTCATAAAATTGAACTCTGATGAATATGGATTATTCATAAATTACATGAAAAATGTGACTGACGATATTTTTTTATGCGGGGTATGAATTTCAGTGGCTTTAGTGCCACTGTAATGCCTTCTATCTATTTACCAGTGGTGTAATGGAGAATGTTAGGACCCCCCCCTCCTGAAAGTCAGGTTTTGCCTTTAATATTTTATAAATTGGGTAAATACGTATTTAGCGTAGGTCAGGTCTTGGGCTCTGTTTGTTATAAACAGTCTCCCGACAATGCGCATTGTGTTGTTTCTCTGAAAGCTCCAGTAGCCCGCACTTGATTGAAGAAGAAACTTTCAATGACAGTGGCATAATCAATAATTTGATAAATTATGAAGACGGACAATAAGAACCGGATTCTTTGAGAGTGGATAAAAATATGCTGGGATCCAGCTTTCCAACAAATTGGAAATGCATTTTCTTCAAAGAGATACCAATTAAGAAAGGAGTATAAAATTCCTAAAAGGGCTTCAATCATGTATATCTGGTTATCATGGCATTTACAAGCAACTGACCACCCGACTTTCGTCACAAAATCTTATCTCTTACTTTATGTTGCCAAAAAAAATAAATAAATAAATTGAAATTGTACCTTCAAGTAACGAAAGCGATTTTGAACTTATTCATTACAGGACTTTGGATTACGATGAATAGCAATGAATTATGCATGTGCATTTTGAAAACTTATCCGTATATACAATGAGAAACTATATGTTTTTAAAATGTTCTATTCTATGTGCAATAGTTAATTATTTATTGTGTTATGGAAGTAGTCTTACATAAATTTCGTAAATAATTGGCATATTTTATAAATGCGACTTTTTTTATGCGGTCCCTATCCACCGCATAAAAAAAGTTTTTTGTAGTATTTCCACGAATTAGTTTGTTTATGTAAGAATTTATGAAATTTTTGAATATTTTTTGTGCGTTTATTTTTATGCGGTCCCTATCTAACGCACAAAAACAGGTTCAAAAGTATTTTGAAAATAGCTTTCGATACAATTTGACTATTTGACTGACTATTTTGAAAAAGCATATAAATGGATAAATTTTTGATATTTAGTGCGTAAATTAAACTAGAATATACATATAAAATTGTTTTATGAATATTATTACAAAAAAAATGATTTAAATACAATTTTTTGGCAAAAAGGTAGATATACTGTGATACTTTCAGAACATTATCCTTTTATGAAAATTACTTTTGTAATGATATTATGCCTTTATATAGATAGAACTTCTTACTGGACTAAATTAGAATTTTTGAAAAATTCCGATTATTTTCAGTGTTAGAAACAATTGAAATGATAACGGGTGTTTTTTGTTAAAATTTCTCTACTCAAATGTAATTAAATATGAATAAACTCACCCTTTTCTTAAATATATATTTCAAAAATCGTAGTTCAACCACGGGGTAAAGATTAGGATATATGTACAGGCAAAATATTATAAGAGAAGCATTTTCCATTGAAGGGAAATGTTTTGAAAAAATGTCATTTTTCTTCATTTTTTGCCAAAAAATCTCATTTAAATAATTTTTGTAATAATATTCTTAAAACAATTTCACATGTATATTCTAATTTAACTGACACTAAATCTCCAAAAAATTATCGATTTACACGCTTTTTCAAAATATTGGTGCCGAACGGTATCAGTCTCCTAGGCCTGTGCTTCTCAAATTTTCAATATTTACGACCAATACTCAATCATATAATTTTCATCACCCCCCCCCC
>BMAV01013756.1:456730-494235 GCA_019973955.1 Trichonephila inaurata madagascariensis | reverse complement strand
ATCCCCCCCCCCCAAAAAAAAAAACATATCAACAAAATTAAATTTATTAGAGTTTATTTTATTTACATACATATGTATATATGCCTATAATTCATAAAAATCATTGAAACAAAAACATTCACAAGAACTTAAAGAAATTCAATACAAAATGTTCGATTTTTTTTTTTTTGAAAAACAAAACATTTATTGAGTTTTTGGAAAATAATCTGACATTTTACTTTGCATTGTTTTTTAGCATCAAATTGTCAGTAAATTGTCCATTTTGTTATTCATTTTACCATCTGAATGCGCGTATAAATAACTGCGTATATTTTTCATGACATTTCTCATTTCGAATAATGTGGGAACAGAAGCTGCATTATTCAATCTATATCAATGATACTTCTTGAGCTTTGAAAAAACTTCAAAATGTCTTTGTGTGCCATAATTAGGACTGCAAACACATTATCATCATCTACTGCAATCAATTCTTTCGATATTACAATAGGACAGTCCAATCCGGCTGATGTTTTCCGTATTTTATTCATTCCCAGAAGGAAAATCTTTTTCGTGTTAAGATATCCGACTACGTTCGGAACCGTGATTTTAAAAAAGCGCATAAATGGACCATTTTCGTGATATTTAGTGTCACTTAGATTAGAATACATGCATAAAATTGTTTTAAGGACATTTTGACAAAAAAAATTAATTAAATATAATATTTCGGCAAAAAATTAACTTAGAATAACCTTTTTTCAAATGTTTCAACCTTTTGTGAAAAATGCATCTATTATAATAATATTTTACCTGTATATAGTTCAGACCTAATTACAGAGGCTCAGCTATGGTTTTAGAAAAATTCACATTATTTTCAGAGTTACAACCTATTAAAATAATTATCGACGTTTTTTTCTTAAAATTTCTCCTTTCTGTTGTAGTAAAACATGGATAAACCCACTTCTAAGTTATATATTTCTAAAATTCTAGTTGAGCCTCTCTGCAGAGGTCTCAGCTGTATACAGGCAAAATATTATTATAATAGAAGCATTTTTCACAAAAGGAGACTATTTTGAAAATGGGTCATTCTATTTTCATTTTTTGTCAAAATATTGTACTTAAATAATTTTTTATTGTAATAATATTCTTAAAACAATTTTATATTCATTTTCTAATCTAAGTGACACTATAAATATCATAAATATTATCCATTTATACGCTTTTGCAAAATCACGGTTCCGTACGTAGTCGGATACCTTAAGCGATTTTCGTTTCGTGTTAAGAGAAAACAAGTAATATAAAAAAAAATTAAGTCAATCCCTACTTAGGTCGACAAAGGAAAATTTTATTTTAGTTAATTAAATTTAATTAATGAATTAATATTTGAAAAAATTGTATCAACATCGTGTCATCCACTACAAGTTTACAAGTACTCAATATCACTCTTGAATTGCAGCTACTGACTACGACTTTACAGATGACACCTAAATGGGTATTTCATTCTTTAAATATCCACTTGAGAATACAAACCCTCACAGTTCAACTTAATATACAGCAGACCCACTATTCCATTCGACAGTACTGGAAAGAACCCGGATTGGTCCGGGATCGGACCAGTGACCACAAAATTTTGGACCTCAACAAAGTGATTCTGATTGCTTTAGATAAATTTTATATATTCTGATTGCTTACATTAAATCAAATTACAGTAATGCAATTTTATTAACACATCATATAAAAACTTGGACAACATAAATAAGACATCATTTTATAATTCGGTATGTGGAAAAAATTAACTATACTTGCTTAGTTATTAGTTAATTAATTCCTTTTAATTCTATTTTACTTTCCATGAATAATTATATTAAGTCTTTGGAATTTGTTCGCAAATTTATTTTTCAGACATAAAAGTAGTTTTTTTTAAATTCCATTTACACTTTAAATGCACAATTCTTTATTATATTCTTTTTTACGAGACAAAAGCATAGCATACTTTTTAATATTTACGTTGTTATAAGAAAATATTTACTGGCTGACTATATAATAAGCGTAGTTTTCAACAACTAGGGATCTCATTAAAAAACTAAAAGACCTTTTTTTTTGTTTGTTGAATAAGGGAATATACATTTCTCCTTAGAGCAATTCCTTCAATGTTTTTAAAAAGAAAATATTTTAATAGGTGGTTTATAACTCTCTAAATAAATATGAATCTCGCCAAAAAATGACGCACCTACATATATATATACATATATGTATATTATGTACATAATAAATATAGGAAGTATAATTCTGTTGAATATTTAATCTCTCTCCATCATTTCTTATTCATGAAGAAATGATGTATAAATTAAATATCCTGTAAAACAAAGAAAGTCGAAATTCCGAAACTAAAAATCAAGAACTAAAACTTAGTATATGAATAAAAATCAATTGACCAAAACGGAAAATTATTGTTTTCTAAAGTTTTGAATGACTTAGGGCAGTTAAGTAGGGTTCATATTATTTTATAAGATCCTAACCTTCCCCTTAGTAGAAACTTTACACATAATTAGTACAAGAAAGAATTGAAGAAAATAAATCCTGATGGAACTGACAGGCCTAAAATTTACAAATGTAAACAAATACTAAACTATAAAACATACTAATGTGAATGAATATTATATAAATGTAAATATTAAGAAAAACAAACATAAATTCAAGAACTTGCGATATGTGTGTGTGATAATTTATTCACATTAAATTATAATCTTATATATTTTTCCTTTAAATCCCTATATTGAATACCCTATTATTTCGAAACGCATTTCATTTCATCTCTCATTAAAGGATTAAAACCTATATTTTGACAGATCTATTCGTGATTCATCGTTAAAAGGGTTAGACCTTGAATTTTTGAGCGATTTATTCGCGATTCCTTAAAAAAGAATATCACAATAGCTTACATGTACCTTCCTGAGCGGTTAAAACTTTTCTGTAAAATACTTCCGTAATTTCCAAAAATAGCTTATACTTCCCTTCACTTGAACGTGTGACTAAAATTCTGTCTCATTATATTTTTCTTGTATTTAAATGTAGAAAAGGAATAATTCCCTCTCTTGTGATTGCTTAGCGCTTGAACTGACAGGATACTGAATTTTGAAACAAAACCGATGATTTGATCCATAGTGGCGTAGTTGGTTTGTGGCTGACCTTGTACGCTCAAGTTCGCGGGGTCGACCCCGGCCCAAGTCGGGGGATTTTCATGAAGCAAAGAATTGACAATGCCCATCTCGTATGGTTATGTTGCATGCTAAAGATCCTTAGAGTGCCTGTTTGACTTGGGTGAATTTCGAGAACCATTTCGCTTCGTCAGAGCTCAGGAAGCTCCCCTTGGTGAGGAAATTAGGTGTCAAAATTACATTGTGGCAAATGGTATTCCACCTATATGGTGGCGCAATAAAAAGTGATACCAGCTCCCGAGGAATGTGATAGGTCAGCAATGGTAAATACCAATCCGTAGTCTCATGGAAATAAAAAATATAATGTAAAAAGCTTTTGATTTTCTACGCCTACATAATTACATTTAACAGAATGGAAATACAATTTTTCTTCGATACGATTTATGTAGTAATGTGATGCTTCGAAAATATGACTAAACTTTAAATTACTTGATTGATAAACGTAATAGAACTAAAATGGTTTATAACTCTTCCAGAAATAAAATATAAATATTACACTGTGGACAAACAAAGGGTAATATATACGTTCCGCTCACTATTCCCAAATGTCCAATTCGAATAATCTACTAGATTTATGGAGTATTTTATAAAAATGGCTCCATAAATCATGCTACTTTTATTTCTTTTTTTAAATCTTTCCAAAACTGTGTAAAAGGAGACAAAGTTTCGGATTCAGGTAATACAGGTTAGCATAGCACGCACCATTGGTAAAAACGAATGTCTGAGACGAGGGAATTCGAATTCAAAATGGCCGTGAATGCAACCTTCTTTCCTGGCTATTCTAGGCCGTAAACAAGCTGTTTCGTAATAGGACATCGAGAAACAAGAATGGCTGTACTAGTAGTTGAAGTGTATAGAGCGATACATCGTTTGGCGAAATCCTTCTCAACAAATGAACCGTGTAGCGATACCAGTAAGGCTTTCTTCGTTGTTATGTCTTCTTTTCGGCATTCGATGTTTTTCATTTGATTTTTCATCTCTTCTCTAGAATCTGGCAGTAGGTCAGTGTGTATTTATTCTTTTTCTTTTTATTTCTTTAACGAAAACTCCGGATTTAAAGAAACGGAGGATTACCTGATGTGTACTTTTAGATGTCATGTTATTAATAGTTTCGCCATTTTTAGTGGATTTACGGTATCTAATAAATCACAGAGCATAACCGGCTTCCATTTTTATTTTGTGTGAAAAATCGTACAATACAGCGTATAACGCGCACTTTTAACTCAAAAAATAAGATCAAAATTTATGGGGCTCATTATACGCCGAATATAAAATGATAGCTTTAAAAATAAAGAAAAAATAAGCACATAAAAAATGAATTAGACTTCTGAATACATCTAACTAACGTTTATTTAATAGAAATGACAGACCCCGCGGATTTTCAACATTGAGTTAACGTATCCGAAAACGTTTGGAGTACTTTTTTTAAAAAATAGCATATTAAAACATTATAAAGGCTTTTTTAGGAATCAATACCAATAAATACTAATATTTAACAAACAATATTTAAAAACAGTTATCTAAATTTTACAAAAATCACAAATATAACTGAAATTTTAACAATGTTTTTGATAAACGTCAAAACAATCAGAGAAAAAAAAGGTAATAAACTTATATCAGAAAAGTATTACTAAAACAAATTAGATGCATTTATCTATAGAGAATGTACTAAAAAATTTTAATGTTTTATTAAAAATTAAGAATTTTAGAGCTGATCGTGTAAATACAATGAGAAATGTGATATTCTGTATGAGACCATTATTTAAATAACAAGCCATAACTCAAAAAATATTCATACAATAAGATTTTATTAATTGTGGGCTGAATCACACGAGTGCAGGGGACTGGAGAATATTTCCCTCCCCTTCAGTTCCATGCCTAAATTGTGGAGGTGGCGGTAGGTGGTGTCACCATCTATCGTCCCTTCGGGGAATTTCACCGAGCTAATTCGTACTGTCACCTGTATGGTGTTCAAGGCCAACGACAGGCGTACTTCTAGCCTCTTGCCACGATGAATTTCGTGGGCCTCGATCTGACTACGTTAGACAGGTGGCATTAGAAACAAATCAAAGGAAATTTTGTAAAGCCAAAAGTTAGCTGTATTCATTAAAATAAAAAACAAAAAAATATGTGTTTTGACCAAATTTAGTCATTTCAACGCGTGTTCGGATACCTTAAAGGCAAAAATTGTCATAATAGTCTTCCGTTTTATCTTCATGTCCATTACTGAATTTTATTTCATTTTCACCGTTTTTGTTACTGGTTCGTTGCTGTCTTGTCATGGACAATAATTACATAGGAAAAAAAGGTTCTTTTGGCAACATCGGCAATCTGGATGCAGTTATCTTCGTATAAGTTAGTGACGGGCGGACTTCTCCAGGGTATGGGCTACTTCTAATGTTTTTTAAGTGTAGCGATTGCATCTTAAAAATTGCATGTTTTCTATAACACTTGTTTTCGACATAGTACCCCTCTTTTAAAATATGACATGTTACTATTTTTACCACAAAAAGATAAGTAACATACTTGCTTGAACAACTAAATAAGCGTGACTGCTAGAACCTGGACGTATTCTATGCAGAGCAGAGAACATATGTAAAACGATGAATCTGAAACCGATGTATCTTCTTACATTTGTTCGCTGCCAATTCCATGACATCAATTTGAGAACCCAATCCCATGGAAGCCTGAGGTGTGGGATGATGTCTCCATTGCCAAAACCGTGATTTCGCGGGAAGAGCTAATCATCAACATTTATTCTTCCCTTCAGTCGGCTTTTGGGGAAAAATTCATTTCAACGGTTGACATCGTAGTGATCGCTCTTCTCCCCTACCACTGCAGTGAACGTGTTAAGGGTCATCGTTCACTTCCATTGAAGGTACATGTGTTGTCTACACAGTTATCGAATCGTTTGCTTAAGTAAACACAGCCGTATTGATTGTGAAAGCCCGATTCTCTAGTCTAGCTGGCATCCATGTTCCTTAAATATGTTTCTTTTAGTTCACGCGTCTTAGGTCTTAGTAAAGGTGGTCCCCCCAAAATGTCTTGGTGGTCCACCGGTCGATCGCTATCAACTTAATGCCTATCTTTGGTATTAGTCCTCACGGTAGTTGTTGCTAATTATGCTGCAATTTTGGCATGTGGCAGGACAGGAGGAAAGATGATCTTTGATTAGCTCCGTGCCAAAAGAGTGTTTACAGAAAAGGTAGTTTCTTGTCCCGTTCTGAATTTTCATGCCCTTAAAGTGTCCTGTTATAAGTCTTGTTAATGTGCTTGGCAGGCTTCTATTTGTATGAATTTCAGGAATTTAGAGTTTCATCTTGATTGTTCCATCGTAAAGTCTTGGTTTTGCTACTGACTGCTTTGCTACCACCGTTACTCTGATCCATAAATAAATAATCATCTTCCGTTCCATCTAGATCAGGGGTGACCAACCCAAAGAACCTTACGGGCCACTTCGGAAAAACATTATAATCCCGCGGTGGGCCGCATATAAAAATATTTATATTTATATTAGATTTGGAGTGAAATTTTAAAACACAGAATGGACTATTATTATTGTTTTCATTATTTTTCACGTATACAGACACGTATAATATAATAATTATAATGCAATGAGATCAAATTATGCTTAATTATTTAAATTATGAGATATTTGTTTCTCAATTCTTTCACTTAGTTTTTGCAAATCAATCTCAATGCGTGTAGTTACCCATCGTAATTGATGTTACGGGTTTACGTCCAATAAGTTTGAACGCGATTTATGTTTGATAAATTTCGTTTTCGAAAAGAACGATTCGCAGGGGTAAATTGAAAAAAAAATGACAGTAATCAAGCGGGGTATCACTGTAAGGCAATTCTGCCCACTTCTAAGTATCTATAAAAACAGAAGCAACGTGATAAAATAGAAACAATTATGGGACCTATTTGTTACAAAAGACTACAATAAGAACAAAAATATTGTACAAAATATTCGTATTTTATAAAGTTGTAAAGAATATCGCGGCCTGCAAAATTATTCAAGGTGATCCGCATGTGGCCCATGGCGGGTTTGTTCATCCCTGATCTAGATTATTAGATATATTACATTTTTTGAATGACTTTTTGTAGCCATATGAGATTTAATTTCATTCCATGCTTTTATCATCATTCTCACACTATTTCTAGACTTCAAAAGATTATAGCATTTGGTCTTATGTATTTCAGGTTTCTTCGCAAAAAAAGATGCATATTATGCGGTAAATATACCTAAACTTTAAAGCTGCAACTTGAAAGTATAGGTCCGCTTTATGTACACCGGAATATACGGTGTGTACATTTCATTTTCAGCCATAATAATTTCAAAAAATAGTGTAAAAGATATTTAATTTTAAACGATGATAGGAAAAAATAAAATAAAGTCAAACGCTTGTACTTTTTATTATTTATTTTAAAATAAAAAAATATATTATCTTAATTTTATATCAGCTTTTAAAAGCACTAGAGAATTATCATCTTTATTTCTATAATATTTTTTAAGAGGAAAAGAATGCTTGTTTCACATCATGCAATGAAAAAGTGTTTCTTTTTTTAAAAAGGAAAAAAAAAATTCACGTTTATCAAATATATACCTGCTCGACCGTTATTTTATTTGCTCGGGAAGATAATAAAACTCGCATTATTGCTGCACTTTTCTAGATAACAGCGAAATGTTTATTTTCATTTTTTATTCACGCATAAAGGTTGCAGAACCTTCAAGAAAACAAAGATAAAGCGCAGAGACCATTATTATCGCCCAGCTATTGTTTTTTAACAGAAATACGAGTATGAAACACATTTTGATCTGAAAGGTAATACAGTTTTTAATTTTCAAACTCATCTTGTTATTTATTTTTTTAAAAAAAAGATGTTTCTCAACTTTAACAACGCCAATAAAAATGTTAATAAAGTCAAAGTAATAATAATAAATAAATGCAAATTGTATAATTCTGGATTCTAAACTTTTATTAAATAAGTATAATTTTCCAAAAAAATATTATTATTTTTCTCAAAAATCACTCACAGTTTTTTGTGGTTGAAGAAATATTTTTTGTGCGCATTTTTTAGACATGTGAATTGCTTTTAAGAGTACATGTATACGGAGTGATTAAAATTGAAATCCCACTATCAAAATGCTGTAAAAAAGACCCACTGGTCAGAATGACTTCAAATTTGAACTAAATATACTTAAAGTATTGAAAAATAATATGATGTAATAAAAAAAAGATTCATTTGGGCTTTCATTGTTGCTTTTTATGCGGTTTTTGCTTTTAACTAAAAATTGATTTTCCTCATCCAATGTGGTGTGGACCTTACCATGGTGGATGGGTTTTTCATTACCAGTTGAATAACTGTTAAATTACTTGGAAATCATTTTTTCTGTCAAAGAATCGAAATAATCATTTACATTGAACTGTATAGCTAGTTAAATGAGCAACTTATGCCAAGGCTTGATGCCAATTCGATTTAAAATGCTATTAGTAGCTTAACCCATTTTCGTTATTCTGGTTAGAGCGTGATCTATTGACACACTTCGGAATTTTTTTATATGTCACTGTTTAACTTGCTCAAGTATATTCTTTTCAAATTTGAAGTCTTTGAGGCTCTTTTTTTTCAGTATTTGGAACCTGGGACTTTAATTATAATCCCCCTGTATACTAAACAACAATACTTTTTACGTTTCTATGTACATGTTTGAATAAAATTATAAGCGCATTTCTAAATGTTTCTAATTTTAAAGATTTTGAATTCTTTAAAAAGTTATTTAATTTTAAAGATGTTTGGATTCATAAGTTAATCTTATTTATTTTAATAATTTTTATGTACGTATAGGGCTTTAAAGCATAACAAAGATTAAGTTTTTTTAACCTTAGACTTAAAAACATCATAGTTACTTATTTATTAAGTTTTTACTGCTTGAGCTAACACAAAAAGTACTTTTCATTTCAAAATTCAAATATTATTCAACGTATGTTCTTATGTAAACTTCCATTGCAATAAAGCTTTCATAAGATTACATAAATTTTTAACAATAATAAGTATTTTATAATCAAATACGTAATTTTTTTTTCTAAGTCGATGTTCTTTTTCTTTAAAAAAAAAATGTTTGTAATTTTTAGTGGGAGAAAAAAAAAATCTAAATTCCCAAAGCGATGTTCCAAAATGTGGATAACTCATTCACCGGAAATTTTTCTTTTTAAAAGGAACAAGATTAATTTATTTCACATCTCCTTTTGAAAAATCTAATTAAATGACAGTTTTAAATGAAAAGAATATAGAATAGCGAAGGATGGCTTGTTATTTGCCTGTTAGAAGAAAATTGGATCGATTCCGGGAATATTTCTCTGTAAAAAGAAGGGAAGTCTTCCCATTTTGAAGCTATTAATCTTGTCGCAAATAGTTTTAGAAAGGACTTTAAATGGTCGTTTTCCTAAACCTGTAATGAAAGAAATATTTTCTGATATGATGCGAGGCATTCGAGGATTTTCGAATTCCTTCTCATCGCGTAAAACATTCTTTGACTGAATGAAGAAAATCAATCCGTTTAATTTTTCTTCCCAATAGATTATTGAGGATGGGATGTGTTTAACCTTTTTTTTTTATCGAATTTTTAAAATTTTGTGCTATTTAATATAAATATGAGAGTCTGAAAAATAATTGAGGATTTTTATTGAATCAGTTACAGTGTGCTATGGTGCTGTACTAAAGGTGCAGCATGTTGAGGTCACTGTTAAGGCTGAATCACTCCGATGAAAGGCTGCGTTAGGATGACATTGGGATGCTCGTAGGTGGGAGCCTTGATAGATCACTATAGGTCTGAGAGTCTAAGTCAGGGGTACTCAACCTTTTTTCTGCTGGGCCGCATATACATATGTTAGTATGGATAAATGGGGCAGGGAGGGGAGACAAATACTTTATGACCAAGATAACATTGAAAATTTAAAATGTGGAAAATTGATCAAAATATTATAATTCCTGTTTTACTTTTTTAAATTATTATTTTTTTATAATTTTTATTTTTGTTACTAACACTAAATTAGAAGCATTTAAGAAACACTCCTTCACAATTTCTGCATCAGTAAACGGTTTCATATGATTCCCAATAATATAACAAACTTCATAAGATTTTTTTCTTACCACTGTAACATTACCACCGACAAAACACTTTGTTGCTGTTACAAAGATTATTCAAGAAAGCCTGTTTATCACTTCTTGAAAGAGATCTTCGAGGGAAAGTATCATTGAATGATTCCTGCTTATTGGTATTTTTTAAATACAGTAATTTCGTGACAAATCAAACACTTAAAGATCCATGTTGGTTTTTCACTACAAAATAGTCAACCTCCCAACCATCTTGAAACGATCAATTTTCTTCGAATGTTTTTCGCTTGCAAGATATGAAAGCTAGTAAAAAAATTATATAATCCCACCCATAAAATTATCGCTACTCCACAATTGTCATCACTAATTGTTATCGTTTCAAATAGGAAAAGAATATCAATTCGTACTCGTACGACACCGACAGCAAAATTGATATATTCGATTTCTTGATAAAGAATTTCCAACCAAATTTGTAATACAATGTTCTTCAATAAGTTAATTTCTCAGAGCAATGGGCCATGACCGGGCCACTCAAAAAGGTTCGGCGGGCCGCAGGTTGAGTATAGCTAATCTAAGTGAATCTGGAAGTCAATCGGAGAGAGAGTCCTTTGGAGTATGCTGAGGTGTCATAGAGTGTTGAAGCCTGTAGAGATGTCTCTTTAGAGATCAAATACGTCACGCCTTTCCAAACCTCACGTGATGCAGAATCGCTTTTGTTTGTCTATTGGTCCTAGTCACCCCTCACGTGGTGGACTTTGAAGCCGGAGATTGGCGTGGGAACTGCGCCGGTCACCTCTCTGTCGGCTGATTAAAGGGAGGTCAAAGGTTGACTTGCCTTAGATCATAAGCGTCAGAGTACACGACCATTGAGACATCATTAGTTCCCTAACAAGATATGGGTCCTTTTGGGGAGACAGCCGCAAGTGAATGCAAAAGTATAAAGTACTTTCCAAAGTTCTACCCGTTTTTGGAGATGCAAATTTTTGTTTTACTGATGGCAGGTGTCACTTGACCACGGTTCAAAATTACGAGGTTCGTCGCCAATAGCCTTAGTGTTGCTTTAAAGCGCGGTATTGACAAACACACGCTCATGGCAGGATTATTGATTGAAAAAACTTGTAGATACTTAGCATAAAAACGCGTGCGTGTGTTTCTGATAGTAAACTTTTGTAAGAACATTTCAGATGGTGTAACATGGCCTATAATAAAACGCAAATAAGCTATTGTTGTAAGAGTTGACAAAAAAAAGATATTGTAGCCTTATCCTGGCACAGTTATGCAATGACTTCTAAAGACTTTTTGAGGTCCAGGGCCTCTATCCAAAAGTAGTCCCTATCTGAGATCCTTTTAATTAGACAATGTGCATTATTCGTTGCCATATGCTCATTTGAGTACTACAAACAATTGATAAATTTTGGAGTATAACGTTATTTCTCTCTGATAATTATTAGCATCTTACTATTTTGTTTCATGTAACTTTTGTAAATGAATTGGAAATAATCAATCAAAAGTAAAAAAAATGCCAAAAATAGAAATAATTAAATAAAATATTCCAATTGTATTGCTTTTTTAATAAGTGAAACTGTTCGTAAATTTCCAATATAAATTTAATTTTTCAATAATTAGTTATCTATTATTTTGAACAGTGTATCCGAATTGTACTTTTCCCAACTTTTTTTCATTGATTTAATTACTTTTCACATTTTTGGAATGAAATTCGTTCCTACATTTCCTATTCTTAATTTTTCACCAGATTTATTATGATTAATTTATTTTTTCATTTTTATAAAAATCGTCATTTAATCGTAATTATTTTTACTTCTGCGTTTCACAGGTTATACGCAATTGTATTTGAATGATTGAGTGATTATTAAGCTTAACATTACGTTTGAAATAATTTTCACTATATATATAATTTTTACATATTTTTATGTGCTAATTAAAATCTAGAACTTTTTGTTCTTTTGTTTAAAATTGTTATTTAAATAAAACATAAATTGAAACAACATTTTAGAGCTAGATTTATTGTCAAGAATCATTGCTATCAGATAGAAGCAAATTCCCACAAAAAATATGTAAATTATAAATAAAAATTAACTATAAAAATCGTTTCCATAAAGTGTGAACGACCTTCTGTAGCCTTTTTACAGAACTATTTCCAAGTGTAATCTTCTCTTCACAAAAGTATGCAACTTTAAACTTTTGCGGAATCGAACTCTATATCTTACGTGCCGTTCCCTGTTTTTAACCTTTTAACTGTCACAGCCCGAGATAATTCCGGGCACAGCACTGGTGTTGGAAAATGTCACGCCTGAGTATTACTCGGGGTAATCTTTTTTTGAGTGCATCGTATTGTTTTACCCGAATATGTATCGGGAGACGTTTATTTTGGCTTCATCTCTTTGTCAAACTCGACTGATTCTCGGGGAAAGTTAATGTGCGCTCAATTCAATAGATGGCAGCACTTTACTGAAGACTTCAAAGGTTAGAGGTTAGAAGTTCTTTGGTTCCAAAAAAATTTGACAATTTGTGTACCCAAATCATCAAAATAACTTGATAGTTAAAGGGTTTTAAAAGTTTCTTCCTGTTGTATATATTGCAGCAACATTAAACGCCTTTCATTCGACTTAACCAATATCTTTCAAACAACCGCAATATTCTATGTAGTTTTATGTATTTGTTATGTCATGAGATATAAGCATATATATAATTTACAAAACTCAAATTTATATATTTAAAACGTATGTCTTTATCAATAAAAAGGGCTTTCAAATTCTCTTTTCAAAAACTGCCACGGAGATATCGTTTATTGTCAAAGTACACAACATCATTCATCATATAATTTAAATAAATAACGTAAATATTTATCTAAGGATAACTAATTGAATTCCGTGATATTCTCTTCAAATTGTGCAATTACTCTAAGAAAATGTCAATAATTTTCAAAATACTGATAACTGATGATTTTTCTCCTTGTGTTGGCTGCAGTAGAGAGTAGACAGGTTTAAAACTAAAATATTGATTACCTGAAACAAGAGTACTTAATTTATTAATCACAACTTAAAATTGAATAATCTGAGCTGTATAATACATTAGCAAAATATTTCCAACAAAAGTATTGTTTGGGATATGATATTTTATATGTTAAAAGAAAATAGAATAGTATAATTTGATAGATTTATATCTCAAATATGTTGAATATCATTATTGTTTAACTTAATATAAATAATGCTTTTAAAGCAGGAGATATTACATCAAGTTATTAACCCCTTCCAAGTTCATTTTGTTTCTGGATTATGGAAAAAAAATGTCAATTTTTTATGCATATTTTCAAATATATATATATATATATCTTTTTAAACATAATAGCACCATTCGCGTATAAAATTTCCTAAAAATTAATGTAAACAAATTTATTTAAATAAATGAATAATTTACCAGTAAAATTAGCTTTCTGTATGGCAGAAATCATTAGACTTTGGAGTCAGTTCTTACATACTATAAATATAAACCTTAGAATACCTGACTTTTATCTTGAATTACAAATTTTATTTACATTTTTTGCATTTACATAAATGATTATGTAATTGTTAATCAAAATTTGATCGTGTATGATGAATTTGAAAACACGGTACTGCACATAACCCAACATTGCCATCTGATCAGTAGAATCTTGTTTCTCTTCTTCCCTACACTTTATTGTCTTTCTTTGAGCAGCAAATAATACACTGTAGTGTTGGATTAGTTTTCTTCTCTGTTGGAGGAATGTAGTCAACAAAGTGTCTTTCAGACAAGCGTGAAGGGAAAGGACAGCAGAAGGCGTCCTCTTTTTGCAGAAAATTCCACCTAGTGGTGCTTTTCAATTATTCGAAGCCATAATGTTTGTGTGAAATAATTCGGAAAAGACCGATTTGCACAGTGTAAATATTCACAGTGCCCGAACTACACTCGGGATGAGCCAGGATGGTATGTTTGCCTGCCCGAGCTCAGCCCGAGAAGGGGTTTAGCTAATCGGAAAATTCATGTAACAATTATTAATCTTTATCACTTTACTATAAAAACATATGAATTCTTTTATTGTAATTTCAGTACATATAAACGAGAGGGAAAAAACAATGTTATTTCTTAAATTGTTGATTATATTTTTGCTTTCAAATTAAAGGTTTTTAATGTATAGCCAATTTACAAAACACATTTTAACAAAAAATAAAGCTTTTATAATACCATTTATCTATTCGTAACTTAATTTTTTAAGACAAGTTTTGATTAATTTTTAATTTTATTGCGAAAAATTTTATTTTATTTATTTATTTTTTGGTTATACGTAAAAAAAGATTAATTTCTGAATCATTATGAAAATAGTGTACAGTAATACCCCGAACTTATGCGTAATAGGTGAGACTGAGGGATAACCGCATAAGTCGGGGTATGATTTTGTACATAAAAACATATAAATATTTTTATTTGGGGCTGGAGACAAAAAGAAAAAAATTTTTTACTAAAATCTCAGATAACACAAATACAAAATCGCTCACTGAAGTTATTTTGATGCAGAAGGTTTCTCATAAAATTTAACTAATTAATCTGCCGGCACAAAGAGGTTTCTTCCCGCAAAATTTCCTCGTGACATGCTATTACATTTTTTCCCCTTGTATTATTCAAAAATTCGCTCTTCATTGGAGTCTGTATTTGCTAATATATATATATATATATATTAACAAATTTGGTTAACTTTTTTGGGTTTGTAATGGTTCTATGTTCTTGGTTCTTTTGGTTTGATCTGGAGATGTTTTAGGATATATTAGTCTTCTTTTTAATTTATTTACTGTTATATATATATATATATATTGTGTAATCCTTTTTTAAAACTAAACTGAGGCCTTTTAAATTCCCAACCGTCTTCAATCTCTCATTGAACTAGGTCTAAAGACTCAAGTTCTTCATGTCTTGCTCTTGTTCATGCATTTGTATGAGCTCATCCATTGTCAGCTCCTGATCATGGGAATCCAGCAGTTTTTTATCATCACTATCCACTTCTCAATTTATTTGAATGGCAAGATCGACAACTTCTTCAATCAAATTACAAATTTCACCAATTTTTATCGTCCCCCCCCCCTCAAACAAAAGACGAATTGACGAGATTTGAAAATTGCATAACTCCGGGTTCGCGTAAGTCGAGATATTACTGTATATAATTAAAATAGCTTGATTATATTTGAAAAAGATGTTTTATTAAAGCTCTTACTGAAATAACAGAGACGTAAAGATATACAAAAAATATGTAAATGTTTCTTACATTTTTAAAATTTTCAAAGCTGAAAATATTTACTCAATTTTTTTCCATTTAATTATAGGATATCATATATAATAATAATTTAATGGAGGAAACTTCTTAAATTAAATATAGAGTCATGTCACGAGTTAAATTTTTAAAATAATTCTTGTTTTGGATGTGTTTAAGCATTTTTAAATTACTTCAGTGATGCAAATTTTTTTTATTTCATTTTGGAAAGTAAGAGAATGACAAACGATTTTTTTTAAGTTCACAATAAATGTTGTGTTGCTATGGTTACGAAATTATGAGGTCAGAATATTAAATACAGATAATTTGCAAGTACACTTTTTAATTGTGTTAATACTTCCATCATTATATCTTTGGCATAAATTGTAAAATTTTACAAATAAATCAACCATTTTGCTACTACATTCTATTCTTTTACTTTTCATTTTGAAAACGTTTTTAAAATATTACATTCAATTTCATACAAGTATTTTTACATTTTCCATAAAGGAAAATGAATTTATTTACTAAAAAATCCGTTTTATCTTGAATTTCTTTATCCTGTACAATTTGTTTGTCACGAAAAACAAAAAAAAAAAGAAAGACACAAGTAAAGTATGTGATAAATTTGTTAAATGATTAAAATATATTCAATTGATTTGCTTTATAAATCAAGTCAAGCAGAATATTTAGAACTTTTAAAATATATGAAGATTCTGATACTCTTATTTTACAAAGTATTAAAACTCAAAGCTTCTTCAGCCATAATCTTACAATTTATTCAATTTGTGCTATCGGTTTTAAATGCTTATTCAAAATGTTTACTTCTAAAAATCGGAAATGGATTTACTTGGAAATGAATAAAATAAGTATCATTTGGGAATAAAATGTATAGCATTTAAATAACGACGCTGTGGCATTTAGGGTATTCATGAGAGAAATTCTACATTTTGCTTACTTTTTCTTAAACTACAGCAAATGAATATCTTTTTTCCATTTCTCCTGATTCATATATTTGATTTTTTCTTGTATTTATGTAAAAGAAATTTTTTTCAGAATAAATATTTTATGCTCTTAAATCTTTTACTGCATTTAAATAATTAAATGCCATTATGATAAGAATCTTAGCTCATAACAAGTACTACTGTTTACAAGATAAGTTTTGCTAAATAAATAGGATATTTTTATAAACGATCTATTTAATAGCTTAATGAGGCTTCCTAAAATTGAAATACTGAATGAATTTTATTTACTTTACATGCTAATAGGAATATATTTTACCCTTAATTCTTACCATGTTAATACTTAAAATGTATTTATTTTCTTAGTTTTTTTAAAACCTCTAAGCTAAATGTTTTACTTTACCAAACTTACGTATCCGAACACGTTCGGAGTATACTTTTTGACAAAATAACATATTTAAACATTATAAATGCTTTTTTAGGAGACTTAATACCAATAAATACTAATATTTAACCAACAATATTTAAAATATAAATTGCCTAAATTTCACAAAAAACACAATTATAAGTGAAATTTTAGCAATATTTTTGTAAAACTTCAAAGCAATTAGAGAAAAAAGTAATTAACTTACATTTGTAAAAGTATTACCCTAACAAATTAGATGCATTTATCTAGAGAATGTACTAGTTTTAATATTTTATTAACATTTGTGAAAATTTTAGAGCTGATTGAGTAAACATAAGAAAAGTAACATTCTTTAGGAGACCCATTATTTGAATAGCAAGCCCTAACTCAAAAAGTATCCATACAATAAGAAATATTTTAGTACATTCTCTAGAACATAGCATAAATATTAGGAAAAAATTTTTTATAGAAATACATTTGTAATGTTTTGAGTTATCAGACTCGCCATGATAGATTTTGAGCAATTTAAATGCCCAATTCTGGTAGATCAAAGACCTGCTTCCGGTTTTTCTAACTTAAAAAATTGATTGTAGCTTGGCCTTTAGGTAGCGTAGAAGCAAAACAAAGTATGTTTTGTAAGGCTAAAAGATAGCTCTATTAAATAAAATAAAAACCAAAAATATTTGTCTTGACTGAATTTAATCATTTTCAACGTGTTCGCGGATACCTTAACAGATTTATTTACTAAATTTAATGAGGTTAATTTACAGTTACAAAAAAAAGGCGACAGCATAAATTTTATTAAAACAAGGACCACATTCAAGCCTTTCTTGCCAGAATTAAACAAAAGGAGTATAATAATGGACGTCGCAAACTTTTCCATTTTATAGATTGTCACCGACAATCTACCAGAAAAAAAAGACGTTTTAACCTACGTCGAACATTTAAATGCCCTTATTTTAGATTTTGAAGCTAGATTTGAGTCACCCTACAGTTTGAGAAACGCTGCATTAAGGTAAATATTTTTGTGCGAGTGTTGGATGTTAATATAGTATTAAAATAATACCCGAAAATACAAGAATTTTAATATTTTGATCTGTTTTGTTTTGTCCAATGTTGTTTTGGTTTTGCAGTGTTTTTCCTCCATTATCCTCATGTTTCGGCTCTAGTGCAATACCTTGTGACATCTCACGCGTCCTTTCTCTAACATAACCTCTGTGTTCTTTGACGGCCACGATTAATGGCAAATCTTTTCCAACCCAAATCCAAGAAGTGAAACGAAGGCTAGATGCAAATAAGATAACCTTTAAAAGGATAGAAGTTTTAGTGAGCGAAATGGCAATTTATAGAAAGTTCAGTTCAGAGAAGATAGAAGTGTTGATCGACGGCTTACCTAGAATCAAGTAAATCTCGCCATTCAACCAAGGTACATACCATTGTACGCCCACTTGGAGAAATATTTGAAGTGGATTGGACGTAGCGTATTCAACCAAGGTAGGAAGATTATATTCTGAACGCGAATATATTATTGAGATTAAGAGTAGACAGATATAATATAATTATATTGATAAGTGATCTAATTGCGCGATCTGTGTTAAGTAAGACTACGTGTTTTGGTTTATTCTCACTTAATATAAGTTTGTTCGATGTCTAAGTAATTTAAGTTAAATTCTTAATAAAAGTCGTATTAAGAATTCTAAAATGTCTCATCATTTCGAAAATCCCACACCTCTAACTTACGCTGAAACCTCACGACATGGTTTACGAAGATCGACCATGTCACAACCTTTCATATGAATGTAGCCCAGTGGGAATAAAGGTTGAGTGCCCCTGCTTTAGAGTCACAAAGAGTACAGGCTGAAATGTCCTTTAGTCGAATTTAAAAAAGATGGGCATTCAAACAATCGTGTCCAGTTAAAAGGCAAAATAACGCCAGGACTACAGGGCGAGGAAAATCCGAAATGACTGGCTGGCTTTAAACTAGTGAGACACACCCAAATCTTTCCCTTAGCTTCATTTGATATGTAGGATGCAAACCTCTTCTTAAATTCTAATTTAATTAGGAGTGGTTATTAGTGGTTTGTAGAATAGTCGTTTCCTTCTTTGCCATGAAATTGGCTCTTTCGTTTCTCTCGATGTCACAATGAGCAGGAATCCGATGCAAGCCAATTGAGTCCGCCAAAGTGTTGAGAATCTTTCTTCATTAATAAATTCGTTCGGAAAGTCAAACTTTATTGTTGGAGATAGTCTGTAAAACAGCTTTGCTGTCATTCAAAATAACCTCCCGAGGAAAACTACTCTTCTGATACTTATTACAGAAGATTATTTGCAATAATGCAAACTCGTATTAACAAGCTTTACAATATTCCTAAATGGCATTCTAAGCAATTCCACTAGAGGAAGACAGATAAAGTGTCTCTCGCCTTTCGCACTCAACGCACGTGATTGAACTCTCTTCTGAACTGACTCGGCCTTTGTCTCAATAGTCCTTGGAATGGAAATTTCCAGAAGGGTTAATCCAAGAGACTTCACGATAGTTCCTTGGCCTTGAAAGTTCATTTTCGCCAAAGTCGCCAATCTGGTAACTCTTATCACATTTTTTAGAGTTGATGTAATCTTATTTTTTAAGTTCAGGCTAGGAAGTGAACTTTGCAGTAAAACACAATTTCCCTCAAGGAGTGTGTTGCTGCGGGAAAAACAACACGCGGGGCGTGTTTCAATATACTTTTTTAAGTTATTAATTATATTAAATTTTTATATGGGTTCCATTTTCAAATTTTGAAATAAATGCAGTTATATATCTACATATTTTTTACAGATTTCAAAATAATCTTAGATTCAATTCGGATTAAAAATACGTTAAAATTAAGTAGCTATTTTAAATGTAAATAAGAATTTTAGTAGAAATAAATAATTGGTGAAATGTTAAAAATTAATATATCAAAACCAGAATTAAATTAGTAAAACGCTATTACGTATTCAAAGCAACATTAAATAGAAATTTATGCGAAAAACTCGTTTTCAATCAATAAAGAACAGATTGCTAAGCCAAAATTAGTAAATACTTAAATATATTTTATATGTAATGACAGTTTTATCATTAATAATGATGCATGCTTTTAAACTTAATATATTAATTTACGCAAAAGAGTTAAAAGGAAATTTTGTTTACATCCACATATCTTCTAAAAATAATGTGTATGTACCTATCCGGTTTTATTCGCAACAAATATTAACCAGGAAAATTAGAATTCCACTTTCCTTGAAGCGAAATTTCGACGAAGTGAAAATTAAAACTGATAGCGAGAAACGAGGTGTTTCTTTGAAACACTTAATAATGGATTCTGTAAAGAGTATGTAGGATTACTTTTGGCATGAAGTCAGCTAATAATTAATAATCATGATTACTGCGACATTTCCACGGGTAACACGTTTTAATAATCCTCTTTTAAATGTCAGGATTTCAAAACTGTCGCCATTATTATGATTTTGTCTTCTTTTTACAGTTTCTTAATTCCGCGGCTGGAACTGATTCTTTGGTTCGTGTAATCTTCTTAATTTCCGCTTTAAATGTTAATGCTTTTATATGAGCTGGGAGAATGGAAATAATTTCGGTTCTTTAAGTAATTTTAAGAAGGGGATAGTTTGAACGTTGAATACAGGGATGAAGTTGTTTACGAAAAGTGTGAATTTTAATTATTTAAAATGTTCCCTTTTAGAAATGTGAAGAATTTTCAGTGATCATCTTGGATTTAATTTGTGAATGGGATAAGATTCCGTGTGAAATTACGGTCAGCACTGGTCGGAAAATTAAAAAGAAAAAAAAAAAAAAAAAGATGAGCTCTGATAATTATTTGCCGTGCGAAGTAAGGTATCCGAATACGCTCGGAGTACTTTTTTTTTTAAAAAAAAAATAGCATAGTTAAAATCATAAATAACTTTTTCTTAAGAATCAATACCAATAAATATTAATATTTAACTAACAAGATTTTTAAAAAAATATATCTAAATTTTACATAAGTCACAATTATAAGTGAAATTTCATCAATATTTTTGTAGACATTCAAAGCAATTAGAGAAAAAAGTAATGAACTTATATCACAGAAAAAGTATTACTAAAACAAAGTAATGCATTTATCTAAAGAATGTACTAAGATTTTAATGCTTTATTAAAATTTGAAAATTTTAGAGCTGATTGAGTAGGCATTATAAGAAATGTGACATTCTTTATGAGGCCATTATTTAAATAACAGGCCATAACTCAAAAATTATTCATACAATAAGAAATATTTCAGTACATTCTCTGAAAAATAATATAAATATCAGGTTCAAAAAGTTTTATACAATTACTTTTATAACATTTTGAGTTAAGACGCTTGCCATGATAGATTTCGAACAGTTTTAATACCCACTTCTAGTAAATCAAAAACCCACATCCGGTTTTTCTAATTTTTATAAAATTGATTGTAACTTGGCCTCTAGGAAACTTAGAAACAAAACAAAGTATGTTTTGCACACACATTCCAAAAGATCCCACCATTCAATAAAATTAAAAAAGACAAAAAATGTCTGTTTTGACCGAATTTGGATATTTTCAACGTGTTCGGATACCTTAAGAAATATTCATAAATTTCAAACAGCAAAGTAATGTTACATTCCCAAGTGGTCGTTGTAACCAAATGATTATGATCTCGAACTTATAGCCGGCGTGTCATGAGTTTCGAATTCGAGTACCACTGAAGAGCCTCCATGTAGAGGGGTTGATGCACGTTAAATGTGTGGAGACTCAAAGTCCTCCCAAGGTGTGGTATGGTTGTTTGAAGAGGGGAATGCCAGCTCAGGTGTCGTCCTCATCACTTGACCGAGACTAAAAATTTCTACGCCCTACGCTAATAACCCTCGTGTTGTTTGTAGTGCGACGTAATTAAACTCGCATTCACTATTAATCACAATGTAAAAACGTGTGCGTTATTTGTAAAATATAAATAATTCTTATTTAAATCACACCCTGAGATGAAGTATCAACTAGACTGCATAAGAAAAATAATATTGTTTCGTATTGTTACGAATTTTATGTAAATAGTGTAAATAATTTGTATTTGAGTGTTTAATGCATTTATATTACTCTATGTGTTATATTTATTTCATGTTAAAATTGTACTATTCACAAGCAATGCCGCCCCTTACGTTATAATGGCGATTCAATGAGAACGTGGCGAAATCTTGGCGGTAGAGCCAAGTTGGCATCATTTTTGGCGACTTTGGTGACCATTTTGGCGTCATTGGTGACCATGTTGGCGAGTTCGGAACCCTCTGGAATCTTCTACAAAGTAGTGGATCTCTCTACTAGTGTCACGTTCAATGACACGAGCGGTTATATTTCTGGAAGTTTCTGTCGCGCCAATAAATGAAGATGCTGGCCGGTACGGCGATGAGTCTTGATTGAACCAGCGAGAAGTGAGGATTGTTTTGACTAGCGATTAGCTCGGCTGTGTTTGTGAATAATCTTTTACATGCGTGTATTTTTAAACACGGACAATTGTGTGTGAGTGCTTTTGAAGGTGTGAAGACCTTCGGAGATTTACTCTGAGAATATTGCTGCTGAATCCTGTATTTCGAGGATTGGATTTTTGGCAATAAATTCTCATAGCTCTTAAAAAACTGTTTATTTTCTTTGTGATTGTTTTGCATAAAATCATCGAACCCGGATCTACGTAACAGTATTATTATTGAAAAATACAATGAACTTTTAGTATTAAAAAATACTATGGTTATTAACTTATGCAAAGTACTATTTAAACAATACTAGGGGAGGAGGTACCCCCTGTCCACCTAACGGCGGACCAATCCCCATCGTTTAATTATACAGCTGTTCCAACACAATGCTTAAAATTTAGACTGTAATTTACATGTATTATATTTAGTTCTATTTATTTGTTCTTTTTCTCGCAAAATTCGTTCTTGGCGCTCCTCTTCAGTTAAATTCCTCTCTGAAGCTACATCGTTCAACTCTTTGTTGATAAAGTCAGATTATGATCAACCTGCACCTCTTGCAGCTTCCTGGAAAGTTGTGTTTTTTTGTTCCATTAAATGTTAAATCTTATGAGACAACATCTTTCTTCTCGCGCCACGATTCCAGTTCAGGCAATCGTTGTGATATTTTCTGCCAGACCTTGCAATAATGTACAATCGCAACTGCATTAGTGACATTATACTAAACGAAGCCCATGGATGCCAATTCAGCGCGTGTGACCATGCGAAATCGGGGTTGCCAACTTAGCGAGTAATCGTGAACGTTGTCATTTGTTGCTATAGTACGTAATACATTTATTAAAGCATCACGAGAAACTTTTTTTATATAAAGAGAGATAAAAGCTTTGCTTTACTTTATTCAATTTTCACACGAAATCAAAGTACAGCATTGTTCAAATTCAGTTTTTTTTTTTTTTGTTTGTTTTTTGTCTATTTAATTTTGTTAAATATTTATTCAATGAATAAAATTGAAAAGGAAGATAATTAACTAACAGTTGCCTAATAAATAAATTATATGATTGAACTTCCATGAAATAATTCCAGATAGGTTTTAAAACATTTATCTTTCGGTTTTACGAAAACACTTTGGGCCATAGTTCCTAGTATTGATTTTAATAACAATACACTAGATACAAAGCCTCCCAAAACAACTTTTTCGTAACTTTTCTTGTCAAGCTTATATTATTATCAATTCCTCTGGACAGCGTCAAAGGAATTTTGAAAATATGTTTTCTGATGCTTTGGAACAATAGTACGAGGGCGCAATTCAATAAATGTTGGCCCGTAACCAACTCCATCGACTTTTGCTTCAAACTTAATAAAAGCTCCTCTATCCGAATTATTTTTTCCATAGCAACTCGGATCATTACAATTGAAGAAACTCATTTAACATCATTAATCATTGACCTTTTATCGTAATGATGAAACATAATTATATTATGGTCTCGTTGGAATGGTGTTAACAAAGCAGGGGGTTAAATGATTTTAGTCACGGTCCATTTGAATGTAAAACATGAGCTGAATAAAATTAAAAGTAATGTAACAAAAATTACATTATGGAGTTTCTTAACAACCAAAGGATTATTTGATTAATGATGAATATAGTATTTTATGTTCAAGGAAAATAAAATTTATCAACTTGTTAAATTTCGAAAAAAGGGTTCGGATATAGTTTAAATTATTTTAAAATATGGTCGCATTATTTTTCAAAACTTTTATCAGCTTATTTTTGTTAGTTACTATATATTTTTCTATATTTTTTAAATCTTAAATTATATTTTGTTCTCTCAGAAATTTTTTTTATTATATCGTTAATGCCATATTTATTTCCCAGATATTATAAATATATCATCATATTGTTCTTCCTTTACTAATTTTTATTACGTCACACTTTGAGACTATATTACGGTTACTTAATACTTAAGTCATTATATACTATATATAGTTGTCTTTTTAATGTATTTATCTAAATCAGGGATGGCGAACCAATGACACGCGTGCCATTCATGGCACGTGACGCAATATTTTGGGCAAATGGTTTCAAATGATTTTGCATTTTAATTCAAGATAACAAAAGATTAATATGAAGTATTACGTGAGTGATTTGTCGCAGTTTTCATTGAGATTTTGTCATTTCAAAAAATTATCGGAAACGCTGAAGTTTTTTATGTACCCTAATGTGATTTCATTTAATAAACTAAACTTATCGCAATTCAATTGATTGGAAACTGAAAAATTTGAAATGCAACTGTTTGATTTCCAGTCTAGTACAATTTGGATTAAAAAATTTGTTGAAGAAAAGAAGAAACTTAGAATTGATTGAAACAGAAAAATTAACGAGCAATATAAGTAAAAATTCTTGTAACGAAATTTTGGAAACATGGAATTCGATTCCAGATACATTTAACTGTTTAAAGAGCTGCATCATGCTATTTCAATCATATTTTCATCTGCCTATGCCTGCTAGTCATTATTTTCAGAGATGAATAATATAATAGACTCGTTTAGATACCGTTTAGCTGATGGCTTTAATTCAGATGGATTCTGCTCTAAAAATAACATCTTACAATCTTAGTATAAGTTATTTTTCATCTAATCTGCAACAGCAGAAATCACGCTAATGTTACTTTATAATTTTTACACGTATAACTTAAACATTTACTACTATAAAGTACAAAATGTATTTTTTCGTAGTAAATAAAGTGTTTTGAATTGTTAGAATTTAGTTTTTTTTATTATTTTTCCAATAACTGCAAGTCAAAATTATTTGACGGCACGTCTATACCTCATTAAATATTTCATTAGCAAATATGGCACGTTGATCCATAAAGGTTCGCCACCCCTGATCTAAATGAATTTGAAACTTGCCTATGAATATTAATTAATTTTAATGTTGCTTTTGAAATTATATGTTCAGTACTTGTTAATTGGATTTTATATACTTTACTGTTACAGTCGGATCCCATTTAACGAATTCATCGGGACCGAACATTTTATTCGTTAATTGTGGGTTATTCGTAATATTGGGGTCCAAACAAAATACAAATTGTTTGCACTTATCTTTAGGAAGTTCTGTAATAAACAACTGCACAAACAATATCCATAGTTAGAAATTACTCACTTTTTATTCAGCAGCTAAAAATACTATTAGCGAACTATTACGCACCAGTTAAACGAAAATTTTAAAACATTGACTAATAGATGTTTGGCAATCTTTTTGGCTCCTGACCCGTAAGAATTCTTTTTCGACTTCATGCTGAGAAAAAAGTAATGCGTCATTTACATCTTACTGCATTTTTTCACAAATTTCACAAACAAAGTAAAGCAGTAGCAAATATAACAGTTTTGATAGGAGTTTCAAAAAACGAATTTCTTGCCCTATTCAAAACTCACGTGATAGGTTACACTCATGACTTATCTGCACCCGTAAAGCTTAATAATGGGCTACACCCTTTCCCGTCGAAATTTTCTGCTTACAAGAAGTTTTTTTCTCTTCCGGACACGAAAGATATATCATTTGAAAAGGAATCCAAAGGAATTTTAAAAAAAAATTCGGCTGTTGAAATAATTCGTTAATTCTGGGTTTATTATTCGTTAAATAGGGGGGTTTGTCTTCATTTTATTTGGATAAAGAGATAAATCCACTAAATCGGAGTTCGTTAAATCGAGGTTCGACTGTATTTTATATTTTTATTTTCTGCAACTTGACTAACTTTAAGGGTGGGATATCTATTTCATCCAAAAATACATAGAATATGAAAATTAGTCAAAAATATGAATCAAATACATCAAGCAAAGCATGCGTAACATATTTTGATATTTAAATGACAACATTTTCCTTAAAAATAATGTGATATTAAAGCTTCATTGGAGAAAGTTTACCTTTAACGTGCTTGCGTTTTTTTCATTAATTTATTTTTATTCTTATAACCCTGAAAAATAAGCCTTATAAACTTATAAAACCTACCACAATGCTCTTATTCCAAATTAATTTTTTTTTAAATAAACCATCTAAGTTTGTATAGGACTGCGAATATGGGACTGGTCTTTAAATATCAATCGAATAGCAACTTTAATTTAATCTTTTGTTTTGGGCTGTAAACAAGTAATATAAAAAAAAAATTTAAGTCAATTCCTACTTAGATCAACAAAGAAAAATTTTATTTTAGCTACTTTTTGTTGAATAATTACAATTAATATAAATATGTAGATACATAGAACAGAATCACAACATTAAGTGGTAATTAATTTTTATTAATTATCATAAAAGTATCGTATTGTCATCCAAAACAATCGCCTATATAAAATTTCAGTTTAACTGAATACTTTAACATGTGAGAATAAAACCTTTTCAAGTTTTGACACAAGTCGCTAAAAAGGTCGCTAAGTCGCCAAAAATGATGCCAACGTGGTTGTATATGTAATTCTTTAAATAATTAGTTTTAATGAATTAATTATTATTATATTATTGTATTGTCATCAAAAATAATCCTTTATATAAAATTTCAGCTCAATTGAGCGCTTTAAAATGTATTTTATTAACGATTGAAAATTCCACCAAAATAAATAAATAAATATATAAATATATTGAGATAGTGAGCTAATAGTAGTATAATTGAAAAATATATAAAGTTATTCGTATGTGAATTTTTTTTTTTTTTAACATTGGAGGAAATACATATCATGGTTTAAGGCTTTCTTCGACAAGTGTATGAGGTCATAAACACATAACTTAATTTCAGACAGAAAAATGTCTAAATTCTCATGAACATTTGCAAAGCTGTGATGCATGCATCTATATATTTCATACTACTCTTATAATTTCAAAGCATCTCTTAGATAAGTCTTTCCTTTTATTTTAACACGTAAAGGAAGCAGCTTATTTAGCTTTAAGTTAATAGAGAAAAGATGCAAAACACATTTTACACAGGAAAAAAAATGATTCAACTCGGATCCAAATGGGTATTATGATAAAATATGCTGCTTCCTATAGAATAGTGAAACCAGAAAAAATTATTAGTGTTGGAGTTTTGATATCTGGGAAAATGTTCCAAATTCGAGTCCTCAAAATATGTCTCTCAATGCATGCAAAAATATCAAAACACAACAAAAATTTCGACCTCCATGTACCATTTGAAACTCCAAAATCCATATTGTACCCTAAAATATCACCAGCAACTAAAGCTCTCACAAAGCGGTCATTCCGTTCAAACTCCTTGTCCGATTGAACAAAAAACAAATGTCCACCCAGCCTTTTCGGACTCGACTCCTTTCTCATTCCTTGACTCTCCCCTTCGTCCAACTGAATGGGATGGATGGGTCACTTCGTCCGGGCTGTTATATTTATTGGTTTTTATCCTCCAAGCTGAGAGAATGGTAGCGAAAAACCCATTCCAGATAGACGGTCCACAATCCCTGCGGGGCACGAGCCAAATTGAGGAAATTTGCTTCAACAAACCGTCCTTCTGCAAGGGGAGGGGAAGGGGCTCTTTTGCAGAACGTGCCGTTTAAGTGATGAGGGCACTTTCCGTTTTAAACAGCTCTCTCACTCGTTTGTGCTATTGATTCTAAACGCGAGGGCCTCTCATATTCGAGCGCGATTGGTCAATAGTTTGTTCTACTAAAGTATCATTTTAGTATCTTTTCTAGTAAGTAAACTGCTGCAAATCTCACGTCGACTAGTTTGAACAGCAAACATTAATGGAGGGATATTTTTTGCCTTTTTTTGTTTATTCTTGTTGTTATGCTATGTTTGGGTTTATTCTTTGAAGGAAAAATAATTTGTAGTTCGAATAAATGTAATTTTGTTTCAATTTCGAGATGAATTGACATTTCATTGGTAAATATAGTCAAAAATTTATAAATAAGAATGTTGTGAAAAAATGATTTTTTTCAAACTAAAAGGACTTGTAAGGCGTGATTAATGCTTACTTAGCTTTCTCGATAGATGGATATATATAATTCACTTTAATTTCACATCTTAAAAGCATTTTAATTTGTAATGGACCTGACCCTCCAGGACTTTCGTGTAAATAATTAACTGTTAGCTTAGTAGTCATAACTTTACCTCTTAGAAATTAAAATCTCAGCGTATTTTCATTAAGAATTACATAAGATTTCATCATCTCTCTGATTATCTGGACCAATCAGAAAAGGCGTCTTTGGAAGTCATGTGAATTTTTGAGCTTCCAGTTTTGTATAAATACTCTCATATTCAGGAGAAATTGTCTGACTGATTCTTGTTTACAGTGTATCCTCTTTTTCTTTTTAACCGTCTTTTGTAAATAGTTCTTTGCGTTATCTGTGTGAGTGTGTTGTCCACGGAAATAATAAAATGCAAATAGAAAATAAATAGAAAATCCGAAAGTGCTATAATTTATATTTATTATGCTATATTTTTTCGGCCTACACAGCTTGATTTTGTAAATTTCCATTGTTGTATTTCAGGAGTGGCCAACCGTATCATGGCTTAGTTGTAACAGTAGCACGCAAACACTTATTGAAAATTTTGAAAAGATAATATTATTTACCAATTTTTCTTTCAGTTTTATTGAAATGCGGTTGTCTCAGACCAAAAAAATTTTAAAATTTTTTAAATGAGCACACTTAATTTAATTACATTAAAAAATTATTATGTAAATTCATTCAGTGCTAGGTTTGATGATTTTCAATATGATAAAAAAAAGTGCTGATATTATCATACATCCTTTTTTATAATTTCTCTGCAAAACGTTTATTGTAACTCACCTAAAATCCAAATCTAAATTATTGACCTACAGCCTCATAGTACATAGAAAAGTAAATATAAGGAACTTGTTTCGAATGCAAAGTACCCAATTATGTTGAATTTTGGAAAGTTGTACCCACAAGCAATTGTCCAAATTTACGCACGATTTGGTTGTCAAATATTGTTGTAGATTTGGATCAACATGTTTGGAACAAATATTTTCCATTATGAAAGCAATAAAATGAAAATTTATCGCTCAAACTTAACTGATACTCACCTAAAACAACCTAATATTATTAGCATCTACAACAACGAATCCTTATGTAGATGTATTGATAAAAAAACTGCAAATTCAAAAAAGACAACTAAGAAAATACTGACAGTTTAATATATATATATATATATATATAATGCATTAAGTATTAAACGCTTCAAGTTATTAAGTTCAAGTCCCACTAGTCAAATGTTTCAAGTTCATTTAGAATTAAACGCATTTCAAGTTATTCATTTTTATTTTATACTTAACCTTACTGATAGAACCTGTAAAATGTTTATTAATAATAAAACTAAGTTTGTACTTTTGTCCTAGTTACTATATCATTTTTATATTTCCAATTCTTAGACGCATAAAAAATTTTCTATTTGCGTAAAATTTCCATAATAAGCCTTTAAGGTATCTGATTACTTTCGGAATCGTGATTTTGTAAAAGCGTATAAATAGATAATATTTATGATATTCAGTGTCACTTAGATTAGAAAACGTATATAAAATTGTATTAAGAATAGTATTACACTAAAAAATTACTTAAGTACAATATTTTGGCAAAAAATGAATATAGAATGTGACACATTTTTAAAATATTCTCCTTTTGTGAAAAATGCTTCCATTATAATAATATTTTGCCTGTATATAGCTCAGACCTCTGTACCGAGGCTCAACTAGACTTTTTGAAATATATAACTTAGAAGTGGGTTTATCCATGTTTTACGACAACAGAGGGGAGAAATTTTAAGAAGAAAAAAACGCCGATAAAATTATTTCAATGGGTTGTAACTCTGAAAATAATGTGAATTTTTCAAAACTCATAGTTGAGCCTCTGTACAGAGGTTTGAGCTATATACAGACAAAATATTATTATAATAGAAGTATTTTTCACAAAAGGAGAACATTTTGAAAAAAGGTTATTCTAAGTTAATTTTTTGCCGAAATATTGTATTTAAATCATTTGTTTTTGTCCAAATGTCCTTAAAACAATTTTATACATGTATTCTAATTCTAAGTGACACTAAATATTATGAAAATTATCCATTTATGCACCTTTTTAAAATCACGGTTCCGAACGTTGTCGGATAACTTAAGTAACCTTTTTCACCTTTTCATATTCTTTTGCTTATTGAAAAAGTTAAAATTGGCACGTATAATTATTTTTTATCGGATAGTGGTACTCTTCCCAGAAAAGATTATCCACCCTTTTGTATCCAATTAAATATCTTGAAATTATAATTAAAAGTGCATAAGAAATGGTTTTTATTAAATCTAAAGTAAAATTCCTTGATCAGTTTTTATATACTAAATCAAATAAATAACACTTTTATGTAACTCATCTCTTATAAGCAATACTTTTGACCATTTGGCTTACAGTTCCTTAAAATATTTATAAAAATATTATCAAAATAACTAATGTAACTGAAAATGTAACTAATTTTGGGGAAATAGAAAAACCTGATATTCATGTCTAGTTGAAAACTAAATTTTTAATTTATACTGTTTCATCTCATGTAAATTCAAATTGGCTTTTACAATTTTGTTACTTGGCAATTATTTTGTTAATTATTTTAATAGTTAAATTTAAGAAAAAAAAATTGAAAGTAAAGAAAATTCTATCTTTTTACCGATTATTCTGAAAATGAAACAGATGCAGAAATGAATGCTTTGTAACAACAAGTATATCTTCGAAATGCTGAAAAGAATAAGTTTTTTATCTTGGCAACATAATGTATTTCAAAAATAATTTAGAAATAGTTAAAGTAAAGGAAGATTAGATAAAACTTGCTTCCACTTTAGAAAACTGAATCACCAGCTAAAAGGAATAATAATAAAAAAGAAAGTTTCCTTATCAGTAATTGAAAAATTTAGACCTTCTATGTTTTGTGTTGCTTTTTTTGCAAAATATAAGGAATTAAATTGTTTTTTCTTATTGTGAGAATTAGAAATTCTCTTTCTTAATCCAAAAATATATCTTTAAATTTCATATCATATTAATTTTTTTTCCAAAATTTGTGAGAAAATATCGTTTGACTATTTTATTTCATTTCAATCCAGAAATAAAATATTTAATAATTGATATTTTCAAACTTTTTTTTATTTTAACTCCTATTTCAAAATATTTAAAGGTTTACCTATTAGATAAAATTATTTTGTATGCTATTTCATCAAATAGGTTCTAATAATTATTTTCGAATAGTTATTCGTTTAAAAAGATCTGTTCCAATGTATTTCTCATCTTTTCACCTTTTCCCTTCTTATAAATCGCTTTTATTTCCTATGTGCTTGGTAGAAGTAATTATATCTTTCCATAAAATAAAACCAGTTTTACGAAATAAAGTAGATTCTAATTATATGGTGATGTGTATTCGATCTTTTTTAAATTAAAAAAAAATACTTTAATTTCTATTACTATTTTTTAAAAATATTTTTCAGATTATTCCTTATTTCTGCAGGAAAAAATCCGTGTTTTTTAGGATTATTTCGAAAAAAAATTATCGAAAAAAAGAATTATAAAAATATTTTTCCGTGTTATTTCATTATACGATGATACTATAGAATAAGCTTAGAATTTCCTCCCGTATAATTTAAATTATTTCGTTAAAGAAATAATTTTCAGTTTTATTAGATTCGTAATGCAGTTTCTTCTTTTAAAAAGCAAGCAAATAAATACGTATTATTAAGATATGTTCTAATCTGAAACTGAAATATTGTGAACCATCTGCTTAAAGAAAATCTTCTAATTTTGGCTATAATTGAATTGCAAAATTTAATTTACATTGCTTTTCCCGCTCCTTTTCTTTTCTTTTTTTTTTCTCCCTTTTTTTTTTTTATCGTTCCATATTACTAATCTTTGCCTTAAATTCGATAAAGAAGGGTCTAAAAATTGAAGAAATCTTTATTTCAATATACTTAGTGCTGGAGTTTGTAAAACAGTTAGATGTATTAAATGAGAAAAGTATTCACACATACACAGACTGAAAGTTTCAAATTCTGCTTTAAAAATCGAATTTTTTCAATTTTGTTTAATTAATTCCTTAAAGAAAGAATTGTCGACATAAAAAAGAAGTAGGATGAAGACAATATACATATTTAATTCACAAACCAATATCGGAAACTTTTAAGCGATTAAAGGTATTACTTACACAACATTTCGAGATTAAAGTTTACTGTAGCCAACGCATTAAAAATTGTTGTTCTGTAATATATATTTGATGTGTTTATTGAATGAATGTGTGCTTTTTTTTAATTGTTTTATTTTTCTGCTAGCATACTACAATGAAAATTGGTTAAGACAAAACTTAGGGGACTGAAATATTTTTTCGTGTTAAAGGATGTTACATATATATTTTTATATATATTCTACAAAATTAAGTTTATTAGTGTTCATTTTATTTACAAAGATATGTAGATATGTATATTTACATATATTTCATAAAAATCAATGAAACTTAAACATTCACAAGGATTTAATGAAATTTAATACAAAATGTTCAAGTATTTTGGAAGAAAAAAAAGCATTTATTGAGTTATAAGAAAATTATCTGATATTTTTCTTTGCATTGTCTTTTATAGCATCAAATTGTTCGATGTCATCCATTTTGTTATTCATTTCACCATTGGAATGTACGTCTAAGTAACGGCTCTTACTTTTCATGATGTTCCTCATTTTGAATGACGTGGGAACAGGAGCTGCTTTATTTATCTTGCAGCAATGATATTTTTTGAGCTTTGAACAAACTTCAAAATGTCTTTGTCTGCCATAATTGGGACATTTGGGGATGACGCATGATCGTCATCTACTGCAACGAATTCTTCCGATGATATAGTAGGACAGTCCAAATACAGAAACTTTCTCAAACACCCCTCTTAATTCTCGCCTACAAGAGCATTATCTCCACATACATTGAAAAAACATACATTGCCATGACCCAAAAAGCGAAAAGTTTTGGAAAGCCATGGGAAACTCTGGCCACTGTGGGCCCGATCCCGGGGCACCTGGAGAGAGTCGAGGCTGTTGCCCGCTTTCACCTAACTACCGGACATGACTTTTTGGGAGTATACCTCCACTGGCTTGCTTGGTGTGGTGTGGTAGCTAGGAGAGGGGGGTGCCAGCTCAGGTGTCGTCCACGTCACTTGACCATGGTTCAAAATTACGTGGTCCGTCGCCAAAAGCCCTCATGTAGCTGAACAGTGCGGCGTTAATATTCACTCACTCCACTGACTTGGCGTTGCTGCTATCTAGGCCTGACCACTCTGCGGCATGCTAGAATGGATGCTGACCACCTGCTCCAATGCACTGAACTCGATGAATACCCGGCTGATGACATCGTCAGTCAGAGGCTCGGCGTTAAATGGCAAGTAGCCAAGCACGGACGTTGGATAAATAAAAATAATCTCGCCTGCGTGGCTGGTTTTTTCGATATTTTGATCATCCTCAGAGTGAGTGAGTGAATATTAACGTCGCACTGTTCAGCTACACGAGGGCTTTTGGCGACGGACCACGTAATTTTGAACTATGGTCAAGTGACGTGGACGACACCTGAGATGGCACCCCCCTCTCCTAACTACCACACCACACCAATGGGAGGACGTTTCAGCTCTCGACAGATTTAACGTGCTTCGCTGCCAAACACGGTGGGTCTTTAGTGGCACTGGGCTCGAACTCATTACATGCCTGCCATGATCCGATACCTTGACCACTGGGCTACCGATGCCCTGGTCAACCTCAGAAGGGAAATCTTTTCGTGTTAAGAGAAAAAAAAATACATGGAAATACATAGTAGTTTTTTGGTACCATTGTATTATTTCGTGTTAACCAATATTTCGTCTTAAACGCTTTCGCGTTAAACGTATTTCACTGTATATGAGTGTATGTCCAATTTTTAGATTTAACGGATTTTTAGTTTTAGTTTCTGTTCTCCATTATTTTTCTGATATTACGTATAAATTTTCGGCTTAAAGGCGAAAGGTTAAGATACTATAAAGCAAGCTTAACCGTACTCTACACACAAAAGTCTGCCATGAAATACACCCATCTGCAAAGCGCTAATTGTATAGTCATAAAAAAAAGAAGAGAAGACGTAATAACTTCCCAAATTCTTATCACAGCGGGACTAAATTGATATTAACATCAAGGGATCGAAAAGAAAAAGTGCTTAAAAGGAAGTCATATGAAGTTAGTGGATTAATTTAATTAACAAGGTTCATTAACTGCTTCATGGATGCTGTTACCAATGGCATTTTTTTTCCTTGCGCATCTCATTTTTATATAGAAATTAACTTAAATTGCAACTTTCCTGATTTTGCTCTGGATTTTGAGGGCTTTAGAATTGAATGAATGAAACAAAGTGAATGTCTAAATATTTCATTGATTAAACCATTTTCTAAACTTTTTAATCTAATGATAGGTGTCTTTTCCCTGAATTTCAAAAATGAAATATGAAAAATAAGGGGGAGCAGGGGATATATTCCGATTATGATAAATCATGTAAAATGGTGATTGGATATATTTGGATTCCTTGTAGTTTAAAACATACATATATATCCAAAATTTCGTATTATCTACGTTAGCTTGGGAAATATTCATGGTTAAACTTTAAATAGGAGATCGTGGAGTCTTAAGTGGCCGTGTTATTTATAAAACATCATTATCGATCCATTTATTATGATGTTTGGAAGAGGGAAAATATGAATATATTACGATCACTTGTTGAAATAATTTTGTATACGGACCCTTTACGGTATTTCCCAAATAATTTTGGAGTTAATAATTGGATTCTAAATAGGTTTGAAATATTGACTATTTAAGCCATTGGTTACCTAATACTAAAAAAAAAATCAGAATCTTTAATGAGAAATTTCTGCAATAAAAGTTAGTCAATTAATCCATTAACTCCATTAATGCTAATAAATATATCAGCTTTATTCAACTGCGATAAAAATTGAAAAAATTATTAAGGTTGTCCAATTTTGTTTCACGATTATGGTTTGATTTTAGTTTTTTTTTTTTTTTATTATTATTAGTATGCTATTGGTTTTATTTCATGAGTGCTCTTCATTTATCAATTTAGAAATGGAAGGTCCTTAATTTTTAAGATTTTTTTCTAGCAGCTCTATTTTAGGTTAATTTTGAATGTCACAAAAAGGTTTAGTGAGTTGTAATAATTTGATTAATTTCGGAACAAATGTGAACCTAGCTGTAATAATAAAATCGCAAAATACAAGAAAGAGAAGATATTCATTTATGGATCTTACGAAAGAATACATTGTCCCATTGAAAGAATACAGATTGTTCTGACTGACAATCATTTGAATTTCTACTGTGCTTTGTTAACAATGCCTTAAAATTATTTCTGAAAGACTCAAGAGATGAAAAATTTTCTTAAGGGATCTTAAGGTTACGAGGTTCATGGCAGGGAATTGCCATTTCGAGTCACAAGTGTTAATTCTATTTCCAAAAACTTTTCGATGCACCATAACTTAATTGTGTTCTGCATGTAAAGGCTCTTCACTTAATATTAAGAATGAGACCTGAATTTGGAATAAATTTGGGGGGGGGGCATAAAAGCACTTAAACATTAATATTATATGCCAGGCTTCGCTATCCCATAGAGCAGTGCTCCCCACCCTTTAATCGCTGCGGACCGGTCAACGTTTGTTAATTTTACCGCGGCCCGCTGAGTTGGAGGACGTTGATTGTTTATATTTTAGACTGTTTTGATTTAATAATTTTAATTTAATAGTATTTAAAAGTGACTAAAAAATATAATATAACTACACCAAATAATGAATATAAAGTGATTTATAATAAAAAATGTAAAGTGATTTTCATAAAAAGTAGCCCAAAACCAATAAAAATAGACCACAGTAAACAAAATGGAAATAATTTAATGTTTCTTATGCGGTCAAGTAATATTTTATCCACTGACCGGTACCGGTCCACGGCCCGGAGGGTGGAGACCAATGCTATTGAGAACCATTTATTTTATCATATTACTCATTTTTATCCGATTTTATACCTTTTTTCTGATATAAAAATGTGTTTCGCATTTTTTCCCCTATATCGTAATGTTAATAGAGCTATTCCTTTACATGGCGGAATGAAAAATTAACTATGGACATTTTGAAATTTTAAAAACACTATAATATACCACGATGTAAATTTTCCTTAAAACTGTGGTATTTTTCTGTCTGAAAATGTGCTCTCCGTTTAGTTCAGGCCATTGGCCGAAGACAGCTTTAAATGCAGTTAGACCAAAAATCTTTACTTGGTGTATTGTGATTATTAAGAAAGCTGACTTAGGTATCATCAATTTGGTAATCTCAAAATTGCGTGGAATGTATGTCATCAACACCTATCTGAAGAGAATTCGATTTATTTCATTCAATCAGGAAGACAAAGGGAATATACAATATATTTTGAGATTTAATGTTCATATCTTTAAAAAGATAATAATAACATGAGGCTTATACAGAATGTAAGTTGTTCATGATATTAATGGATGGACAATACATTAAAAACGGCGAGAATGCAAACCAAGTAAATTCTTGGTATGCCTATCGCACGCATCATTTGGCTTTTCCTAATCGTTTATGTTAGCGTCACGGTAGCAGCCGAAGATGTCAACAGCAGTCGATATATTGTCGTCATAGTGAATCTCCGTGTGAGATCAAATTAAAGCAGAACGTGCCAGCCCGGAAATTGATATGCACCGTTTTCTGAGACCAGAGGGGCGTTCTAGTTACCGACTTCTTGTCCAGGATTACTGCGATGAACGCTAACCGCTACTGTATAACGCTGCAGAAGTTACAGTTACTCAAAACAAGATGGGATTTTTATTGCTGCTGATGTATTGTTCCGAAATAACGCACATCTTCATAAAACGTGCAATCGTGCAGTAATTTTGCTGCAGGAATTTCCCCGGGAATGGGCTTAATTCATGGCGATCACGTGATAAAGACAAACACATGTTCTCCATTGAATTCAAGTGGCCGCGGTAGCCTAGTGGTCAATGC